>CM075865.1:42037867-42449161 GCA_038021265.1 Cyprinella venusta | reverse complement strand
CCTCCGATCTTCTTGAAACTCTGGATTCTGACAGAGGGCCACGAGACTTCGACCAGCGTGCAAAAATGGAGGCTCTAGACCCTTCCAGAGCCGAGATATCGGATGTCAAAGTTTTGACCTGAAAAAAAAACATAAGGGGTAACACTGTCGTTTTTGGCCGAAATTTTGACCCCCTCCGATCTTCTTGAAACTCTGGATTCTGACAGAGGGCCACGAGACTTCGACCAGCGCGCAAAAATGGAGGCTCTAGACCCTTCCAGAGCCGAGACATCGGATGTCAAAGTTTTGACCTGAAAAAAAAAACATAAGGGGTAACACTGTCGTTTTTGGCCGAAATTTTGACCCCCTCCGATCTTCTTGAAACTCTGGATTCTGACAGAGGGCCATGAGACTTCGACCAGCGCGCAAAAATGGAGGCTCTAGACCCTTCCAGAGCCGAGATATCGGATGTCAAAGTTTTGACCTGAAAAAAAAAACATAAGGGGTAACACTGTCGTTTTTGGCCGAAATTTTGACCCCCTCCGATCTTCTTGAAACTCTGGATTCTGACAGAGGGCCACGAGACTTCGACCAGCACGCAAAAATGGAGGCTCTAGACCCTTCCAGAGCCGAGATATCGGATGTCAAAGTTTTGACCTGAAAAAAAAACATAAGGGGTAACACTGTCGTTTTTGGCCGAAATTTTGACCCCCTCCGATCTTCTTGAAACTCTGGATTCTGACAGAGGGCCACGAGACTTCGACCAGCGCGCAAAAATGGAGGCTCTAGACCCTTCCAGAGCCGAGATATCGGATGTCAAAGTTTTGACCAGAAAAAAAAACATAAGGGGTAACACTGTCGTTTTTGGCCGAAATTTTGACCCCCTCCGATCTTCTTGAAACTCTGGATTCTGACAGAGGGCCACGAGACTTCGACCAGCGCGCAAAAATGGAGGCTCTAGACCCTTCCAGAGCCGAGATATCGGATGTCAAAGTTTTGACCTGAAAAAAAAACATAAGGGGTAACACTGTCGTTTTTGGCCGAAATTTTGACCCCCTCCGATCTTCTTGAAACTCTGGATTCTGACAGAGGGCCACGAGACTTCGACCAGCGCGCAAAAATGGAGGCTCTAGACCCTTCCAGAGCCGAGATATTGGATGTCAAAGTTTTGACCTGAAAAAAAAACATAAGGGGTAACACTGTCGTTTTTGGCCGAAATTTTGACCCCCTCCGATCTTCTTGAAACTCTGGATTCTGACAGAGGGCCACGAGACTTCGACCAGCGCGCAAAAATTGAGGCTCTAGACCCTTCCAGAGCCGAGATATCGGATGTCAAAGTTTTGACCTGAAAAAAAAACATAAGGGGTAACACTGTCGTTTTTGGCCGAAATTTTGACCCCCTCCGATCTTCTTGAAACTCTGGATTCTGACAGAGGGCCACGAGACTTCGACCAGCGCGCAAAAATGGAGGCTCTAGACCCTTCCAGAGCCAAGATATCGGATGTCAAAGTTTTGACCTGAAAAAAAACATAAGGGGTAACACTGTCGTTTTTGGCCGAAATTTTGACCCCCTCCGATCTTCTTGAAACTCTGGATTCTGACAGAGGGCCACGAGACTTCTACCAACGCGCAAAAATGGAGGCTCTAGACCCTTCCAGAGCCGAGATATCGGATGTCAAAGTTTTGACCTGAAAAAAAAACATAAGGGGTAACACTGTCGTTTTTGGCCGAAATTTTGACCCCCTCCGATCTTCTTGAAACTCTGGATTCTGACAGAGGGCCACGAGACTTCGACCAGCACGCAAAAATGGAGGCTCTAGACCCTTCCAGAGCCGAGATATCGGATGTCAAAGTTTTGACCTGAAAAAAAAACATAAGGGGTAACACTGTCGTTTTTGGCCGAAATTTTGACCCCCTCCGATCTTCTTGAAACTCTGGATTCTGACAGAGGGCCACGAGACTTCGACCAGCGCGCAAAAATGGAGGCTCTAGACCCTTCCAGAGCCGAGATATCGGATGTCAAAGTTTTGACCAGAAAAAAAAACATAAGGGGTAACACTGTCGTTTTTGGCCGAAATTTTGACCCCCTCCGATCTTCTTGAAACTCTGGATTCTGACAGAGGGCCACGAGACTTCGACCAGCGTGCAAAAATGGAGGCTCTAGACCCTTCCAGAGCCGAGATATCGGATGTCAAAGTTTTGACCTGAAAAAAAAACATAAGGGGTAACACTGTCGTTTTTGGCCGAAATTTTGACCCCCCTCCGATCTTCTTGAAACTCTGGATTCTGACAGAGGGCCACGAGACTTCGACCAGCGCGCAAAAATGGAGGCTCTAGACCCTTCCAGAGCCGAGACATCGGATGTCAAAGTTTTGACCTGAAAAAAAAAAACATAAGGGGTAACACTGTCGTTTTTGGCCGAAATTTTGACCCCCTCCGATCTTCTTGAAACTCTGGATTCTGACAGAGGGCCATGAGACTTCGACCAGCGCGCAAAAATGGAGGCTCTAGACCCTTCCAGAGCCGAGATATCGGATGTCAAAGTTTTGACCTGAAAAAAAAAACATAAGGGGTAACACTGTCGTTTTTGGCCGAAATTTTGACCCCCTCCGATCTTCTTGAAACTCTGGATTCTGACAGAGGGCCACGAGACTTCGACCAGCACGCAAAAATGGAGGCTCTAGACCCTTCCAGAGCCGAGATATCGGATGTCAAAGTTTTGACCTGAAAAAAAAACATAAGGGGTAACACTGTCGTTTTTGGCCGAAATTTTGACCCCCTCCGATCTTCTTGAAACTCTGGATTCTGACAGAGGGCCACGAGACTTCGACCAGCGCGCAAAAATGGAGGCTCTAGACCCTTCCAGAGCCGAGATATCGGATGTCAAAGTTTTGACCAGAAAAAAAAACATAAGGGGTAACACTGTCGTTTTTGGCCGAAATTTTGACCCCCTCCGATCTTCTTGAAACTCTGGATTCTGACAGAGGGCCACGAGACTTCGACCAGCGCGCAAAAATGGAGGCTCTAGACCCTTCCAGAGCCGAGATATCGGATGTCAAAGTTTTGACCTGAAAAAAAAACATAAGGGGTAACACTGTCGTTTTTGGCCGAAATTTTGACCCCCTCCGATCTTCTTGAAACTCTGGATTCTGACAGAGGGCCTTGAGACTTCGACCAGCACGCAAAAATGGAGGCTCTAGACCCTTCCAGAGCCGAGATATCGGATGTCAAAGTTTTGACCAGAAAAAAAAACATAAGGGGTAACACTGTCGTTTTTGGCCGAAATTTTGACCCCCTCCGATCTTCTTGAAACTCTGGATTCTGACAGAGGGCCACGAGACTTCGACCAGCGCGCAAAAATGGAGGCTCTAGACCCTTCCAGAGCCGAGATATCGGATGTCAAAGTTTTGACCTGAAAAAAAAAACATAAGGGGTAACACTGTCGTTTTTGGCCGAAATTTTGACCCCCTTCGATCTTCTTGAAACTCTGGATTCTGACAGAGGGCCACGAGACTTCGACCAGCGCGCAAAAATGGAGGCTCTAGACACTTCCAGAGCCGAGATATCGGACGTCAAAGTTTTGACTCGAAAAAAAAACATAAGGGGTAACACTGTTGTTTTTGGCCGAAATTTTGACCCCCTCCGATCTTCTTGAAACTCTGGATTCTGACAGAGGGCCATGAGACTTCGACCAGCGCGCAAAAATGGAGGCTCTAGACCCTTCCAGAGCCGAGATATCGGATGTCAAAGTTTTGACCTGAAAAAAAAACATAAGGGGTAACACTGTCGTTTTTGGCCGAAATTTTGACCCCCTCCGATCTTCTTGAAACTCTGGATTCTGACAGAGGGCCACGAGACTTCGACCAGCGCGCAAAAATGGAGGCTCTAGACCCTTCCAGAGCCGAGATATCGGATGTCAAAGTTTTGACCTGAAAAAAAAACATAAGGGGTAACACTGTCGTTTTTGGCCGAAATTTTGACCCCCTCCGATCTTCTTGAAACTCTGGATTCTGACAGAGGGCCACGAGACTTCGACCAGCGCGCAAAAATGGAGGCTCTAGACCCTTCCAGAGCCGAGATATCGGATGTCAAAGTTTTGACCTGAAAAAAAAAACATAAGGGGTAACACTGTCGTTTTTGGCCGAAATTTTGACCCCCTCCGATCTTCTTGAAACTCTGGATTCTGACAGAGGGCCACGAGACTTCGACCAGCGCGCAAAAATGGAGGCTCTAGACATTTCAGAGCCGAGATATCGGATGTCAAAGTTTTGACCTGAAAAAAAAACATAAGGGGTAACACTGTCGTTTTTTGGCCGAAATTTTGACCCCCTCCGATCTTCTTGAAACTCTGGATTCTGACAGAGGGCCACGAGACTTCGACCAGCGCGCAAAAATGGAGGCTCTAGACCCTTCCAGAGCCGAGATATCGGATGTCAAAGTTTTGACCTGAAAAAAAAAACATAAGGGGTAACACTGTCGTTTTTGGCCGAAATTTTGACCCCCTCCGATCTTCTTGAAACTCTGGATTCTGACAGAGGGCTACGAGACTTCGACCAGCGCGCAAAAATGGAGGCTCTAGACCCTTCCAGAGCCAAGATATCGGATGTCAAAGTTTTGACCTGAAAAAAAAAACATAAGGGGTAACACTGTCGTTTTTGGCCGAAATTTTGACCCCCTCCGATCTTCTTGAAACTCTGGATTCTGACAGAGGGCTACGAGACTTCGACCAGCGCGCAAAAATGGAGGCTCTAGACCCTTCCAGAGCCAAGATATCGGATGTCAAAGTTTTGACCTGAAAAAAAAACATAAGGGGTAACACTGTCGTTTTTGGCCGAAATTTTGACCAGCGCGCAAAAATGGAGGCTCTAGACCCTTCCAGAGCCGAGATATCGGATGTCAAAGTTTTGACCTGAAAAAAAAACATAAGGGGTAACACTGTCGTTTTTGGCCGAAATTTTGACCCCTCCGATCTTCTTGAAACTCTGGATTCTGACAGAGGGCCACGAGACTTCGACCAGCGCGCAAAAATGGAGGCTCTAGACCCTTCCAGAGCCGAGATATCGGATGTCAAAGTTTTGACCTGAAAAAAAAACATAAGGGGTAACACTGTCGTTTTTGGCCGAAATTTTGACCCCCTCCGATCTCTTGAAACTCTGGATTCTGACAGAGGGCCACGAGACTTCGACCAGCGCGCAAAAATGGAGGCTCTAGACATTTCCAGAGCCGAGATATCGGATGTCAAAGTTTTGACCTGAAAAAAAAAACATAAGGGGTAACACTGTCGTTTTTGGCCGAAATTTTGACCCCCTCCGATCTTCTTGAAACTCTGGATTCTGACAGAGGGCCACGAGACTTCGACCAGCGCGCAAAAATGGAGGCTCTAGACCCTTCCAGAGCCGAGATATCGGATGTCAAAGTTTTGACCTGAAAAAAAAAACATAAGGGGTAACACTGTCGTTTTTGGCCGAAATTTTGACCCCCTCCGATCTTCTTGAAACTCTGGATTCTGACAGAGGGCTACGAGACTTCGACCAGCGCGCAAAAATGGAGGCTCTAGACCCTTCCAGAGCCAAGATATCGGATGTCAAAGTTTTGACCTGAAAAAAAAAACATTTAACACTGTCGTTTTTTGGCCGAAATTTTGACCCCCTCCGATCTTCTTGAAACTCTGGATTCTGACAGAGGGCTACGAGACTTCGACCAGCGCGCAAAAATGGAGGCTCTAGACCCTTCCAGAGCCAAGATATCGGATGTCAAAGTTTTGACCTGAAAAAAAAACATAAGGGGTAACACTGTCGTTTTGGCCGAAATTTTGACCCGCCTCCGATCTTCTTGAAACTCTGGATTCTGACAGAGGGCCACGAGACTTCGACCAGCGTGCAAAAATGGAGGCTCTAGACCCTTCCAGAGCCGAGATATCGGATGTCAAAGTTTTGACCTGAAAAAAAAACATAAGGGGTAACACTGTCGTTTTTGGCCGAAATTTTGACCCCCTCCGATCTTCTTGAAACTCTGGATTCTGACAGAGGGCCACGAGACTTCGACCAGCGCGCAAAAATGGAGGCTCTAGACCCTTCCAGAGCCGAGACATCGGATGTCAAAGTTTTGACCTGAAAAAAAAAACATAAGGGGTAACACTGTCGTTTTTGGCCGAAATTTTGACCCCCTCCGATCTTCTTGAAACTCTGGATTCTGACAGAGGGCCATGAGACTTCGACCAGCGCGCAAAAATGGAGGCTCTAGACCCTTCCAGAGCCGAGATATCGGATGTCAAAGTTTTGACCTGAAAAAAAAAAACATAAGGGGGTAACACTGTCGTTTTTGGCCGAAATTTTGACCCCCTCCGATCTTCTTGAAACTCTGGATTCTGACAGAGGGCCACGAGACTTCGACCAGCACGCAAAAATGGAGGCTCTAGACCCTTCCAGAGCCGAGATATCGGATGTCAAAGTTTTGACCTGAAAAAAAAACATAAGGGGTAACACTGTCGTTTTTGGCCGAAATTTTGACCCCCTCCGATCTTCTTGAAACTCTGGATTCTGACAGAGGGCCACGAGACTTCGACCAGCGCGCAAAAATGGAGGCTCTAGACCCTTCCAGAGCCGAGATATCGGATGTCAAAGTTTTGACCAGAAAAAAAAACATAAGGGGTAACACTGTCGTTTTTGGCCGAAATTTTGACCCCCTCCGATCTTCTTGAAACTCTGGATTCTGACAGAGGGCCACGAGACTTCGACCAGCGCGCAAAAATGGAGGCTCTAGACCCTTCCAGAGCCGAGATATCGGATGTCAAAGTTTTGACCTGAAAAAAAAACATAAGGGGTAACACTGTCGTTTTTGGGCCGAAATTTTGACCCCCTCCGATCTTCTTGAAACTCTGGATTCTGACAGAGGGCCACGAGACTTCGACCAGCGCGCAAAAATGGAGGCTCTAGACCCTTCCAGAGCCGAGATATTGGATGTCAAAGTTTTGACCTGAAAAAAAAACATAAGGGGTAACACTGTCGTTTTTGGCCGAAATTTTGACCCCCTCCGATCTTCTTGAAACTCTGGATTCTGACAGAGGGCCACGAGACTTCGACCAGCGCGCAAAAATTGAGGCTCTAGACCCTTCCAGAGCCGAGATATCGGATGTCAAAGTTTTGACCTGAAAAAAAAACATAAGGGGTAACACTGTCGTTTTTGGCCGAAATTTTGACCCCCTCCGATCTTCTTGAAACTCTGGATTCTGACAGAGGGCCACGAGACTTCGACCAGCGCGCAAAAATGGAGGCTCTAGACCCTTCCAGAGCCAAGATATCGGATGTCAAAGTTTTGACCTGAAAAAAAACATAAGGGGTAACACTGTCGTTTTTGGCCGAAATTTTGACCCCCTCCGATCTTCTTGAAACTCTGGATTCTGACAGAGGGCCACGAGACTTCTACCAACGCGCAAAAATGGAGGCTCTAGACCCTTCCAGAGCCGAGATATCGGATGTCAAAGTTTTGACCTGAAAAAAAAACATAAGGGGTAACACTGTCGTTTTTGGCCGAAATTTTGACCCCCTCCGATCTTCTTGAAACTCTGGATTCTGACAGAGGGCCACGAGACTTCGACCAGCACGCAAAAATGGAGGCTCTAGACCCTTCCAGAGCCGAGATATCGGATGTCAAAGTTTTGACCTGAAAAAAAAACATAAGGGGTAACACTGTCGTTTTTGGCCGAAATTTTGACCCCCTCCGATCTTCTTGAAACTCTGGATTCTGACAGAGGGCCACGAGACTTCGACCAGCGCGCAAAAATGGAGGCTCTAGACCCTTCCAGAGCCGAGATATCGGATGTCAAAGTTTTGACCAGAAAAAAAAACATAAGGGGTAACACTGTCGTTTTTGGCCGAAATTTTGACCCCCTCCGATCTTCTTGAAACTCTGGATTCTGACAGAGGGCCACGAGACTTCGACCAGCGTGCAAAAATGGAGGCTCTAGACCCTTCCAGAGCCGAGATATCGGATGTCAAAGTTTTGACCTGAAAAAAAAACATAAGGGGTAACACTGTCGTTTTTGGCCGAAATTTTGACCCCCTCCGATCTTCTTGAAACTCTGGATTCTGACAGAGGGCCACGAGACTTCGACCAGCGCGCAAAAATGGAGGCTCTAGACCCTTCCAGAGCCGAGACATCGGATGTCAAAGTTTTGACCTGAAAAAAAAAAACATAAGGGGTAACACTGTCGTTTTTGGCCGAAATTTTGACCCCCTCCGATCTTCTTGAAACTCTGGATTCTGACAGAGGGCCATGAGACTTCGACCAGCGCGCAAAAATGGAGGCTCTAGACCCTTCCAGAGCCGAGATATCGGATGTCAAAGTTTTGACCTGAAAAAAAAAACATAAGGGGTAACACTGTCGTTTTTGGCCGAAATTTTGACCCCCTCCGATCTTCTTGAAACTCTGGATTCTGACAGAGGGCCACGAGACTTCGACCAGCACGCAAAAATGGAGGCTCTAGACCCTTCCAGAGCCGAGATATCGGATGTCAAAGTTTTGACCTGAAAAAAAAACATAAGGGGTAACACTGTCGTTTTTGGCCGAAATTTTGACCCCCTCCGATCTTCTTGAAACTCTGGATTCTGACAGAGGGCCACGAGACTTCGACCAGCGCGCAAAAATGGAGGCTCTAGACCCTTCCAGAGCCGAGATATCGGATGTCAAAGTTTTGACCAGAAAAAAAAAACATAAGGGGTAACACTGTCGTTTTTGGCCGAAATTTTGACCCCCTCCGATCTTCTTGAAACTCTGGATTCTGACAGAGGGCCACGAGACTTCGACCAGCGCGCAAAAATGGAGGCTCTAGACCCTTCCAGAGCCGAGATATCGGATGTCAAAGTTTTGACCTGAAAAAAAAACATAAGGGGTAACACTGTCGTTTTTGGCCGAAATTTTGACCCCCTCCGATCTTCTTGAAACTCTGGATTCTGACAGAGGGCCACGAGACTTCGACCAGCGCGCAAAAATGGAGGCTCTAGACCCTTCCAGAGCCGAGATATTGGATGTCAAAGTTTTGACCTGAAAAAAAAACATAAGGGGTAACACTGTCGTTTTTGGCCGAAATTTTGACCCCCTCCGATCTTCTTGAAACTCTGGATTCTGACAGAGGGCCACGAGACTTCGACCAGCGCGCAAAAATTGAGGCTCTAGACCCTTCCAGAGCCGAGATATCGGATGTCAAAGTTTTGACCTGAAAAAAAAACATAAGGGGTAACACTGTCGTTTTTGGCCGAAATTTTGACCCCCTCCGATCTTCTTGAAACTCTGGATTCTGACAGAGGGCCACGAGACTTCGACCAGCGCGCAAAAATGGAGGCTCTAGACCCTTCCAGAGCCAAGATATCGGATGTCAAAGTTTTGACCTGAAAAAAAACATAAGGGGTAACACTGTCGTTTTTGGCCGAAATTTTGACCCCCTCCGATCTTCTTGAAACTCTGGATTCTGACAGAGGGCCACGAGACTTCTACCAACGCGCAAAAATGGAGGCTCTAGACCCTTCCAGAGCCGAGATATCGGATGTCAAAGTTTTGACCTGAAAAAAAAACATAAGGGGTAACACTGTCGTTTTTGGCCGAAATTTTGACCCCCTCCGATCTTCTTGAAACTCTGGATTCTGACAGAGGGCCACGAGACTTCGACCAGCACGCAAAAATGGAGGCTCTAGACCCTTCCAGAGCCGAGATATCGGATGTCAAAGTTTTGACCTGAAAAAAAAACATAAGGGGTAACACTGTCGTTTTTGGCCGAAATTTTGACCCCCTCCGATCTTCTTGAAACTCTGGATTCTGACAGAGGGCCACGAGACTTCGACCAGCGCGCAAAAATGGAGGCTCTAGACCCTTCCAGAGCCGAGATATCGGATGTCAAAGTTTTGACCAGAAAAAAAAACATAAGGGGTAACACTGTCGTTTTTGGCCGAAATTTTGACCCCCTCCGATCTTCTTGAAACTCTGGATTCTGACAGAGGGCCACGAGACTTCGACCAGCGCGCAAAAATGGAGGCTCTAGACCCTTCCAGAGCCGAGATATCGGATGTCAAAGTTTTTACCTGAAAAAAAACATAAGGGGTAACACTGTCGTTTTTGGCCGAAATTTTGACCCCCTCCGATCTTCTTGAAACTCTGGATTCTGACAGAGGGCCACGAGACTTCGACCAGCGCGCAAAAATGGAGGCTCTAGACCCTTCCAGAGCCGAGATATCGGATGTCAAAGTTTTGACCTGAAAAAAAAAACATAAGGGGTAACACTGTCGTTTTTGGCCGAAATTTTGACCCCCTCCGATCTTCTTGAAACTCTGGATTCTGACAGAGGGCCACGAGACTTCGACCAGCGCGCAAAAATTGAGGCTCTAGACCCTTCCAGAGCCGAGATATCGGATGTCAAAGTTTTGACCTGAAAAAAAAACATAAGGGGTAACACTGTCGTTTTTGGCCGAAATTTTGACCCCCTCCGATCTTCTTGAAACTCTGGATTCTGACAGAGGGCCACGAGACTTCGACCAGCGCGCAAAAATGGAGGCTCTAGACCCTTCCAGAGCCGAGATATCGGATGTCAAAGTTTTGACCTAAAAAAAAAAACATAAGGGGTAACACTGTCGTTTTTGGCCGAAATTTTGACCCCCCTCCGATCTTCTTGAAACTCTGGATTCTGACAGAGGGCCACGAGACTTCGACCAGCGCGCAAAAATGGAGGCTCTAGACCCTTCCAGAGCCGAGATATCGGATGTCAAAGTTTTGACCTGAAAAAAAAACATAAGGGGTAACACTGTCGTTTTTGGCCGAAATTTTGACCCCCTCCGATCTTCTTGAAACTCTGGATTCTGACAGAGGGCCACGAGACTTCGACCAGCGCGCAAAAATGGAGGCTCTAGACCCTTCCAGAGCCGAGATATCGGATGTCAAAGTTTTGACCTGAAAAAAAAACATAAGGGGTAACACTGTCGTTTTTGGCCGAAATTTTGACCCCCTCCGATCTTCTTGAAACTCTGGATTCTGACAGAGGGCCACGAGACTTCGACCAGCGCGCAAAAATGGAGGCTCTAGAACCTTCCAGAGCCGAGATATCGGATGTCAAAGTTTTGACCTGAAAAAAAAACATAAGGGGTAACACTGTCGTTTTTGGCCGAAATTTTGACCCCCTCCGATCTTCTTGAAACTCTGGATTCTGACAGAGGGCCACGAGACTTCGACCAGCGCGCAAAAATGGCGGCTCTAGACCCTTCCAGAGCCGAGATATCGGATGTCAAAGTTTTGACCTGAAAAAAAAACATAAGGGGTAACACTGTCGTTTTTGGCCGAAATTTTGACCCCCTCCGATCTTCTTGAAACTCTGGATTCTGACAGAGGGCCACGAGACTTCTACCAACGCGCAAAAATGGAGGCTCTAGACCCTTCCAGAGCCGAGATATCGGATGTCAAAATTTTGACCTGAAAAAAAACATAAGGGGTAACACTGTCGTTTTTGGCCGAAATTTTGACCCCCTCCGATCTTCTTGAAACTCTGGATTCTGACAGAGGGCCACGAGACTTCTACCAACGCGCAAAAATTGAGGCTCTAGACCCTTCCAGAGCCGAGATATCGGATGTCAAAGTTTTGACCTGAAAAAAAAAACATAAGGGGTAACACTGTCGTTTTTGGCCGAAATTTTGACCCCCTCCGATCTTCTTGAAACTCTGGATTCTGACAGAGGGCCACGAGACTTCGACCAGCGCGCAAAAATGGAGGCTCTAGACCCTTCCAGAAACGAGATATCGAAGGTCAAAATTTGGACCTGAAAAAAAAAAACATAAGGGGTAACACTGTCATTTTTTTTTTGGCCGAAATTTCGACCCCCTCCGATCTTCTTGAAACTCTGGATTCTGACAGAGGGCCACGAGACTTCGACCAGCGCGCAAAAATGGAGGCTCTAGACCCTTCCAGAGCCGAGATATCGAAGGTTAAAATTTGGACCTGAAAAAAAAAACATAAGGGATAACACTGTCATTTTTTTTTTTGGCCGAAATTTTGACCCCCTCCGATCTTCTTGAAACTCTGGATTCTGACAGAGGGCGACGAGACTTCGACCAGCGCGCAAAAATGGAGGCTCTAGACCCTTCCAGAGCCGAGATATCGAAGGTCAAAATTTGGACCTGAAAAAAAAACATAAGGGATAACACTGTCATTTTTTTTTTTTGGCCGAAATTTTGACCCCCTCCAATCTTCTTGAAACTCTGGATTCTGACAGAGGGCGACGAGACTTCGACCAGCGCGCAAAAATGGAGGCTCTAGACCCTTCCAGAGCCGAGATATCGAAGGTCAAAATTTGGACCTGAAAAAAAAACATAAGGGGTAACACTGTCATTTTTGGCCGAAATTTTGACCCCCTCCGATCTTCTTGAAACTCTGGATTCTGACAGAGGGCCACGAGACTTCGACCAGCGCGCAAAAATGGAGGCTCTAGACCCTTCCAGAGCCGAGATATCGGATGTCAAAGTTTTGACCTGAAAAAAAAACATAAGGGGTAACACTGTCGTTTTTGGCCGAAATTTTGACCCCCTCCGATCTTCTTGAAACTCTGGATTCTGACAGAGGGCCACGAGACTTCGACCAGCACGCAAAAATGGAGGCTCTAGACCCTTCCAGAGCCGAGATATCGGATGTCAAAGTTTTGACCTGAAAAAAAAAACATAAGGGGTAACACTGTCGTTTTTGGCCGAAATTTTGACCCCCTCCGATCTTCTTGAAACTCTGGATTCTGACAGAGGGCCACGAGACATCGACCAGCGCGCAAAAATGGAGGCTCTAGACCCTTCCAGAGCCGAGATATCGGATGTCAAAGTTTTGACCAGAAAAAAAAACATAAGGGGTAACACTGTCGTTTTTGGCCGAAATTTTGACCCCCTCCGATCTTCTTGAAACTCTGGATTCTGACAGAGGGCCACGAGACTTCGACCAGCGCGCAAAAATGGAGGCTCTAGACCCTTCCAGAGCCGAGATATCGAAGGTCAAAATTTGGACCTGAAAAAAAACCATAAGGGATAACACTGTCATTTTTTTTTGGCCGAAATTTTGACCCCCTCCAATCTTCTTGAAACTCTGGATTCTGACAGAGGGCGACGAGACTTCGACCAGCGCGCAAAAATGGAGGCTCTAGACCCTTCCAGAGCCGAGATATCGAAGGTCAAAATTTGGACCGAAAAAAAAACATAAGGGGTAACACTGTCGTTTTTGGCCGAAATTTTGACCCCCTCCGATCTTCTTGAAACTCTGGATTCTGACAGAGGGCCACGAGACTTCGACCAGCGCGCAAAAATGGAGGCTCTAGACCCTTCCAGAGCCGAGATATCGGATGTCAAAATTTTGACCCGAAAAAAAAAACATAAGGGGTAACACTGTCATTTTTTTTTTGGCCGAAATTTTGACCCCCTCCGATCTTCTTGAAACTCTGGATTCTGACAGAGGGCCACGAGACTTCGACCAGCGCGCAAAAATGGAGGCTCTAGACCCTTCCAGAGCCGAGATATCGAAGGTCAAAA
Source organism: Cyprinella venusta (assembly GCA_038021265.1). Lineage (NCBI taxonomy): Eukaryota > Metazoa > Chordata > Actinopteri > Cypriniformes > Leuciscidae > Cyprinella > Cyprinella venusta. The sequence goes on along the minus strand of CM075865.1, from coordinate 42,435,643 downwards.
TTTGGACCTGAAAAAAAAATCATAAGGGGTAACACTGTCATTTTTTTTTTGGCCGAAATTTTGACCCCCTCCGATCTTCTTGAAACTCTGGATTCTGACAGAGAGCCACGAGACTTCGACCAGCGCGCAAAAATGGAGGCTCTAGACCCTTCCAGAGCCGAGATATCGAAGGTCAAAATTTGGACTTGAAAAAAAAAACATAAGGGGTAACACTGTCATTTTTTTTTTGGCCGAAATTTTGACCCCCTCTGATCTTCTTGAAACTCTGGATTCTGACAGAGGGCCACGAGACTTCGACCAGCGCGCAAAAATGGAGGCTCTAGACCCTTCCAGAGCCGAGATATCGAATGTCAAAGTTTTGACCCGAAAAAAAAACATAAGGGGTAACACTGTCATTTTTTTTTTTTGGCCGAAATTTTGACCCCCTCCGATCTTCTTGAAACTCTGGATTCTGACAGAGGGCCACGAGACTTCGACCAGCGCGCAAAAATGGAGGCTCCAGACCCTTCCAGAGCCGAGATATCGAAGGTCAAAATTTGGACCTGAAAAAAAAACATAAGGGGTAACACTGTCATTTTTTTTTTGGCCGAAATTTTGACCCCCTCCGATCTTCTTGAAACTCTGGACTCTGACAGAGGGCCACGAGACTTCGACCAGCGCGCAAAAATGGAGGCTCTAGACCCTTCCAGAGCCGAGATATCGAAGGTCAAAATTTGGACCTGAAAAAAAAACATAAGGGGTAACACTGTCATTTTTTTTTGGCCGAAATTTTGACCCCCTCCGATCTTCTTGAAACTCTGGATTCTGACAGAGGGCCACGAGACTTCGACCAGCGCGCAAAAATGGAGGCTCTAGACCCTTCCAGAGCCGAGATATCGAAGGTCAAAATTTGGACCTGAAAAAAAAAAACATAAGGTGTAACACTGTCGTTTTTGGCCGAAATTTTGACCCCCTCCGATCTTCTTGAAACTCTGGATTCTGACAGAGGGCCACGAGACTTCGACCAGCGCGCAAAAATGGAGGCTCTAGACATTTCCAGAGCCGAGATATCGGATGTCAAAGTTTTGACCTGAAAAAAAAAACATAAGGGGTAACACTGTCGTTTTTGGCCGAAATTTTGACCCCCTCCGATCTTCTTGAAACTCTGGATTCTGACAGAGGGCCACGAGACTTCGACCAGCACGCAAAAATGGAGGCTCTAGACCCTTCCAGAGCCGAGATATCGGATGTCAAAGTTTTGACCTGAAAAAAAAAAACATAAGGGGTAACACTGTCGTTTTTGGCTGAAATTTTGACCCCCTCCGATCTTCTTGAAACTCTGGATTCTGACAGAGGGCTACGAGACTTCGACCAGCGCGCAAAAATGGAGGCTCTAGACCCTTCCAGAGCCAAGATATCGGATGTCAAAGTTTTGACCTGAAAAAAAAACCATAAGGGGTAACACTGTCGTTTTTGGCCGAAATTTTGACCCCCTCCGATCTTCTTGAAACTCTGGATTCTGACAGAGGGCCACGAGACTTCGACCAGCGTGCAAAAATGGAGGCTCTAGACCCTTCCAGAGCCGAGATATCGGATGTCAAAGTTTTGACCCGAAAAAAAAACATAAGGGATAACACTGTCGTTTTTGGCCGAAATTTTGACCCCCTCCGATCTTCTTGAAACTCTGGATTCTGACAGAGGGCCACGAGACTTCGACCAGCGCGCAAAAATGGAGGCTCTAGACCCTTCCAGAGCCGAGATATCGGATGTCAAAGTTTTGACCTGAAAAAAAAACATAAGGGGTAACACTGTCGTTTTTGGCCGAAATTGTGACCTCCTCCGATCTTCTTGAAACTCTGGATTCTGACAGAGGGCCACGAGACTTCGACCAGCGTGCAAAAATGGAGGCTCTAGACCCTTCCAGAGCTGAGATATCGGATGTCAAAGTTTTGACCCGAAAAAAAAAACATAAGGGGTAACACTGTCGTTTTTGGCCGAAATTTTGACCCCCTCCGATCTTCTTGAAACTCTGGATTCTGACAGAGGGCCACGAGACTTCGACCAGCGCGCAAAAATGGAGGCTCTAGACCCTTCCAGAGCCGAGATATCGGATGTCAAAGTTTTGACCTGAAAAAAAAACATAAGGGGTAACACTGTCGTTTTTGGCCGAAATTTTGACCCCCTCCGATCTTCTTGAAACTCTGGATTCTGACAGAGGGCCACGAGACTTCGACCAGCGCGCAAAAATGGAGGCTCTAGACCCTTCCAGAGCCGAGATATCGGACGTCAAAGTTTTGACCCGAAAAAAAAAACATAAGGGGTAACACTGTTGTTTTTGGCCGAAATTTTGACCCCCTCCGATCTTCTTGAAACTCTGGATTCTGACAGAGGGCCACGAGACTTCGACCAGCACGCAAAAATGGAGGCTCTAGACCCTTCCAGAGCCGAGATATCGGATGTCAAAGTTTTGACCTGAAAAAAAAACATAAGGGGTAACACTGTCGTTTTTGGCCGAAATTTTGACCCCCTCCGATCTTCTTGAAACTCTGGATTCTGACAGAGGGCCACGAGACTTCGACCAGCGCGCAAAAATGGAGGCTCTAGACCCTTCCAGAGCCGAGATATCGGATGTCAAAGTTTTGACCTGAAAAAAAAAACATAAGGGGTAACACTGTCGTTTTTGGCCGAAATTTTGACCTCCTCCGATCTTCTTGAAACTCTGGATTCTGACAGAGGGCCACGAGACTTAGACCAGCGCGCAAAAATGGAGGCTCTAGACCCTTCCAGAGCCGAGATATCGGATGTCAAAGTTTTGACCTGAAAAAAAAAAACATAAGGGGTAACACTGTCGTTTTTGGCCGAAATTTTGACCCCCTCCGATCTTCTTGAAACTCTGGATTCTGACAGAGGGCTACGAGACTTCGACCAGCGCGCAAAAATGGAGGCTCTAGACCCTTCCAGAGCCAAGATATCGGATGTCAAAGTTTTGACCTGAAAAAAAAACATAAGGGGTAACACTGTCGTTTTTGGCCGAAATTTTGACCCCCTCCGATCTTCTTGAAACTCTGGATTCTGACAGAGGGCCACGAGACTTCGACCAGCGCGCAAAAATGGAGGCTCTAGACCCTTCCAGAGCCGAGATATCGACGGTCAAAATTTGGACCTGAAAAAAAAACATAAGGGATAACACTGTCATTTTTTTTTTTTGGCCGAAATTTTGACCCCCTCCGATCTTCTTGAAACTCTGGATTCTGACAGAGGGCGACGAGACTTCGACCAGCGCGCAAAAATGGAGGCTCTAGACCCTTCCAGAGCCGAGATATCGAAGGTCAAAATTTGGACCTGAAAAAAAAACATAAGGGGTAACACTGTCATTTTTGGCCGAAATTTTGACCCCCTCCGATCTTCTTGAAACTCTGGATTCTGACAGAGGGCCACGAGACTTCGACCAGCGCGCAAAAATGGAGGCTCTAGACCCTTCCAGAGCCGAGATATCGGATGTCAAAGTTTTGACCTGAAAAAAAACATAAGGGGTAACACTGTCGTTTTTGGCCGAAATTTTGACCCCCTCTGATCTTCTTGAAACTCTGGACTCTGACAGAGGGCCACGAGACTTCGACCAGCACGCAAAAATGGAGGCTCTAGACCCTTCCAGAGCCGAGATATCGGATGTCAAAGTTTTGACCTGAAAAAAAAAACATAAGGGGTAACACTGTCGTTTTTGGCCGAAATTTTGACCCCCTCCGATCTTCTTGAAACTCTGGATTCTGACAGAGGGCCACGAGACTTCGACCAGCGCGCAAAAATGGAGGCTCTAGACCCTTCCAGAGCCGAGATATCGGATGTCAAAGTTTTGACCCGAAAAAAAAAACATAAGGGGTAACACTGTCATTTTTTTTTGGCCGAAATTTTGACCCCCTCCGATCTTCTTGAAACTCTGGATTCTGACAGAGGGCCACGAGACTTCGACCAGCGCGCAAAAATGGAGGCTCTAGACCCTTCCAGAGCCGAGATATCGAAGGTCAAAATTTGGACCTGAAAAAAAAATCATAAGGGGTAACACTGTCATTTTTTTTTTTGGCCGAAATTTTGACCCCCTCCGATCTTCTTGAAACTCTGGATTCTGACAGAGGGCCACGAGACTTCGACCAGCGCGCAAAAATGGAGGCTCTAGACCCTTCCAGAGCCGAGATATCGAAGGTCAAAATTTGGACTTGAAAAAAAAAACATAAGGGGTAACACTGTCATTTTTTTTTTGGCCGAAATTTTGACCCCCTCTGATCTTCTTGAAACTCTGGATTCTGACAGAGGGCCACGAGACTTCGACCAGCGCGCAAAAATGGAGGCTCTAGACCCTTCCAGAGCCGAGATATCGAAGGTCAAAATTTGGACCTGAAAAAAAAACATAAGGGGTAACACTGTCATTTTTTTTTTGGCCGAAATTTTGACCCCCTCCGATCTTCTTGAAACTCTGGACTCTGACAGAGGGCCGCGAGACTTCGACCAGCGCGCAAAAATGGAGGCTCTAGACCCTTCCAGAGCCGAGATATCGAAGGTCAAAATTTGGACCTGAAAAAAAAACATAAGGGGTAACACTGTCATTTTTTTTTTGGCCGAAATTTTGACCCCCTCCGATCTTCTTGAAACTCTGGATTCTGACAGAGGGCCACGAGACTTCGACCAGCGCGCAAAAATGGAGGCTCCAGACCCTTCCAGAGCCGAGATATCGAAGGTCAAAATTTGGACCTGAAAAAAAAACATAAGGGGTAACACTGTCTTTTTTTTTTGGCCGAAATTTTGACCCCCTCCGATCTTCTTGAAACTCTGGACTCTGACAGAGGGCCACGAGACTTCGACCAGCGTGCAAAAATGGAGGCTCTAGACCCTTCCAGAGCCGAGATATCGAAGGTCAAAATTTGGACCTGAAAAAAAAAACATAAGGGGTAACACTGTCATTTTTTTTTTTTGGCCGAAATTTTGACCCCCTCCGATCTTCTTGAAACTCTGGATTCTGACAGAGGGCCACGAGACTTCGACCAGCGCGCAAAAATGGAGGCTCTAGACCCTTCCAGAGCCGAGATATCGAAGGTCAAAATTTGGACCTGAAAAAAAAACATAAGGGGTAAGTAACACTGTCATTTTTTTTTGGCCGAAATTTTGACCCCCTCCGATCTTCTTGAAACTCTGGATTCTGACAGAGGGCCACGAGACTTCGACCAGTGCGCAAAAATGGAGGCTCTAGACCCTTCCAGAGCCGAGATATCGAAGGTCAAAATTTGGACCTGAAAAAAAAACATAATTGGTAACACTGTCATTTTTTTTTGGCCGAAATTTTGACCCCCTCCGATCTTCTTGAAACTCTGGACTCTGACAGAGGGCCACGAGACTTCGACCAGCGCGCAAAAATGGAGGCTCTAGACCCTTCCAGAGCCGAGATATCGAAGGTCAAAATTTGGACCTGAAAAAAAAACATAAGGGGTAACACTGTCATTTTTTTTTTTGGCCGAAATTTTGACCCCCTCCGATCTTCTTGAAACTCTGGACTCTGACAGAGGGCCACGAGACTTCGACCATCGCGCAAAAATGGAGGCTCTAGACCCTTCCAGAGCTGAGATGTCGAAACTCAAAATTTCGAAAAATTACGTATCCCCAATCTTCTCAAAACTCTGGATTCTGAAAGAGGGCCATGAGACTTAGACCTGAGTGTAAAAATGGAGGCTCTAGACCCTTCCAGAGCTGAGATATCGAAACTCAAAATTTCGACCAGAAAAAAAAAACTACAGTGTTACCCCTTCCTTTTTTTTTTTTTTTTTTGGGTCAAAAAATTAAGTATTCCCAATCTTCTCAAAACTCTGGATTCTGATAGAGGGCAATGAGACTTAGACCTGAGTGCAAAAATGGAGGCTCTAGACCCTTCCAGAGCTGAGATATCGTAACTCAAAATTTCGACCAGAAAAAAAAAAACGACAGTGTTACCCCTTATGTTTTTTATTTATTTTTTTTTTTTGGGGGGGGGGGGGGGGTTTGGGCGAAAAATTAAGTATTCCCAATCTTCTCGAAACTTTGAGTTTCTCTGATCTTGAAACTCTGGATTCTGATAGAGTGCCATAGACATGAGTGCAAAAATGGAGGCTCAAGACCCTTCCAGGGTTGAGATATTGAGATATTTATAATGGCATAAATGCTATGTGGCATCTCAATATCTCAGCTCTGGAAGGGTGTAGAGCCTCCATTTTTGCACTCAGGTCTAAGTCCCATGGCCCTTTATCAGAATCCAGAGTTTCAAAAAGATCAGAGAAACTCAAAACTTCAAACTCAGTTTTGAGATATTGAGCTTCAAAGTTTTTGCATTACATATAGGAAAGTTTATATGGGGAACAAGTTTCATTCAAACATGAAAATAACAGGGACCCTAAATGTATTCTAAACATACAATATCAAAATCCTCTCAAATTTGTAAATGGGGATTTTTGGAATGGGTCAAGTGCAGATAGAATCTTAATTCTAAAAAAACACTTTTCGCTTAGAATTATCTGCCAAAACATTATTTGAACATTTAAATAATAAAAAAAAGAATATGTCTCAACATGTTTTAGAAAGTAAAATTTTATCCTTTCACAGCAAAATATCCAGTGTAGTTTAGAGTTGTTTTGTACGGTGTTAAATTACCAGAGTTAAAAAGTGTTGATTCTGGTGTTAATTTGAAAGGCATCGGTTCTTGCACTTAATTCCTTTTTGATTAATGGCGGACGACCACGAGGAGAGGAATATTCAAACAGGTATAATATGTTTTAACTACTTGATTTTTTAACCAATTTTCATGTTTAGTTTACATTTATCAACATTTAGAATAATATTAGTACATTTCTCAGCATTGCCTGAGTGCTAACATGATTTCCTTTTAGAACACGAGAGACCACCGATCCGACCTCGAGGACGTTGTGTTAGTTTGCTGGCAAATTGAGGTAAGACTTCCATAGTTTATGTTAGTTAGTAGTTTTAACCTTTTGTTTTAGAATCTGGGATATAACTGCATACTTTCTGTGATTTTGTTAAACGTCCACTGCAAATAACACTGCAAATAACCCCTTGGGGCTCGTTCTTTGCTTAGCCAAAATAAGGCATTGTGAATGCATTTTTATCTCCAGTATTTTAGTATAACTGGATTTGTCCCACAAATAATCTCTGACTATTAAAGTATGCAGCAGTAACGGTGCGAATCTTTTTTTTTTTTTTTACGTGAACCTTGAACGCGCCGCTTCGGTTGTCTAGTATTTTCGAGTATACGTTATAGCGTTTACACTGATCTACAAGTTAAAAGGCAACGAAGATAAGCTATCAGATAACATAAGCGTTTTGCCTAACTTTCTGTTGGTGTACTGTAGGCTAGCTATATGAACTGTTTGCTCATTTGACACGCGTCTTGACGCGCGCTTCATATGCAGTCATAAGTTGCATTACATGAAAGTAGATAAGAATACATATTTGCTGCAACTTCACTTGTGGGTTAACAAATGGATCTTCTTACAACAGCAGCTCGTATGAACTTCTTTAATATTAATAACTTCATAATCTGCATTTTTCTTGACCAACAGCTTTCATCATGCTGGTTAAAGTTCAGAATCAGCAAGGTGTAAATTTGTGAAATTGCTCCGCGATCGTACGTTTCAAGATTTTCTAAATGAAGGTAAGTGAAGAAGCTTGTGCTACTTAGAAATTTACTTGAGTCTTAAACAATATTGCTAGATGAATTAAGACTTATACAATATTGCTATATGACTTGTGCATGTTAACATGTTACAATAAGGTCTCCTTGTTAGCATAAATGAGCTAACTAACTTTAGGATTAGTTAATAAAAGTAGAACTGCTTGTTAATTTTAGTTCATAGTGCAACTTTTGATTTTTATGATGTTTTTGAAAATTGATTATTAACAAATGCTGTAATAGTATTATTTCTTAGTCTGTGTTAACTAATGAAACCTGTGTATATATATATATATATATATATATATATATATATATATATATATATATATATTTTTTTTTTTTTTTGTCATGTTATAGTTAAAAGCAAATTTTGTTTGGCAACAAAAGCAGCTCTTCAAGTCTTTGACACGGACACCAAAGTGGAAGAGGACATCCTCCATGAACTGATTGAAGTCAGTCCATATTTATGCCTAACTGTAAGATGTCCTGAAGAACATATTACTGCTGGTTTGTCTGATGGTAAGTCTATAATAACACTTGAGACATACTTTTAAGGACTTCGATGTACAATAATAAAAAAAGAGATTCATCATGAGATGGCAATGACATGCTAATATTGCAAATATTGTCTAAAAAAGTCCAGGCTACAACATTAGCTATATACAATTAAGTGCTCTCTTATCAGTTTATTGAATATTGTTACAGATTTGTTTGGGTTAATTAATATCTAAAACGGGGAACTGAAGTTTGAAATCCAGTGATGAAAAGGTGGACAAAAGGATCTGGTGGTTAAGTGTCAACTGGATCTAGATATAGCAGAATAAGAATTTACAAGGATCCTTATTTTTATTTTTAAAGGGTTGGTTCACCCAAAAATTAATGTCATTAATTACTCACCCTCATATCATTCCAAACCTCTGAGACATTTTTTTCATCTTCAGAACAAAAATTAAATACATTTTTGAAATCCGAAAGCTTTCTGAATCATTAGGCTAAATTCATGCTTCACAAGTACATAACATTTTGACAAAGCCTTTTTGATTGAATACCTTTAGAGAAAACATTAAAATTATGTTTTGCTTTTCCCTGTCAAGAGTTTTCACCCACAAGATCCTCAACCCCAGCGTCAACTGACCATGAAGATGACTGAGAGAGCAGTGCAAAATCAAACAGCAATCTGGTCAACAACACTTTTAGCACAGACGCCGAAAATTCTAAACGGGTATGTGTTTTTTTTTTTCTTATGGTTAACTTGTCCTTCTAATTCTTTCACCATTTTAGTCTTCATGTGTTCACCTGTATGTGGTCATGTTTAATCAGATTGTCTGAGATGAACTGCAAAAAAATCTGTTGGTGTGGTGAGGAAGTGCTTGAAGAATACCAGACAACTAAAACTTTAACATCTTAGCAATCTTGTAAAATGCTTTGTCATTTGATTTACCAGGACTTTGCTATGCTGTTCAATGCTGAAACATCCAACATGTTTCCTAAGAGATGTCCTTTTCCTAAGAGGTTTCCTTTGGAAAAACCTGAGTGTATGTGTAATGACAGAATTTTCAGCAAATGTTTTTGTTTGTTTTTCTGGTGGTGGTGGGAGGCGGAGATTCCTTTTAATGGTTATCTTTTACTTTTATTTGTAATACACAAAGCATGATACCAACTGGTTTTTGTCAGGCACAAATTGGGTTACGGTGTGTCTTCTTTTTTTTCGTTCTTTTTTTTTTGGTTCATTTGAATTTGAGCAAGTTACCAGCACCAAGTTTAATGCATTAATCATTTAACTTGCAATTATTAATTAATTTTTTCCCCCCTGTATGTTTAATCTACGTTTATTTATTTTTTCAGTCTTGCACCAGTATTGAAGGACTTCTCAGTGGGAGGAAGGACCACCAGGCATTTTTTCTGGGATCATGAAGGATCAAGGGCAGGATTGACCACTTTTCGTCGCTGTAGACAAGTGCCTTACTGGAACCTTACTTAATGCTGTTCTGGTACCAGCTCCTTACGTGCCTTTGAACTTTGTTCACTATATCTTCAACTTGTCCTAAGAGGAAGCCCTGGTCAACTTCTTCACCTTCATGCAGACCACAGTGAGTCTCCGAGAGTCTGTATTTTGTTGTCGACAAACTTCACAGAACATTTTTCAGAACATTATCATGCTTTTAAAGTACAAAGATTGTGAGTTGATTGAACTTGTAAAAGCCAACAGCTTGAAGTTAAACTGGCCTTTGGATCTGCAGTGTTTTGGGTAGATGATGGTGAATGTTGATGGCGAGTGTTGTTTGTGTTGGTGTAATTGCTGCATCTGTTAAATAAAATTTCTGATACAGTGTGTTGACTGATTTAACTGAATGCACATAGGCATTTTTTGTCAAATACTGATTACACAATTACCTTAATCACCGGCACTCCGGCGAACAATGAACCTTTGGTCTAATAAAACATCGGTACCTTGTCAATCGTTCTCTGAGGTTTGTTTTCATGATAATCGAATGTATAGAGTTTTATCTCTAAAAACTGTTTAGCGTATAATGCTAGTACTGGGGGCATTGACCAACTAAAATGAAATCGCTAGTTTATACCACTAACAAGGCTCAAAAGAGCCCCGCACTAACACAGTAACATAACAAGGCTCCATACATGCAAAACGAAGCATTGACAACTTTGTAAGTGTACAGACCGTTTAATAAGAACATAAGTTATAAAGACCGTTTACTTCGTGTATACACTCAGAAGCCATCTTAGGAAATAGTCTCGATAAGTCGATCCCCGAACGCCGTTCATACAGTTCAGAAGTTCGTTGAACTTCATACAGTTCAGCTCACTCAGCACGACGTTCGGGGATCGACTTATAGAGACTATTTCCTAAGATGGCTTCTGAATGTATACACGAAGTAAACGGTCTTTATAACTTATGTTCTTATTAAACGGTCTGTACACTTACAAAGTTGTCAATGCTTCGTTTTGCATGTATGGAGCCTTGTTATGTTACTGCGTTATTGTGGGACTATTTTGAGCCTTGTTAGTGGTATAAACTAGTGATTCTTTTTACTTAGTCAATGCCCCCAGTACTAGTACTTACACGCTAAAGAGTTTTTAGAGATAAAACTCTTTACATTCGATTATCATGAAAACAAATCTCAGACAACGATTGACTAGGTACCGATGATTTATTAGACCAAAGGTTCATTGTTCGCCGGAGTTCTCCTTTAAAGTGTAAGTTTAACTCTATTTAGTGTGGACCTATATAAACTCCGGAAAAGTGTTAATTTTAACACTGTGTATGTTAAATTAACACTTTCAAATTTGCTGACATTTATTTAATATTTTTAGCACTTCATGTATTTAAGACATTTCAAATCGAGCTGGTAGGCATAAATATTTTCCCCAGTGCATAATCTTCATTTTTGATACCAATTTGGTGGGTAAATAAACACAATATTGCCGAAATGATAATTTTAATCTTTCTTTTGCTTAGACAGAAAGCAGCCACTGTAATACATCCGAGCAGGACTTTATTCCCGCTAAAGTGGGCCAGGTAAAATGGCTTTCTCTCTAGACCTCAATATGGCTGAAATAACATGCAAATGTTTGTTGTTGTAATTTAGACCCCATTAATTAAATTGTTAAATATTTGACCTATACCTTAATATGGTAAAAATGAAGACATTTTAAGACTTTAAAAACAGCAAGAAAATCGACATGCTTCAGCAAATTAATTCATAATGTTTAATAATCATTGAAAAATTATTCAATGTTGTCACCTTGTTAGTGTTCATTTTGTATCTGTATTTAGTTCTCTCTGTTTCAGTCTGAGCTTGTCGGTTCTTGATTATGTTTCATGGATAGTGTGTGTAATCTTCTGCCAGTCTTCCTTGTACCTGTTTGGAGTTTTTGAGTAAATGTTTTGTTTTGGAGCTTTGCAGCAGCCTCATCCTCAGTCTGTCTTCATTCCACACTAAACCGTGACAGAAGAACCGAACAAACATGGATTTCATGTTTGGACATATAAAAGTTGATTCTGATTGGTCCTCTTCTGTGCATTCGAAGTGCTGATTGGCTCATGCAGATAGAACCTTATAGAGCCAAGTTAGAGTTCGACTTTGTAGATAGAACCTTTTTGTTTTTTCAATAAAAAGTCCCACAATTAATACAATTAAAAAAAAACACATCACATAACGTAAATAAGTTGTCACAGAATAAGAATATGTGAATAACACAATTTTGACAAAAATGTCAGATAGAACCTTATAATTCCAAGGGGGCTGAGAACAAGATACAATAATATCAACGATAAAGTTGCCAATCCCACAAATACAATTCAGTTCTGCAGGCTTTTAGCCTTTCTTTGAGTTTTTTTTTAAATAATAGTCAGAATATTGTTTTAACTCTAAACATTCAATAATGTGCATAATCATTGCACTCCTGAACATCACCATGCACTGATATAGGGCATTTACATATATTAAAGTATGATCAGTTTGAAATAAGTGGTTATTTAATTCATATAATTGTCTAAATTTATATATATATATATAATTTTAAAATAAAATGAATAATTTATTTTATATATAATTTATTATATATTTATATACGATTCAATTTATAAATTATATATAAATATATAATTTTATTTATTTAATTCATTTAAAAAGGTAGGCCTCTATAAAATTTTCAAACCACAACTTCAATGTGTGCTTCTTTTACAGATAAATTTAACGATATCTTTTGCTTTTCTAATCCAAACAATGTCAAACCCGGTACTGCACTTACTCATGCCCGTAGCAAGACACGTCAAGTTTGAAATCCATCGGACTAACAGTTCGAGACATATTCCTGTAATTTATAGATAGATATGTTCTTTGCACTAATAAAAAAACACGCTCTTTTAAGAATGCTTCACTGCAATGTTCTTTGTGGAACCCAAAATGGTTCTTCTACAATCACTGCGAAAAAAGGTTCACTCTTGGAACCTTTAGTTTTAAGAGTATGTTATCATGTATCAATAAATCAAGTCTTTAAATGAAACAACCACCTGCGTGTTGTGTTTTCTTGATATAACACAAGACAAAGAGGTCACATGGTACGTTTGGTTGATAAATGGCTTTATTTGGCTTTAGGGGGACATCACTGTATCAGTTAGCAGCCATACAGTTAAAGTGTCAGCACTCCTGAACCATCTCTGAAACAGTGTCGTCGAGATGCACAAAACGTGAGGACTCTTTTAAGCAGTTTAGATTCATGATTAAGGCATTTACGTACATTTTTACACACATCAAGCAAATCTATCCCACCCCCTCATATTGTCAAGCTCCAAGTGAATCAAGCCATGCAAATTGAAACTCCTCTTGATTTATCCATTTCATGAAGAATTGCGACAACTGTTTCTTTACATTTCAGAAATCTTGCTCTTGGCTCTTCCCTCAGACCTACAATTTGGATTATTTTTACAACCCAAAGGTCGCTGCAAAAATGCGTCCGAACAACTCACTTTAACATCACTGTCACTACACTTTACACTGTAAGAAAATTAAGTTTAAAATGGAAAATGCACCTTAATTTGCAGCCAGGACTTTATCAATTAATTGCCGTATACATTTTATGTAGCTCTTAAACAATGTTACGCGTAATTCAAAATACGACTAAACACTTTATAGACTTTTCTTAGAAAGCATTGACTCATTTAAAATTTAAGGACTCTTTGGAATGGTATTTTTCCAGAAGTGTGATCCAGTCTCATCGGGCAAGTCTTATTTAACAAACAACACATCCCAGACAGCAACAAAGTGTCAGCCACATGTGGATTCCACGCCTACCAGATGTGGGCCATATCTGGGCAACATTATGTAGCTGTCTTTTCAATCGCCATATATATTGATCAAACTGTATAAAAAAAAATCAAGACCACTGATGGAAATAGTTCAAATCAAGGACCATACGGGTGCATCTCCAGTCAGTCTTTGTCAAAGGGACACATTGAATTAAATACCCAATTTTGCTAAACACTACTAACTACAACAGTATTCTGTGGGCAGGCATTTAACTCTTTATTTGGACAAAGGTTTATGCACAAAACGCGCATTTAAGACGCATTAACCAAAATACTGGATTCATTAGTTATATTTCCATCTATGATGAATTTGTAATCATTTGTTAAATTAAGATTTTAGGTTATTTATTGTGACAAATGAAGATCAGATCGCATTTTAGAATCGGTCCCGATGCTTTCTTACAGCTGTAAATAAATCTAAATTGATCAAACGCGACACCCATAATGTCACAGAATCTGCGCCCTGTAATCGTCGATCAAGCAGGCCTGCCGGGCCTGGCTGTTTATCTGGAGTACTAACGTGACGGTGAATAGCTCCTCTTTGGCTGTAGTGTGACGGTCTGTGACCCCTCTGCCCTCTCTATAGCCAGCCTATCATCTTCCCTGTGCTTCCTGAAGCCTGAAAGCTCTTATGCGAAAACAAACCCCACAACAAATATAGGCAAACATATTATAATACAACGGCTGAGGGAGTGACAGCAAATTTGACATCTTTCTTACCTCTAATCAATCTCTCTTTATTTTTCCCCCGTTTTGGAAAGTTGTGGAAACTCTGTGACAGATTGTTAATTTTGCTATTAATTGTATTGAAATACAAAAACTCTATTTTTTGTCACCTTCCCTAGAAGTTTACCCAACTATCTGACTTCTTAGAGCCCTGGAAATATGAAAAGGCACCATTAATTGACTGAAATGAAATAACTGTATTGCATTTTTACTGTAACACAGCAAAATAATCATAATAATAAGAGTAATGAGAAATAAAACAAGTAAAACGTACAGACGCGTTATACGAGAACCCAACTAACAAATGTTCTAAGAACATTTTACTAACGTTCCCATTAATTATGAAAACGTTATTTAAAGCTACAGTGTGTAACTCTTTTAGTTTATTCTTAGCTAAAAACACTTAGTTCTTTCAAAAATATATGTGCTCATTAATGTATATTTACTTCGTTTAAGTAATAAAGTATTCTTGTGAGTGTATAATATGCCATTGAAAATACATACGGGTAAGGGGTCGGTCGCCATGTTGCCCCTACATCTTGACAGTACATTAGCCAAAGACGGACATAACCGTTAATTCAAGCTTCGCCTTTCGCGTTTAAGTTCGAGTTAACACTCATGGATGAGGTCGAACTGGTAGCCATGTTAGTCTTGGACTACATTGGCCACCGTAGGAGTTAAAACAAAATCGGACTTGAGAGGAACAGAAACTAATATTCACTGGATGGTCATATACCTTTTCACCACTAGATGGGGGTAAAAATCACACAGTGTAGCTTTAAAGTTCTCTTAACTCCCAAAATGTGCAAACATTATGGGAACGTTACGTGTTCGTTACTAATGTTCTCCGAATCTTCTGAAACATTTAAAAAACGCCAATCTAGAACTGTTTCAGAAAAAAGTTTCAATGTATAAATAATGTTTTAGGCTAACATTTTGAGAGCATTATTAAAGACCAGATAACTCTGACCAAACCTTCTACTAATGTTACTGAAAGAATGTTTACTCTTCCTTTCCTTGCCAAATTTCTGAGAACATTCCCTGTTAGCTGTATTGGGAGGGGGCGCAACAAATCTTAATCGTCCTCAAAGTTGTCTTCATTTTCATTACGCATTTTTTTCTTTTGATTTCAGGGGAAACCTGGACATTTGTGAGCAGAAACACTAAAGTAAAGAGCTAAAGGCGGGAACCTCATCTAATTTCAGAGGGAAGACATGCCACAGATTAGAAAGAGAAAGTGGAAGAAAGACACCGAGAAAGAGAAAAGACGACAGAGGAAGATTTACTTCAGAAACAGTGAGATCGGCTCCATCACGAATGAATCAATCAAGAGGAGGTCATTTTTGAACACAATAAGGAATAGAGGGATATTTAGCAGCAGTCGTCGTCTAAAGCGTCAGAATCTAAATTGCAGAAGGATTTTCCCACACTACAGTTGCACTCCTCTCTCCAAAATCTACACATTGAAACCCTCCCCATTAAGCAATCCATAAATATTTGATCTTTAATCCCACCAAACATGATGAACTCCATGCCGCCACGTTTGCCGTGCTATGACAATTGCAATTGCCGAAACCATGAAGGGATGGCCGGATGCATTCATTAAAGGTAAAAAATGATGCATGCTTTGCATGAGAAGGTGAATGAACATTCTTTACCCTACGAGTGAACTTAATGAAATGAGCTTGGACAATTTCGTTCATGTGGGTATAGATGCCCTAATATCGCTGGAAAAAAACAGGAGATGTGGCCTGTTCCTGTGCTTGGCTCATGACATACATTCAGGACTCGAGTGAAGCTCTATATAATGGATATGCTGTTGCTCTGTGAATAATTACCTCTTCCAAAGTCCAAACTCACTAATTTTTTTTAAATCAAATAGCACCGAGAGGTTGGAACCAGTTCATTTTGCCTTGATGGCATCACCTTCCTTTGTGCTGTCCTGCACTACTAACACCAGGTGTGAATGGGGTCTTGCCATCTGATCTGCACTTAAGTTGCTGCCTTGACACGAAAATGAACATTGTCACCATTTAATCTATTTAATCTTTCCGTATTATTGTCACAAAGAATAGCTTAGACCAAGGGTGTCCAATCCTGCTCCTGGAGGGCCATTGCTCCAACCCAAATTAAACACACCTGAACCGAGCTAACCAAGGTCTTACTAAGCACACTAGAAACTTCCAGGCAGGTGTGTTGAAGTAAGTTGGAGCTAAACTCTCCAGGACTGAGTTTGGACACCCCTAGCTTAGACTAGCGTTGTTGCTTAGACTAAGGCCATGTCCCAAATGGCACCTTTAACACTTTTGGTCTTGTGGAACACCCTTCTGTCTCCTAAAATTAAAAGTGGTTATGCAGCAGCCATTGTAAGTCCACAAGACATAAAGTGCATATGAAGCACTCCATTTGGGACAGGGCCTAACAGTTCCTCTTTTCCATACAAAAGAAGTGCACGGTGCCCAAAAAGGTGCCGTTCACACAGAACGTGTTTTTGTATTTAAAAACATATGATGCAAGGGGAAACGAAATACAAATTCAGGTTTGTTTAATTTGAGCAATGCGTTTTTAGGGCACTGTGTCATGCATGTCCAACATGTCCATCTAGTGCATGTTTACGTAAAACAATATGATGCAAAAACATATGCTGTGTGAATGGATGGTGCCTAATAGTGGTCCATATGAGGTCACCAATCACTTTTGCACTATTGCACTAGGCTATTTCATGACCTATCCTAATAAGTTTTAGGATTTCTGTCACATAAACCATGTGACTTTTGAAGTCTTGGAATACAGAATTGCATGGACAATCTCTATGATATTTTCATGGTGCTTTTTGGAAAGCTTGAAAGCATTCACTTCTGTTGTATGAAAAATGGAAACTGTGTCATTTAGGGTGAACTACTTCATATATACTCTGCATAGACCTTATTGAATCTGTTTCTGTATAATAGCGCTATATGAAAACATCCGTTTGAGTGCTTTTGTTACCGACTCGATGCTTTCGTGCAGATATCCTGATGCATCAGCAGGTGAAATCAGCCATACCTAGTGAAATGAAGGTGAAGATGGGTTGTGTTTGTGTGTGGCAGAGGGACATGATGGAGGGATGTGTCCAGACGGATGTGGCGGAAGCAGTGATGATACGCAGCTTTACTTGCTCTTAACCGCGGCGGCCTTTTCGCCTTTGTTACTGTCCCCCTTTTCGCTCTTGCTATCTGCCTTGCTATCGCTCTTCTTCTCCTTTTCCTTCTCTTTCTCCTTTTCTTTCTCTTTCTCCTTCTCGTTCTCCTTTGGACTCTTCTTTTCTTCCTTTTCCTTCTTCTCATCCTCCTTTTCCTTCTTCTCATCCTCTTCCTCCTCCTCCTCCTCATCGCCTCCTTCTTCCTGCTCTTCTCCATCCTCGGCCTCCTCTGCTCCCTCCTCCTCCTCTCCTTCTTCCTTCTCCTCCTCCTCTTCCTCCACCTCCTCTTCCTGCTCTTCCTCTTCCTCTTCCTCTGTCTCAGGTTTGGCTACGCTCCTCCTGTAGGAGCTCAGGGTATAAGTGCGGCTCGATGGATAAGAGTAGGCGGACTGCAGCATGGCTCCGCTCACAGAGCTAAGACGGCATTCCTCACCTTCCAGCAGCTTCCTGTTGGGAACGACCATATATGGATGAGGATGGAACATTTATAAAGGTATCAACTAATGACATCATGTGAAAATAGTTCTGAGTCTGACCTGTAGGCTGCGATCTCAATGTCCAGTGCCATCTTGACATTCAGCAGGTCCTGGTATTCCCGCAGGTGACGGGACATCTCACCTTTTGTGCTCCGAAGAGCAGATTCCAGCTCCTGAATGGTGTCCTGTCACCACAAACAAGACATTTATGTCTCCATAAACTTTTCTGACACAAAATCTTACACAGCTGACGTTCTGGCAAGGTTCTCTCAAAGTCATGAACAAACATTCTTCAAGTAACGTTAAAAGAATGTTCGTTCGAAGGTCTTTAACAATGTTTTCTGAAATATATAAATATTTTAGTTGGACGTTTGACTGTTTTAAATGTTACTACACTCTAAAACGCCGGGTTGATTTAACCCAATTTTGGGTAAAATATGGACAAAAAGTCATTTAAAATGTTAACTCAATTACTGGGTTTGTCAATATTTGATCCAAATTTGAGTTGAAATAACCCAGCATTTTTTTAGAGAGTGATTATATCAGAATGTTCAGAGAGCATTAAAAGTAACGTTCCATTAATGTTTGCAAAATTATAAAATGGAAAGTTCCCTTAACATTCATATAACCAAGAATTGTTTTTGGACATTTTGAGTGTACATTCAGTATTAATGTTTTCATAACTCGATGAGGATGTTAGCAAAATGTTCTAAAAAATGCATTTCCTCTGGAAAAAATTGCATCTTTTCTCACGGATTGGACAAAACATCTGATTTGTTCAAATGAATACAACCTAGACCTAACACTAACATTATAGCTAATTATAAACATTAACATTAAACATATAAACATTATAACATTATAAATGCACATAAACCCTGCCCCCGGGAACACACAGTCCATGTTGAGAAGAGGAAGAGTTGTTATATAGGAGTACATTTGTGAGTCAGCTCAAACTCCATTTTTTCACATGCAATAGAAAGTCACTCTGTGTGCATCTAAGCACAGTTCCTATACGAGCGATATATAGATTACATGACATAATATCCTAATTGAATATAGTTAACTTCAGATAAGCAACATAAATTCATCAACTAACCATTCAGAGACGTCCTGTTGCATTCTACATATTGTCACTTCTTGAGTCTTTCCATCTTTGACTGACTCCGTTTTAACATTAAATAGAGAACAGTTTCTGTCATTTTAGTGTGTCTGCGTGAGGAAATGCAAGTGCTAACACGCAAGCTCTTGGAACCCCGCCCTCTGCTGCAGCTCATTTGCATTTAAAGGGCCAGGCACAAAATGGTGCATTTTTTTGCAAACCCTCAAAAAGTGACAACTTTAACATGCTATATAAAAATATCTGGGAGGTATTTTGTGCTAAAACACACACATTCTGAGGACATCAGAGATTTACTTTACATCTTGTGAAAACGACATTTAACCACCCCTTTAAATGCAAACTCACTCAAAGTCTTATGTTCATTATTAGAATTTATGATAGTTTTTAAATGAAATTGTAAAAAAAATGCAAATAGGAGCAGTTGTACAAGTGGCTCTACTGTATTGTATATGTTTGAATGTAAAAAGCATTGAAATGCACTGACCTGCATCTCGCCGATCTCGTTGTTGTGGCGGTCCTCCATCTCTGCCAGCTGTCTCTCTAAGGACTCATTATGGGCTTTCAGGGACTCAATCTCCAGGGTGCGGGACTGCAGCTGTCGACGGTACTCGGACAGCTCATCTTTGGTCTGCTTCAGAGCGTCGTTGTTGCGCGCCGCCGCCTCCGTCACGCTGACGAACTTGGAGCGGTACCATTCCTCCGCCTGCTGCTGGTTCCGGGAAGACAGAGTCTCGTACTGGGCACGGATGTCCTTCAGGGCCACGGCAAGGTCAGGCTTACTGACGTCCATCTCCACAGACACCTGAGCATGGAATACAGTCAAGAAAATAATTGTTAATAGGTTTAATAAAACTATTAACCCATTTAAAAAAGTTCAAAAAGATTTATATTTTAAATAATATAAAATCACAGCATCCTGTGATTTAGTCTGGTTTTCACATTAAGCAGCACAACTGTTTTTAACACAGTAGGAAATGTTTCTTGAGCAGCAAATCACCATCTTAGAATGCTTTCTTAAGGATTATGTGACAGGAATACATTTTTAAATACATTATAATTGAAAACATCTATTTTAAATTGTAATGATATTTCAAAAATGATTCATTTTATTTTTGGTAAGCATAAACTTTTGAATAGTAGTTAATGATAGCCACAAATAGTCTTTAGTCTGTAAAATTGATTGGTGGAGGAAGTGTAATTTAGTTGCTGATTCATAATTGATTTTCTAATGAATAATTAATACCCTGAAACTGGCATGTACGTCTGAGCCAAAAGGAGCGTATAAATTATAATTATAATTATAAATTATAGCTATACAGATAATTTGGCATATATTTGTTGGCACAAATGAGACATCTATCCATATATAAAGAAAGTTGCTTAAATTTGTCAGAGAATATACTGATAAATAAACAGTTTTACAGTGAATATAATCAATAAACCACTGTCCATCAGTTATGGAAGTTATCATAAATGCAGTAAAGCTGATATATGCGGTGCTAATATTGGCCATCGCTGTTTAATTATAGTCTTTGAGCATAATTAGTGGTAATGAAGTTTTTTAGGGCCATTAGGCTGTGGGATGGAGCACAGACTCAGGGGTTTTAATGCTCAAAGAAAGATGACACTGCCTGAACGCTTTCATAAGGATGCGATTCATCCAATGCACCAACACACAGAGAACAGCAATCCATGCGTGATGAGCATCAGCTTACAGCAGTTACAGTCACACTGTTATTGTTATACTCAGGGTTATTAAATAAAAGACTAGAGTAGAAATGCATAACTCTGAGAGCGAGTCTAAAGTGATGCAGTCCCTCTCAAGGACGCTGCGTCGCAGGGGTCCCGCTGCACCCCCTCTGCAGCCACACCTAAAATCCTGCGCTACTCATCTCTCTCCTCGTTGCCAGGAGGTTAGGAAGTTTAAAACAACCTTCTCTCTAGGGCTTCTCCTTGTCTTTGTGTGGGTAAATATTCTGTTTGTAGATGTTAAAGTTGCACGAGAGAAGGGATTGGCATTATAAATGCACATTTTGACTGAGGTCCTGGTGCAGTGCAGCGTCAGATTCTCAGTCTGAGCTGCAGTGCTGTAAATTCTCCCAGACACACACCGCACTCAATGACACTGCACAGTCATGATACGCATGCCCACACTGAGTTATTAATAAACATAGTATTTCAAAGCATTAATGGATACATGATATTTCTAGGCTTTATCTGATTCATCTGATCTTTATCTGATTAATCTTGTCTTATTTCTACCTTTAAAATGATTTTATTTGATGTAAAGCTATAGTCAGGTTAATTCACTCATGTTAAATTGTCTGTAAGCTAATCAAATATAATTCATGTAAATATTGAAGGACATGTTTGTTTCCTGAGAAATCAATTCTCAAACCCAAAGCATATGGGAAATTTGGCTAAACCACAACTTGTTTTATTTGACTGGAAGTTAATAAAAATGCCATTCCCAAATAGATCTGCATCATTATGCCACTGTATAAATCACACAATTCAACTGCAAAACTATGATATTAATGAACATTTCTGGGAACAGAATGTGTATGCTTTTTATAATTGTATCGCACCAAATAAGCTCTTACACTGTAAATTGTATTTTTAACATAAGCAGTTATTATGAAAATCATATTTCATATTTAATGTGGGGATTTCAATGTCATCTAAAGCATATGCAATATTTAGCTGAACTGATTAGTTGTATCTTTCTGGAATTAAAACACACACATTTGCAACTATTGCATGCTATGCATTTAAGCAGTAGTTCCAATTGCTCATTAGCCACCAAACAAACAAAAAACAACTAATCAGACTGGTCTCCAGTTGGCATCACAGCCTGACCAGCTAAAAGCGTCCTCTAAAACCAGCAAACAAATCAAAATAAATATCATTCAGAACTTTTTCATACCTGGGTGGCCTGAATCGACGCCTGTAACTCCTGCAGTTCCTCCTCGTGCACTTTCCTGAGGAACGCGATCTCATCCAGCAGGGACTCAACTTTCTTCTCCAGCTCCAGGCGGGACAGCGTGGCGTCGTCCACGTCCTTGCGGTATCCCTTCAGGCTGTTCTCGGCCTCCTCCCGCAGCCGGGTCTCCTCGTCCAGCTTCTCCTTGACGCGCTCCAGCGCCTCGTTCATCTGCACGCAATCCAGGTGCATCTGGCTCTTCTCGTGGGTCATCTCCTCGACGCGGCCGCGCAGCTCGCGGATCTCCTGCTCGTAGAGGTCGTGCAGGCGGGACGGCTCGTTGTGGCGCTGGCGCAGGAGCGCGACCTCCGCCTCCAGAACTTTGTTGTGCTGCTCGAGGTTGTGCACCTTCTCGATGAACGTCACGAAGCGGTCGTTCAGGCCCTGCAGCTGCTCCTTCTCGTTGGTGCGGATGATCTTCAGCTCGTTGGTGACGGCGGTGGTCTGCGTCAGGTCTACGGCGTCCGTCTGGTAGCCGACGCCGCGGCCGGATCCGAGTTTGGTCCGGTAACTTGAGGATGTGATCATGGGGGATGGAGAGCCGTAGGTGCGGTGGTGGTGCTGCTGCTGGGGAGCGGAGCGGTAGCTCACCCGGGACGGGCTGCTGCCCACGGGGACGCGCCGTGGCGCATCTCCAAAAATCTTCCTGTATGAGCTGCTCGTGTACATGTCGCCGGAATAACTCATGCTGAAATGCTCAAGATCACAGACCGAGTGAGTGAAGTGTGTGGATGTGGGAAGAAGACAGAGAAAGAGAGAAGGAGAGTGCCGGTCGGGTTGTCACACCGGCATCTTTTATAGACACAGACCGCGAGCATCATCTGACGCAGGGGCGGTGGTGGAGGGGGAAACCTGCCACCCTGAGCAAAAAGACAGAGTCCCAGGAGAGAGCTCATTCATTCCCTGCCTTTGCATTTGTGGCCACTCATCCCTTTTCACGCGATGGTGATTGTCATCATGCAGAGAACTGAGGATAAATAAAGGTCAAAAGATAGGTAAAACATAACATAAAAACTACACATGGGGTTCCTCGGATGACCTCTGGAGAATCACCTTTTAAAAAGCCAAAACTGAGCCTGAAAGTTCAGTTTTTAGTTCAGTTTTTAGTTCAGTTTTTAGTTTTTAGTTTTTAGTTCAGTCCATTGCACATAAAGTAGGCTACTTGAAATATTCAAAGTACTTGGAATATTGAAGTTTGAGGCATTAATTTCTGGATTTCCAGAAAGTTCAGAGGAACCGAAATATTGCCTTGAGTTTCTTTTGCAGTGCAGCCGAAATTGTTACTTTACTATATGCCATAATAAAGATCTTTATAATATTCTTTGTTAAATTCAGTACAAGTAATGCGGAAACATTCAGGACAAATGTGGGGCAGTCAAACTGATTGACTTTGTGAGTGTTTTGCATATGTGTTGCTGCATGTCTCCAGTTATAAATAAAGCAAATTAAGTTTTAGGGCCATTCAAAATAATGTTTGAAAACTTAGGGCAATGCAAAAATAAACAAATCAAGGAATAACTGTATTTCATGTCATGTGTGTAAGCAGAAGTGCTGCATGTCTGCATGGGATTGAAGCATGTTGCAGTGAGAGGGAGTGTCTGACTGTGTGTGTGTGTGTGTGTGTGTGTGTTGTAATGCGGGTGGCAGCCTGTGCCTCTGCAGTGTCTGAATACTGAATGAGACACGGAGGTCTTACTCAGATGACCCTCCTTGATGCAGAATCCTGTGCAAACTCAAAGTCAGCTGGCAGTTACATTCATCTCAAACATAAAGTGCATCTAAGACATGTTAACAAAATGCATATAGGAGTGCCAATAAGTCAATATTCTTTAGGAAGCTGCATCCCATCACACTTTTTTTCTGATGAGTCATCAGTATTGGCTGTGGAGGAGCGGTGTGTGTGTGTGTGTGGGGGGGGGGGATGGGGGGCTGTGTTTCGAGTGCAGGACTGTCGCACCACACAGACTTGGGTTGAGGCCAAAGGCAGGAGCCACACCTCAGGACGGGTTTAGCATGATCACACCAGCAAACCCCCGAGACCTCCTGCAGGTCTCGCTGTATTCACTCAGCACTTTCTGAGGCTGATGTTTCGATTTTACAAGCAGAGAGAGAGAAAGAGACACGAAAAAGACCTGAGAATGAGCATTTTCTCTGTTTAAGGATGACAGGCTCTAGACCACTGCAGTGAATCAGAAATTGGCCCAAAGTGGAACGTGCTAACCCACACACACACACACGCACAGATATAGGGCTGCTTTCGACATCATCACATACTTGATATGAGTATCTACAGCTGCTTCTGTATTATTTCCACAGCAGGTCCACAGAAGTGGACCATGTTTAATTTGAATATAAGAGTATTTAAAACTGAGATAAAATGTGCTGAAATTAATGAATATATGGTATCATAGGGGAAGATGCCAAAATGTAAGATTTTTTTTTTTTTTTACAAAATGTAAGATTTTTGTAATAAAATATCCAAATATCACCTGCACAGTGTGATAAATTTCCTACAGTTCCTAAAAGTTCCCAAAGATTTTTAATTTCAGAGATATTCCAATTTTAAATAATGGCTTATAAATAATGGGAAGAGTCCACTGACAGACGTAAAGGGTGATCGATCGCATTGATTTATGACAACAAATAAAAATTACGATATATGGAGATACAAGGTTTCTGTCCGACAGCGACATAATATACTTGTGTATATATAATAACGTTTATTTCAATCCTTATTTTTTTACCTAACAATAGAATATGTCAATAGCAAGCTAGTTAATAGTATTAGACAGTATTAGTTTCTCTTTCTCACTAGTAATGTCAAGGTCATGGTAATGTTAACCTAAACATTCAAATATTATATCCAGTTGTCTTTCACAAAATATCAAAAATTGTTTCTGCGACAAAAAATTAAATAAAATAAGACTTATGCATGAAATATACAAAAAAGCAACCATGTTGAATTGTGAAATGTGTGGCAGGTGAACAGTTTTCTGCGGTAAATATGTTCCTATATTTCCAACCTAACACCTTCTGTGTTTCTGGTTGTTCATACACAAAAATAGCTACAAATTAATATTAGGCTACAAATGAATAAAAGACTATCTAATATGGAAGCCCGTCTCATACTGATAATTTAATGTAATTTACTGCAGAGCGTGATATGTTTGCTGTGATGCATTTACACGGCTTTGACCAGCGGATGTCACTGCCGTGGCACTCCCTTCCGCTCCGCTGCTTTGCGCATGCGTGCGAGACAATAAATCAGTATTACGAGAAAGTTTCTTATTATTGTATATATATATTTTTGTATTATTGTATTATTATTTTTGCATTATTGTATATATATACTGTATATATATATCCATCAGCTTGCAGTTGATGGAGATTTGTGGGATGCACATCCAGGGCACGAAGCTCCCATCCCACCACATCCCAAAGATGCTCTATTGGGTTGAGATCTGGTGACTGTGGGGGCCAAACTCATTGTCATGTTCAAGAAACCAAATTGAAATGATTCGAGCTTTGTGACATGGTGCATTATCCTGCTGGAAGTAGCCATCAGAGGATGGGTACATGGTGTCCATAAAGGGATGGACATGGTCAGAAACAATGCTCAGGTAGGCCATGGCATTTAAACAATGCCCAATTGGCACTAAGGGGCCTAAAGTGTGCCAAGAAAACATCCCCCACACCATCCTGGGGAGTCATGGGAGAAAGTCATGTGGTCAGATGAGACCAAAATAGAACTTTTTGGTCATAATTCCACTAACTGTGTTTGGAGGAAGAAGAATGATGAGTACCATCCCAAGAACACCATCCCTGCTGTGAAGCATGGGGGTGGTAGCATCATGCTTTGGGGGTGTTTTTCTGCACATGGGACAGGGCAACTGCACGACCGGGGCCATGTATTGCAAGATTTTGGGAAACAACCTCCTTCCCTCAATTAGAGCATTGAAGATGGGTCGAGGCTGGGTCTTCCAACATGACAATGACCCTAAGCACACAGCCAGGATAACTAAGGAGTGGCTCTATAAGAAGCATATCAAGGTTCTGGCGTGGACTAGCCAGTCTCCAGACCTAAATCCAATAGAGAATCTTTGGAGGGAGCTCAAACTCCGTGTTTCTCAGCGACAGCCCAGAAACCTGACTGATCTACAGAAGATCTATGTGGAGGAGTGGGCCAACGTTTGGGGGAAACGTTTGACCTCTGAAATTGCAAACAAAGGCTACTGTACCAAATATTAACATTGATTTTCTCAGGTGTTCAAATACTTATTTGCAGCTGTATCATACAAATTAATAGTTAAAAAAAATCATAATTGTGATTTCTGGATTTTTTTTAGACTATGTCTCTCACAGTGGACATGCACTTATGATGACAATTTCAGACCCCTCCATGATTTTTAAGTGGGAGAACTTGCAAAATAGCAGGGTGTTCAAATACTTATTTTCCATCACTATCTAGATAGATAGATAGATAGATAGATAGATAGATAGATAGATAGATAGATAGATAGATAGATAGATAGTATTTTTATAAATCAACCACTAGAGGGCGTTATACACTGATGAAATAGGACAGGGTCCTGCTGATCTCTGCTCAACAGCGATGCATTAAATAAAGGCTTCTCGTGTCATTTTCCGAGACAAATGTCAAAAACACTTATCGTGTTCTGTTAAAGTACCTCCGTGACATTATGATGCAATATATTTGTTGCAAGAGTTTATTTACACATAATTTGTCACAAAATATGATCTGACGCTCATAAATGGAATGGAATTTTCTGTAGGCCTATGTCTAGAACTGCATGTTGTTTGGGGTCTATTATGTGAAACCCCATCCCACTTTTAATAAGCACACACACACACACACACATACACACACACACACACACACACACACACACACACACAAAAATAGAGACTTTGTGTCCAGGGAGGGAATTCCCTGTGTAAATCCTCTTAAAGATTAAAATAGAGGAGAAACATAACCAGCGTCTAAATAGATTATTGTAGAACAGGCTTTGAAGGAAATAAATAAAGTGATTGTCGTCTAACACTTTAAAGCCCTTTTCTACCTTATTACTTCAATTCAGGTCACGTGGGTGACTAGTTGTTGTTGGTGTTTTTTTATCGTCCATTTTCATTTATTTTAGTTAAAGTTTTTAGTAATTTTGCTGTCACTTAGCTACTAGTTATTTTCTCTTTTTAATATGTCTATATAGGTTTATATGTTTTTTTTCAGCTTCAGTTTTATTTTCGTTACAGCTAACCCAAATGACAATGAGAAATGTTACACTTGCAACTAAGTTAGTTCGTTTTTAAATTTTATTTTAACAAATATATTGCATCATAATATCCCGGAGGTACTTTAACAGAATACGATAAGTGTTTGACATTTGTCTCGGAAAATGACACGAGGAGGCTTTATTTATGCATCGCTGCTGAGCGGAGATCAGCAGGACCATGTCCGATTTCATTAGTATATAACGCCCTCTAGTGGTTGATTTATAAAAATACTATCTATCTATCTATCTATCTATCTATCTATCTATCTATCTATCTATCTATCTATCTATCTATCTATCTATCTATCTATCTATCTATCTATCTATCTATCTATCTATCTATCTATCTATCTATCTATCTATCTATCTATCTATCTATCTATCTATCTATCTATCCTTCTGATGTTTGGATGAAACATGACATGGGCTTGCTTTCGTGGGTTTCACACATTCACTACAGCTGATTGCTCAAATGTGTGTGTGCTTGAGCGTCAGTAAAGCAGTGTGTTCACTCATCTTCTCGCTGTGCTCTGTGAACTGTTATCATATGCAGAGGGTGGATCTCTCTCTCTCTCTCTCTCTCTCGTTGCTAGTCCTCTAATCTCTCTCGCTCTCCCTCAGTTCTCTTCCCATGAGATCACATCCCACATCCAGCTCTCTGCTCTCCATCTGTCAGTTCACTGGCCCCTTGCGGCTTCGGCTTGAGCGTGAGTGTGGCCCACTCAAACTGACCGAACAACAGTTCACCATCATCTGTCACTCTGCTAATAGTGAAGGTATCAGCTCGCCTCTTTGAACATCAATGTGCTCAGGTGATACCACATCACATTTATCATATGATGTAACATCGCACATTAATCTGCAATCATAAACTACTATTGAATATTAAAGCATTGATTATTTTTGAATCTAGGTTCATATTCATTTCTGCATTTTCTAAACATTTTCACTATAGTACATTTATAAAGTAACAGAAGATTTATAAATTCTCTTCTGCTCACCGGGGCTGAATTTTGTTGATCAAAATAATAAAAACGGTAATTTTGTGCAACTGTTTTCTATTGTAATATATTTTGAACTTAATTTATTCCTGTGATGCATGGCGAAGCTGAATTTTCAGCATTATTAATTCAGTGTCACATGACCCTTCTGAAATAATTCTGTACTGATTTGCAGGTCAGTTGTTATAAATTATTATTGGTGCTCAATTAATAATAACAGTTTTTATTTTTTTTATATAACAACCTTTTTTTTATTTTGCTGCTTAATATCGTGGTGGAAACTGTGATCACATTATTCCAGGATTTTTTACTGAATAGAAAGTTCAAAACGACAGAATTTATTTGAAATAGAAATCTTTAGAAATGCCTTTAGTCACTTGATTCAATTTAAAGTGTCCATTCAATTTTTGTTTAAAAAGAAAAAAAAGATCATACTCATTGATAGTAATGGCTGCAGAAAATTCAGATTTGCATCATAGGAATAAATTTTATTTTAAAATATATTCAAATAGAAAACAGCTATATGATCCAAAATGGCTGGGATCACATTATGAAATAAATGCTTTTCTCCAAAACACGCTGGCCATAATTTTTGTCTCTGTTATTAAATTATTAAATACTTTTTTGCAAACAAATGTATCTATCTATACTGTATATATATATATATTCATATACAGTATAGCTAGATAAATTGTCGTTTTTTATATACTATTTATATTTTTGGATGCATTAGCATATCCTAAACCATTTCAGAACATTAGTTAAACTCTAATGCACAAAAATATTGCTATGTTGTATGTTTAGACTACTAAAACAATAAATAAAATAAAAATATGAAACAATTAAATATATAATATAATATTCAAATCATAGTGTAGACCTACTACTGAGAAAAACCGGGGGTTGATTCCCTCAGAAAGAGTTAACCAGGACAGCGATGAGTGGTGTGTGTGTGTGTGTGTGTGACGCGAAAGTCTCTGCGCATGGCTTGTGGATAAGCCGGTGGATTTTTTAAATCTGACAGCTGAGGGTGGAGCGAGGGGTCAAACAGACTCTGACCCACACACACCCACACAAACAAACACACACGCACGCAAACCCTCCCAGAGACAGCATCACTAATGCAAAGTTCCCGTCAAAAAATATTGAGCCACAAAATGCTACTAATCCTCTATACTACCGCTGCACTCTTTCTAGTCGAGACTACAGTAAGTGCACTACAAATAATTCATTAAATAAATACAGAAATCAATATCTTTGACTTGTTTTCCAGTAAACCATGCATAAAACAAGATAACTAAGCAAACATTTCTGTATTACATTTAATAGTTTAGTAGACGCTTTTATCCAAACATGTCACGTTTTAAAGGAGTAGCTCACTTTTAAAAAATCTTTTGCTGATAATTTTTGAAATGGCCGATCATTTCGCTAGATAAGACCCTTATTCATCGTCTGGAATTGTTTAAAGCCCTTTGAAGCTGCACTGAAATTCTCATTTGGACCTTGAACCGTTTGGTTCCCATTGAAGTCCATTATATGGAGAAAATTCTGGAATGTTTTTTTCAAAAACTTAATTACTTTTCAACTGAAGAAAGAAAGACATGGACATCTTAGATGACATAGGGGTGAGTAAATTATCAGCAAAATTTTTTCAAAAGTGAACTACTCCTTTAAGCTTAAACCTCACCAAATATAAACTAAATACAGAAATAAACTGTATAAACAGGTAAAAAAGTACACAATTATACAATGAAAATACAGTTTTATACACTACATTCCTTCAAAATGAATTTTATCTAATGCAATTTTAAATTTTAGTGCGGTCAAATCGATTAATCACGATTAATTGCATCTATCATAATTTTATTTATTTACATGTGTTTGTGTGCATATATATATATATATATATATATATAATATGTGTGCGTGTGTGTGCATTTATACATACACATATATATATATACAAAGACTTTTATCTTAGATGTGATTAATCATGATTAATCAATTTGCCAACACTAGTAAATTTGTAAATGTGAAGATATTATATACACAATATAAAATATTAAAAATATAAAATATATAAAAATAATATATATATATTTACTAGAAAACAATATCCAATAAGAATTTTCCTTTTCAGTTAAAGGGATACTCCACTTTTTTTGGAACTTTTTTTTACAACTCCCCCAGAGTTAAACAGTTGGGTTTTACCGTTTTCGAATGTATTCAGCCGATTATCTGAAATTTATAAGAATATCAGTAACCAGACAGTTTCTGGTCTCATTGACTTCCATAATATATATTTTGTCCTTCTATGGAAGTCAATGAGACCAGAAACTGTCTGGTTACTGATATTCTTCTAAATATAAAAAAAAAAAATCGGCTGAATACATTCGAAAACGGTAAAACCCAACTGTTTAACTCTGGGGGAGTTGTAAAATAAGCCCATTTCCAAAAAAAGTGGAGTATCCCTTTAAGGCCAAAATGACATTTGGACATTTGTCACATCAGGATCTTTAGAGACAGTTCAACACTGTGGCTAAATGAACAGTCCTTCACTAAAGACGAGGAAAACCAAGCTTTTCAGACGCCTTCTCTCTTCTCTTCTTTACTACACAATAGTGCTATTTTTACATTGCTCAGAAAACAATACGAGTGCTGAGGAAGGGGAGGGAAACAGGTCCATTATGGTGACCTTTAAGCATTATAGCTTTACAGCCATAATCCAACTAGCCTGTCCAAACCCTGATAGCGCTCATCTCTCTTTCTTCTTAGTCTGGTCTATCGCTTCCACTTCTGTGCTGTCTAAAAACGACACCTACCCTTCCCCCTCCGTGCTTCCATCCTCCGTTTCCCTCTCTGATCTAGTTATTGAATGGCAGCTGAGATATTATCTGGCCATATTCAGGGACTCGACAGCATATTAGAAGATCTGTGAGGCCAGAGAGCAAAATAGCCACTTATTCACGTAACTGGCACATTTAATTCTTACACAAATGTCAGTTTAGTCCTAAAGGCCATTTACAAACCAAGCACGATAACTATAAAGATAACCGTAACTATATTAGCGTCCACACCAACAAACGATAACACGCTGTTTATGAGAAGCGCGCTCTCGTCTGCGGCTTTGAATGCTCGAGCTCTTTACAGCGGAATAGATTCTGATTTGCGGTTCATGGTTTTTAATCAGCTGGAGAAAACCGTTCTGAAAGTGAAAACTATATCTGTTCGAGTGTAATAGTTGTGGTGTGGACTGCTATTCTTTTATATTTAGATCAATTTTTAGAATTATCTTATACCGTCAGTTGTTTTTATTGTCCTGTGGCGTGTGAACGGGCCTTTAGACCACTTGTCAAGTCCTTAAGATCCCATAAATATCATAATATATTTTTGGCATGCATGATTGCTTTTGATGTCATTTATATGATAGCGTACTCCAAAATATTCAGGTATATGCCTTTTTTAGGACCAAATGATTGATGAAATTTTTGTCCAACATCTTAGAATGACAACACCCTTATTGACAATATGCTTTTTCATTGCTTAAACTTATTTTGATAAAAGATTTAACTATTTTTTTTTTGTCAGTTTAATGTAATTCAAGTTGAAATGACTTAAAGGAGAACTCCGGCGCAAAATCAACCTTTGGTCGAATAACACATCGGTACCTAGTCGACCGTTCTCTGAGACTTGTTTTCATGATAATCGAATGTAAAGAGTTTTATCTCTAAAAACTGTTTAGCGTATACACTAGTAACTTATATGGGGGCATATAATAAGTAAAAAGAAATCGCTAGTTAATACCACTAACAAGGCTCAAAATAGCCCCACATTAACACAGTAACATAATGAGCGTCCCTACATGCAAAACGAAGCATTGAGAACTTTGTATACAGACCGTTTAATAAGAAGATATTTTATAAAGACTGTCCACTTCGTGTATCCAGGCAGCAGCCATCTTTGGTCTCGATAAGTTGAACTACGAACGACGTGCCAAGTGAGCTGAACTGTATGAAGTTCAGTTAACTTCTGAACTGTATGAACGGCGTTTGTGGTTCGACTTGTCGAGACTGTTTTCCAAAGATGGCTCCGCCTGTATACATGTAGTGGACTATCTTTATAAAATATCTTCTTATTAAATGGTCTGTACACTTAAGTTCTCAATGCTTCGTTTTGCATGTAGGGACGCTCATTATGTTACTGTGGGGCTATTTTGAGCCTTGTTAGTGATATAAACTAGCAATTTATTTTTACTTATTATATGCCCCCATTTCTAGCGTTATACGCTAAACAGTTTTTAGAGATAAAACTCTTTAAAACTTTAATACTCTCAGAGAACTGTGGACTAGGTACCAATATTTCTTTAGACCAAAGGTTGATTTTGCGCAGTTCTCCTTTAACCATCCAAGTTGATTGTACTTAAAAATTTAAGGGAGTGACTTAAAAAAAGAAAACCTGCAACCACCGACTAGCAACTGCAAGAAAATCAGGATTTGTTGGTGTCTTGCTTCAAAATTCATGAATTCAGTTCATAAAAATCATGGATAGATACAACTGCAAGCAGTAATATTATTTGATCAGAATATGCTACCAAGGCAATACTAAGGTAAAGGGTTAGTGTTTGTTTCAGCAATTTTGTAGGCGTGATTGTGTGATTGACATGACCAATGAAATCTTTGAATCCGTCATGGGTTTATACTGGTTTGGGGCATGTTTGTCTAGAGCTGATGTACTGTTGGAGACTAACAACCATTTTTAGCTTGTATACTGAATATGTGTACTGTACTGTCATGTTTTGTTTATTTTGCTTCGTTTCAGCTTTGATAAATAGACATCCTCTCTTTCATTAGGTGTTTGTGCATTTGGGGGCAGAGCAATGAAGGGAGGGGTGTGTTTAATTGAGAATGCTAAAGGATAACTTTCTCAAAAGTATTACAGATCTCCAAGACCATTATTGCCACTATATCAATCACAACAACAAAATAGAAATTTTTAAAGCTACACTGTGTGATTTTTACCCCCATCTAGAGGTGAAAAGGTAAATGACCATTCAGTGAATATTAGTTTCTGTTCCTCTCAATTCTGATTTCATTTTAACTCCTACGGTGGCCAATGTAGTCCAAGATTAACATGGCTTCCAGTTCGACCTCGCCCATGAGTGTTAACTCGAACGTAAACGTGAAAGGCAAAGCTTGAATTAACGGGTATGTCCCTCTTTGGCTAATGTACTTTCAAGATGGAGGGGCAACATGGCGACCGACATTAGAACCCCTAACCCGTATGTGTTTTCAATGGCATATTATACACTCACGAGAATACTTAAACGAAGTAAATATACGTTAATGAGCACATATATTTTTGAAAGAACTAAGTGCTTTTAGCTAAGAATAAACTAAAAGAGTTACACAGTGTAGCTTTAAGATGGTGTACAGAAACAAGCTCTCCAAATGTTCAGTTTTTATTTTTTTATTTTAAGTTCATTCCTTTTAACCACATATTTAGCAGTCATCAACACATCAAAGTAGCCCAATTCTTAAAAAGTAACAGCATAGAAACGTCCATTTTTGATTAGATGTAAAACAGACACAAAACCTCTTTTGTTTAGCTTACAAGAGGCAGTATATGTTCAAGGATGTGTGTGTGTGCACACACGTTTGTGTCTATGTATATTTGGAAAGGTGTAAAACACCTGAGACGCAGTCACGATAAGTGGGAATGACTGGCGATGGGTTCCTTTCTGCAATCAGTTTCTGATAACATCTAATGTTTTCATACATTTGTATGTCTTAAGGCTGTAGCCGTTTCGTACTCTCCGTACGGTATATATCCAATATATACAAATCAAAAGTTGTACATCTACCCCCCGCGGTGACATCATTGACTGTGACAAGCGCAGCACCGGGACAAAGTAAGGATTCATCATGTTAAAGCGGGAATTCACATCCATGTGAGTGACAGCACCATATATAGTCTTTCACGTAACATTCATAAGTGCAACACGTTAGCTATGTCCCGCCACCGGTGTTCACAGAAGACGGCGTATGGGAAGAGGAACGCAGACTCAAAAAGCCGGGGGATTGGGGAAAAAAGGTTGAACTACACAGAAAGCAGAGCCTACTTTGTTGGGAGTGGGTCGTGAGAAACTTCAAGACACCAAATTTGAACAAGACACAATCTTGAAAAGGAAGTTCACTTTTTTTTAAACACTTGTAACAAATAAAAACAAGCATATCAATACAAAAGGCATACAGCCCAAAACCCCTTGTTTGGAGAAAAAAAAAGAATAAAAACCCTTTCTCTCTGTCTGTGGACAGTGACGTCACAAACTAGCAAACATGTACACAGCACCTTCCCCCTTCCAAAACACACGGTGCTCTAATGCTCTCATGGCTACAACTCACACAAGTTTTATACTTTTTTAATGTGTTTTATGTCTTTTTTTGGAGGGATTTCATTTAAGGTTTTTAAAACTACCCAACAGCAGCATTCCATATGGAAAGAATGAACAATCCGGTTTGTTTAAATTCCGTTTTTGGTGCATCCGTCTAAAAATGATATATTCTACTACAATTCAAGATCTCACTTTGTGATGCAAAAGTAGATTTCAGTACATTCAAACATACAGATCCTTCTCTAGGCTCCCTATACTCACTAGTGTTATAAGAAAACGCTTCTCCCAAGTCCGATCAGGCACGATAATAACATTACCCACAATGCCACCAACAAACTAACAAATACGACCCAATCATATTTTTTTTAATGCAGTTTATATTACTTTTAAATTTTTTTTTCATCAAATCATTTTCATTTTTGTGTACGAAAGAAAAAAAACTTTTTTTTTTTCACTCTGCGAGCTCAGAGTTGTGTAAAATAGGTACATATTTATACGTATCTATATATAGTGCAAATCAACTACACATTGAAACTAACGATAAGGAGAACCGAAGCAACTAAGGCAATCACTACTTAAATATATTCTCTCATATATATATATATTCTGTTTTAACATATAATGTAGATCAAATATAAAGACTTTATCCGTATTATACGTACATATAGGGTAGATATCTCTCTTTTTCTGTGAACTATATACACATCATGACTACATGTAGCTGAAATGGTAATAGCAGGGTAGTGAAACTGCAATGCAGTGCTGCAGTCATCGACGAACACACACACATTCACACACCTCTTCCAATGATCCTGATGGTGCAGGGTCCGTCGCTCATACAGTAGGTAATCTGAAGCCTCAGACCTTTGTATAAGTGTCTGCAGTCCATGCAATAACGCAAAGCTCTGCTAAACCATGGAATGTGCTTCTAGAGTTGCCCTCTCACTTCTTGGGCTAAACAGTCGAGAGAAAAGAAAACGGACAAACATGAGGAAGATGCATCACACACACGCAAAATTAAACGCCACTGTCCTTAGAGAGAGAGGAAGAGATACCTGAGATCCAGACGTCAACCCTCTTCCCACCCCAGTTTTTTATAAACCCAACCCACAAACCCTTCGAAGAATCTCATGCTGCAAACGCTTCAGTCGCTTCACCCCTTGGTTGTAGTAATAAAATTCAAGGTGGCAGGTCAGGGGGGCATTTAAAGTATAGCATTCGCTTAAAAAAAAACTACATCGAATAGAGATTTCAGGAATCCGTCGGTAAGTCCAGTTGAGGGGTGTATTGCTAACGCCCTGATGATTTCACACAGCATGAGTATTAGGAGTGCTTGCTGGGTAAAACACAAAAAAAGAGGAAACAACAACAACACGACAGTGATCTCTGTCCGTAGGGTGACGGGAGTGTCGGTATTAGACAGTGCAGGTAGATATTTTTCGTTTAAGACTAGCTAACACACTACGCCTGATACATCACTAAAGTAGCTGCAGTCCCTTCGGAGAGACGTTTTAGAAAACAAAACGACATGACGGCACATCTCTTGACACGAAGCGATCTTTGCCTGTACGGTAGAAGTAACCCTTTTGCTCTGATCTCGCAGCTTTCCCAAATCCGGTCCTTGGCTATTACGTGGGAAGAGGCAAAGCTGGCTTCAGACGAGTGTAAAAAGGCCACTCCTTCGGACGTTGTCATCTAAGTGCAAAATACCATGCTCTGGTTGGTTAGCTAACTGGTCAGATGACCCAGCCCTGTGTCTGGACGGTTCAGTTTTTGATTGAAGGAACGTAAGACGGCCTGGGTGCGTTGTCCCAGGGTGCGACAGTGACTAGGCAGTGGGTGTGGTATGGTACACATTCTTCATCTGGCTATGAGGTCTTTGAGGGGCTTTTGAGGGTCTTTCGGCGAAGGGGAACGTCCCAAATCGAGGGCCTCTCTCCAGGATGGTGGGGTGGGTGGGTGGGAAGATCTGATTGGTTCGGCCTTTTCTCCCAGTTAGTGCTGTATGTATGAGGTCTGTTTGGTGGGCGGCACATCCGAATTCCAATACTTTCTCCGTGCTTCCTCCTCTTGACTCGCACCCGCACACCCAGATTGGATTTGTCAGAGCTTTTTCGTTGTTTCAGTCACAAAGGAGACAACACCGTTCAAGTATCAGAGGAGGACCTGGCTGAAGGTGATTGGAGGTTCAGGTTGAAGTGGTTGGAGATGAGTGGCTGAGGAACCGGGGTGA
Source organism: Cyprinella venusta (assembly GCA_038021265.1). NCBI lineage: Eukaryota > Metazoa > Chordata > Actinopteri > Cypriniformes > Leuciscidae > Cyprinella > Cyprinella venusta. Next base: position 42,398,721 of record CM075865.1, on the reverse strand, counting down.
TCTGTGCTCTTATAGACTGCAGCCCAGCTCTGGGCTCTTCTCCTGAGGGTTGGCGAGGCGACGGAGACTGGCACTGGAATAGCCTTCATCACTGCAGCTGCTGCGCAAGCTCCCCCGCTCGTCCGAGTCGCTCACGCTGCTGGTGCTCCACTCCAGGTCTCCCAGCAGATAGTCTGTTCCTTCCACGTCAACGTCCACCTCTTCTGCAAAGCAAACACAGGAAAAAACATTCGTAGGATTCTTTGGCAGATATTCCTTCTTTATCCTTACGTAAACATACACGCCTCTTTCAAGTCAAGTGGCGTGTTATCTATACGTATTTTGAGCTATCCGCGTGTATGAGTGTATGTACACGGCGTTAAATGTCCGAGCGAAACGAAGCAAAATGTAGATCTACATCTGGGGATCGATATTTTTTTTCCTAGGATGGTTGGGGAAGACTCATAAATGGTATTAACCCCAGTGACGGGTAGGTTTAGGGACGGGGTTGGGGTAGGTCATATATTTATATATACATTAAAGTAAAGTTAAGTCAACGGCGTTCATAAACACGCTGAAAAGCGATTATGCATGTTGATAGCACGCCAAAAATGGAAATACGAATTGGCGTGTCATACATACGCCATTTCATGAGATTGGTCTGAAATAATTCATTCGTTTTGATTGCAATTTTTTTTTGCAAGTATCAGTGGTCTGGAGGGGACTAGGTGGACCGGAGGCATGGAGAGTGAAGAATCTGGGTAATTTGTAAGTGATTATTATGTAAAACCAATAAAAAACAACTGATCACGAAAAAAAAACCCTGCTCTATAAAAACTGGTAGAGCATGGTGCTAGTATACTGTAAATTTAAAATAGCAAATGCAAAAGTGTCTCCCAAATGGCAGCAACAGCAAAAAAATTGATAAAAATCAATACTGAAAATCTACAAAATTTAAAAAAAATAAGTTGGGTCTATGCACTATAAGTGACTTTACTATACAATAAGCACAGCAAAATATAATTTTATTTTAACATTTTACATTATCATAATATATTATATTATAATACAATTTAGATTATTTATATTTTATATTCTTAGGATTGTTTGGCATATATTTCTTGTCTGTAGTGAAATCTTAAAATTATGAAAATGTACAAAAACGACTAAAAATTATGAGATTAATTGTGATTAGAAATTTTAATTGAAAGCCCTAATAAAACTGATGGTGCTAGCATGTAATATACAGTATACTGAATGAACAGTGAATGCACAGACAGTGAATTCCACTATAAAATGCATTTCTGTGAAAATAAAAATGACTTACAAAGGTGTTTCAATCCAAGCACAAGATCATTTCATATTAACGTTTTACAGTATATATTATATTAGAAATAGAGAATTTATAAATATTGTGTAATAATATAAACGTCTTGATCAAACTAACCTGTGCTGTGTCCTTGCTGAATAAAAGTGTTTATTTCTTTAATAGGAAAAAAAAATAATAATAAAATAAATAAATAAATAGAGAATTTATATTATTTATCAACATTTATTACATTATATACACTTAATAGAAGCAATTGCCTGTTGTTTTCTTTATTATTATTATTCATAATTTAGTAATTTATTGATTGATTTTTTTTTAATAAAATGCATCTTTTTATTCAAATGATCCAATAGGTTTATCACAATAATTGTTATGCAGCTTTAGGCTAAAAGTAAAGGTAAAAACACAAGACATTTTGCTCAGGCAATAACACAAACCACAAAGATATGATGGATAATGATGTTAACACAGTCTGACAGTGTGTCTACACTGCAAGCAAGTGGTTTGACAAGACAAACAAGATTGATCACGCTATAATCAATGAAGCAGTCAACAGTGCACACTAACATAGTTTAGTTTGCCTAACATTCATATTAACATATCAGCCAAACTTTTCTTGATAATGCTTGTCTTGTGTCACACACATAGATAGTACACTCACACAGTTTTATGCAGCATTTGTTCCTTTAGATGTTAAAAAATCTGTTAACATGCGCATAAATTATAATTACGTGAAAATTGCAAGGTGTGAGCTGTAATTTCGTTTTAGGACTCGTTTTCAATCAGTCGTTATTAACGTTATAGCATTTTCCTGTGCATTTTGAAGTGCGCTACGTTTAGTCAATCTGGCCCATTATCTCCATGGCAACATTCCAATTTAGGTGTTAAAGCATTCATTGTGGTGCTGCGTGCTACACTCGATCTATGCGCCATCTGTTTCTAGGACAGGCCACAGTATATACGAAATAAACTCCCCAGGATTATTATTCGTCTGAATTCTGAGAAAAAAACATTTGAGCTTCCTATGCAATCATCAAACTTCCACCGTGTGTCCGCAAGTGAACCTGAATCTTGTGTAAAGGCTGTAGATGACGACCAGTTCTAGGTAGAAGCATTACCACTGAAAAACCTTTTAAAAAGAAAGAGCTTCTGGGTATTTTTTTCAAAGCGTTCTTAGAAGCATCGAATGGATCTTCCCTATTTGACCCTGTTGTGTTCAAGGTAAATAATGCATGTATGACAATGTGACAATGCATAAAAGCAAGATTTTAAATGATTAAAGGAATTCAATTTCTACTTCTCGGCTTCTTTTTAATGTGTACTAAACGAGCGGTGCAAGTTTCGACATGTTGCAAAAGCAAACAGTTCAGTTCTTGTTTGACTTTCTGTGTAGTCTGTAACCAATTTACTCGTCTGCATTCGTGTTTGCTTTGTTATCAAACCTAATATTTTACTTTTAAATTACATTTGCATTTAAATGCAAACTGAATGCACTCTGCTGCATCCTATTGATTGCATTTATCATCTTTTCTTTTATTATTTCCTTTTAAAACACTTAACTTTAGATTAGGTCACAGAAAATCAGAAACTGTCATTAAGAACTTTAAGACAATCTTTATAGGACATTTATTACATTAGTAATGAGAGTTTCTTAAAACGTCCCCGTCATGCAAATTACATTTTAACGAGTAGACTTCTTATTAACGTTGTGTCATCAGACCAAACTAGTCATCAGACCATACTTCAATTAAAAACCTTGCCTCCTCCTCTCTCCCCATGTGCTACCACCATACCACAGCTCATTTTTCCTGCCACCTTCTGTTTTTCCGGCGATGCAGGAACCACCGAAACTTCCAGTAAAAGGTCTGAATGTCCGAACCATGCAGAAATGCTTTCATACAAGAAACTAAACAAACCTTTGTTCAGTTTGAACTGGACAGAGACTACCCTCTTTTCATGGGATCAAATTTCATCTGTTTGGTCTGGACCGTGGTCCGGGTTAGGTTTCACACCTGTAATTTTGATTCGGACCAAACTGAAAAGTCCGGACCAAACAAGGTAAGTGTGAAAGGGCCCAAAGACTCTAGTTGACCATAACTGTGAATATATACCTTGGTCGGAGTCAGATTTGTCAGAAGAGATGTTGGAGCCCATGCTGTCCATGCGTATGCGCTCCACACCCAGCTGCTCCAGGCGTCTGCGCAGGTGCCTTTGTTCTCTTTGCAGCTGGTCTATAGCATGCTGGGCCTTCCGCTCGCCATCTTCCAACCTCTGCAAAGACAGATGTGCTCAAGTCTTATTGTAAAATGGATAGTACTGCCATTATAAAACTACTGATTTACATACAGGTGTGACAACACATCAGTTCACATCTACCATTCAAACATTTGAGGCCAACAAAATAATACTTTAAAGTGACATTAAAGAGATTTATGTTACAAAAGATTGCATATTATCACTTTTGATCAAAAAGCAATTACAAATCTTACTGACCCAAAAGTTTTGAACATTACAAAACAGAGTTTTGTTTGCATTAACACTAACAATGAGCATTAAAAAGTTTCTGGATTGACAACCATATTTAAATGCACAATTGAATTTAATTGACAGCGATAAACATAGCAATGGATGGAACGATATTATACTGTATGTCAAAGATATCTGCCACTTTTTCTATGTAGTGTGTAATTATGTGGGTCATTTTATTACTATCTTTTCAAATCAGTCACTTATTATTTTTCTTTTACATTTTTAAAAATAAATGGGTACTAAGCACTTTGTTTAATAATCAGTCCTGACAGGGAGTATTTATCATTTAATGACTAAATAGGTTAAGTTAATATTACAAACTGTTTCTTTGCATTTATTTTGGATTTATTATCAGTACTGTGCTCGCAGGTCACATGGGTAGGGTACTTCGTACTGTGTGTGTGTGTGTGTGTGGATGACCATGTTCATCCGCCACCACCAAAGACCCTTTTTGACCCAGGCAAACCCTGTTAAGCTTTGTGGGTTTAAGCTCACGGGACTTTTTAAGCACTTCAGGGTCGTGCCTAACAACAACGACACTTAACTGTGGTAAAATCTCAGTAACTGCCTCTTGTGACTTGCTGCTTTAATATCAAATAATTGCATTTCGGTATTCTGAGAATCGTCTTTTGCTTTCATGCCACCAAACAATATGAACTGCCAAGGGACCGTTGGCACATACCTTGATGTGTTCCTTAGCCCTCATAAGTAGGCTGAGGGTTGTGTGCCTGTTTGAGTCTGGTCCTAAGGGCACGAAAGATTTCAAGCGTTCCAAACACAGTCTTAGATGAGCCCTCCTGAGTGGTTGGAAAAGAGAGAAAGAGAGTTAGTCATAAAAGCAGTGCAACTACAATATTTTCAATAAGCAGTAGCAACAACGTGAATCATAAAAATAGGACGAATGTGACCTCGATCTGCAAAGTTAACACCACTCAAAATATAGTATAGTAAGAATTCAAAAGACTAAGAATATAGAGCATGATTCATACCAACTAGTTTTATCATACTTCTGTCATTTTTGAAGTTTAAAACCTTTAGTTCCTGGTCATTATAGCTGCATGAAGGCAAAAAATAAGCACAAACTAATTCTTCAAAAAAATCTGTTACACTTAAGAACAAGTAATACAGATTTGGGGGGAAAAAATGTTTGATGAACTATTAATGGAGTAGTTCACTTTTAAAAAAACTTTTACTGATAATGTACTCAACCCCATGCCATCCAAGATGTCCATGTCTTTCTGTCTTCAGTCAAAAAGAAATTCAGGTTTTTGATGAAAACATTGCAGGATTTTTCATTTCGTTTGTTGAATGAACCAAATTCAAGCGCATCACGAAACAGAGCAAGGCGAGCATTTGAGCTTATAAAACATAAACTTTGTTATTTTTTTTTTTAAATGAGCGATCATTACACTTGATAAGACCCTTATTCATCATCTGGAATCATTTAAAGCCCTTTGAACAGTTTGCAGTTTGCACTGAAACTGTCTTTTGGACCTTGAACCGTTTGGTTCCCACTGAAGTCCATTATATGGAGAAAAATCCCATAATGTTTTCATCAAAAACCTTAATTTCTTTTCGAATGAAGAAAGAAAGACATGGACATCTTGGATGACATGGGGGTGAGTAAATTATCAACAAAAGTTTTTTAAAAGTGAACTACTCCTTTAAGCTTTTTACATTTTCAACTTTCTTTAGTGTGTAATGTTGCTGTTTAAAGGTCTGCAAAGCACAAGGTTCATTACAAAGGGAGTTATTTTCTATATCAGAAAGCACTGTTTCTGAACTCCCTGAAACGCCTCGATTGCGGTCATGAGTTTTCTACCAGGAATGTTCCACGTCACAATATTCTTCATTTAAATAATTCCTGCCCAAGGCATATGGACAAAAAAAGAAGGGAGGGGTGTTGTTTGCGAGTCCTGCTTTAGTTGCGTTTGTAGCATGTTTGACGTTATGGTGAGGGACGTGACATTTCTGCAATGCTTGACCAATCAAAACACACTTGTCCAGCCGACCAATCAGAGCACATTGTGCTTTTCTGAAAGAGGGGCTTCATAGAGACCGGAACTAAATAGAGCGTTACTGACAGGCAAGTAAATAAGCCAATGAATATAACATTAATACATTATTATTCTGTCATTCAAATTTAATGGTACGAATCCAACAAATAAACCTGTTATTTAAATAAGGATCATTAAGTTCATTCCTCCAAACGTTTCTCTAACTTCCTCTCTTGTGCGTGCACAGGGATACACAGCTGCTGGGGTGTGGTGATGATAGGTGCCAGTGGCCACATGACCTGTTATGCAACCTGTCAGAAACTGCAGACTGCTTTGCTTTCCTGCTGTATTTGTATGGAGGCGTGGGTCACAACCCGACTATTTTACTGCTGTTGCTCAGTGGCTGCGTATGAACGTCTGCATGTTCGCAATGCGTGTCGTGCCAACAGACAAGTGTGTACGTGCTGGCTGTGGGCAGCTCTTTCTAAGCTACTGTAGATAAGCATGTAATCATTTAAATATAGAAAATGAGGATGTAAAATGAAAGGTGTCATTTTGCCATATGCAATGTTAAAAAGAAGATCACGCAAAAAAAAATTACATATATATGAAGAGTTCAGATACAAAAGCCTCTAAATGCCACTTGAAATTTTCTTCTAAAATGCCCATTTTTATCAAGCTTGTTTATTTAAGTTCAGTAATTTCACTTAAATGACAATTCATAGGTAATCTTCATTGCCATTTAAGTGAAATTACTGAACTTAAATATACAAGCTTGATAAAAATGATCATTTTAGAAGAAAATTTCAAATGGCACTTAGAGGCTTTTGCATCTGAACTCTTCATATATATATACATATAAATCCAGCTGTACAGAAATACACACTAAAATACATGATTTGCTTTACAACTGTTGCTGCAAAAATAATTTACTATTAATTATAATGAATAACAACTAAATAACTTGCTTTTTATAATTTACTATCTCAAAACTAAATTTAAAAAATAATTTGAATAAAAAGAAAAGAAAACATTAATATGAAATAGTGGCCAATTGTGTTTCTTTTAAATGTTGCTGCTGCAGTTCAAGACCAGTTTAATGCAAATGATTAAAAAGAATGTGCAAACACAGGGTAAATAAGAGCAATATCATAATACCGAAGGACAGGTTGTGTGTACACCTGCCTCTCCAGCAACACTCGTTCACATAAACATGCTGGAGAACACACCCAGACAAAGGGTAATGTTTGCACCACTGCTCATCACTTTCATGCAGGTTAAATGGTCCGAAGGTCAGGAATACTATTGCATAACTTCAGAATTTGCCACCAAAGTGGTGACATAACCTAAGTGGCCTGGTGTTTGTTAAGCAAATTCAGACTTTGTGTGCCGTCCGCCATTTACACACAGTGGGTGTTGCTGTCACAGGGTGACTCACAATACGCGCAGATTTGTTTCTCTTTCTCTCTCTCAACCATTTTCTCTCTTTTACCATTACCATGTTAATGGTACATTACCATTTCAAATTTTAGGGTCATCTATATATATATATATGAAGAGTTCAGATGCAAAAGCCTCTAAATGCCATTTGAAATTTTCTTCTAAAATGACCATTTTTATCAAACTTGTATATTTAAGTTCAGTAATTTCACTTAAATGACAATTAATAGGTAATCTTCATTGCCATTTAAGTGAAATTACTGAACTTAAATATACAAGTTTGATAAAAATGGTCATTTTAGAAGAAAATTTCAAATGGCATTTAGAGGCTTTTGCATCTGAACTCTTCATATATATATATATATATATATATTTTTTTTTTTTTAAAGAAATCAATTTATTTAGCAAGGAAGCATTAAACTTTGACCTTTCTGTTAATCAAAGAATCCTGTTTTTGAAAAGAATTGAAAGAATTTTCAAAATCATTTGGTAATAAACGTTTCTTGAGCACCAAATCAGAATGTTTTCTGAAGGGTCATGTGACACTAAAAACTGGAGTAATGATGCTGAAAATTCTGCTATATTTCTGTTTTATCAAATAAATACTGCATTTGTGAGCATTAACATTTTTAAAAAATCTTAGCGACCCCAAGCTTTTAAACTTTATTGTATATGGAAGAGGATATTCCCAGTCCAGTCACAACATGCTGTGTCCCTATACAAAAAAAGACCACCCCAGTTCTGTGGGACACCATATATCTGTTCTACCGTGATCCTTTAAATAGGTCAGCCTTTATCTATTCGAGCTATAAGACTTTTAGCATTAAACACCATCCTCTCCCAGCCTTTGACTTCTGACCTTTTAATAATAGTAACCTAGTAACCCCACTAGAGAATGGTACATGCCAATGCATGTGTGGTGGTCTGGAGCTCAGGTTACAGATTTAAACTCTTTCTCAAGACAAATAGGCCACGGGTATGTGATGTCCACCTTGAGAACAAACAAACAGCAGGCAAATTGAACCTGTCCTTATGTTTGAGATGGTGTGTGTCTGCTATTGTGGCTCCTGTTGACACTGGCTCCAAAAAACATTGTTAACAGCAGTTGTTTGCATATTCTCTAAGGCAATCTATCGCTTTGCCTATAAGGGTGAGTGTTTATGACATTTAGCCCATAACTGGTGCAGGGTGAAAATGCATGCGTGAATATGTGTGATATTGAGGTCACTGGGACAACTGTAACATTTTTACATGATACAGGTGTGTGACATTTCATAAGACAGGGGCATTTCAGGTGAGATTTTAACTTAGCCTACACAACAGCTTTTTTTTTTATTTAAATGCCACTATGCTAAACTATGAGCCAGGTGCAAATAAAACTTCAATTTTTCTCAACTTTTCACAAACATTTAGAGATTTTCACATGGTGGACAATAACACGGGTGAAAAGAATTGTGTATATATATATATATACACACACACAATAAGTATATATATATATACACAAAAAAATGCTGGGTTGTTTTAACCCAATTTTGGGTCAAATATGGACAAACTCAAACATTGGGTTAAAAATTTAATTTAAAAATGTAACCAAATGGCTGGGTTTGTCCATAACTGACCCAAAATTGGGTTAAAACAACCCAGCATTTTTTAGGGTGTAAGATTTTTTATGCTTTCTTTTATGCTCACCAAAGTCTATGTTTATTTGATCAATAATACAGTAAAACAGCTATATTAGTACAATTCAAAATAACTTTTCTATTTGAATATATTTTAAAATGTAATGTATTCCTGTGATTAAAAAACTGAATTTTCAGGAGCCATTACATGATCCTTAAGAAGATCCTTTCCTTGGTTCTCAAGAAACTTTTCTTATTATAATCAATGTTGAAAATGGTTGTATTGCCATAATATTTTTGTGGAAACCCTGATACATTTTTTGAACCGTATTTAATTGAAACAAACATTTTTTGTCTTTACTGTCACTTTTGATGATTGAAATGCATCCTTGCATTCATTTTGAACAGTAATGTATATCTGCTAACCAATCACAGTACTGACTTTGGAGTCGAACTATGTTACGACATATTGCTGTCCAGAAATATACATACTCTAAAAAATAATAGTGATTTTACTGGTAAAAGACTGTAAAAAAAATCTAGGGTGAAAGATTCCGTACAATATACGGTAAATAACTGTAATAGATCTTACCGTACATTTAATTACGGTATCAATAAAACAAGTCATTGTATAATTTACAGTAAATAACTGTAATAGATCTTATCATACATTTAATTACGGTATAATAAAAGAACAAGTCTTTGTATAATTTACAGTAAATAACTATAATAGATCTTACCGTACATTTAATTACGGTATAAATAAAAGAACAAGTCATTGTATAATTTACAGTGAAAAAAAATAATTTGACATTCACAGAATTCCCAACAGGACACTTCACATTTGATACATTTTCATTAAAATAACTGTTAACTTTTAATTAGTTATGCATATTAAGGTTTATGTTACATCTAATGTTGTTGAATTAATGTTTATTGCATATTTTTTTGTCGTGTTACCATAATGTTGGTGTGAATAACAATGTACACCTTCTTTAAATTAGTATTTACCTTCTCAGCTTGGAGGAAAGCTGCTTGTGATGAGCTTTGATTCATCATTTGACTTTCTCATCCTCACCTGTTTTTGGTGGTTGTTAGTGTATTACAAAGGTACAAAATTAACAGATATTAGAACATATTTAATAGGTTAAACACGTTTTTTACTGTAAATTTAAGTTAAATCTCTAAAATCTAAAATGTTCCAAATGTAAGTTTTATGGTAAATTTACAGCTTTTTTTCCACATATTTTTTACAATGTAGCAGATTGTGGTCTTCACTCATAAGTTTACTTCTAGTTACTCTTTACTTGTAGACAACATATCTAAACATCCAAGTAATTTAATTCAGCTTATTTACAGCATCACAAACTGGATTTGATGTAATGACAAATTAATTCATAGTAATAAATTCACATATACAGAAAAGAAAACCGTAATAGCTTATAGATATCGTCCGATCTCGCAGGCCTGGGCATGTTTAGTACTTAGATGGGTTAAAATCATTATGAAATAAAATAAAAGTAAGAGAGAAACAGTGGGAATGGAATCAGGAAAGAGCCAGATTCAAACTTGCATTTTCCGACAAGTGCCAGGGCTTAATGTCGAAAAAACAAGCGCTGCATGCTACAACTGCTCGGCTGAAGTCCTACCCTTGTTATATATTTTTTTTAACCAGAGAGGTTCACGGACACATGAATCATCACAAAACAGCTGTGATGGTTTCACATCAGACATGCTGGCTATTTATTCAAATCTGCATCACAAATGCACTCCCACTTGAGTGGCTTTATGAATATCAACCCATACTCCATTTTGAGCGAACTGTGAAACAAAAGCAGCGACGTGGAGAGCCTTGTTTTCCTTCTATGGATTTCTAAACAGTAGATGAAAGCCGCTCTTCAGAAAAGAATAGCGGATCAGTTGTCTGCAGCAGTGTGACCTTAGAGCTCTGGTCTGATCTGATGTATGCAGAAAGAGACACACTTTCCTAGGCACGAACGGGAGGGGAGTGTGACTTAAGCTGTGTGCATTGTTAGGAGTGTAAAGTCAAAGTCCAGACACCCTGGTTTTGCTCATTGCTAAGCCTGACGGCATGTATTATTCAAGGCGTTTGGCAAGCTGAGCTCGGTGCGCGTGTGATACCCAAACCACATCACGCTGGAGACGTTAAGCCTGGTTCATTAGCGAGATCTTTCGTGTTCAAAATGTCAGATCAGCCATTTATTGAGGGTTTATCTCTAGGGTCAAAGCTGAATGGATATATCAGCTGATTGACTGACCTTAATACTTATCCCTGAGCAATATCTGGGTGCTAGCGGACACACGTGAAAAGAAACGGCTCCAAAAAGACTGAAATGAGGCATTCGGTCACATTCTCTGGCCGTTTAGCTTTCAGTTACAGAGGTTTAATCTTAATCTAAATCAGTAAGGATGTAATGAGGTATAATCCTGCAAGATTACAGATAAGAACTAACAACTGTGACAATAACGTGAAATTCATGTGGACATACCTGTTCTTCTCCATCTCGTTGTGTGTAGACCTGCAGAGACAGAAAGGGGGAGATGTTAGGAATCACTATGCTTGGTCTTTTTTTATTAACATTTACACCTATGCATTTGGGAGACGTTTTTGCATTGCATTTCATGCATTCACTGGGAATCAAACTAATGAGATATTATATACTTGAAACCCCTAATCCTAGGATTAAATTTTAGTAAGAAACTTGCCAGACATTGTTTGTGCTAAGGACATGAATGATACCTCAAATCATGCAGTTTGTAAAGGAGTGATCAGACTCACAATTTTTGCCTGGTGTACAATAAACTGGAATGATATAGAGACTTGAGGGAAAGCTCTTTTGATGCGAACCACCTAGCAACTACACAAAACACCCTAGCAACCATGCAGTAATGCCCTGGGAACCGCCCACAAAACCCTAGCATCATATCAGCAGTTTGTCTATAGAAAATTGTTATAATATGTTTATATTCAGACTTTACTTTAATGAGGCCGTGCGAGAAAGGATATGAATTAAAGCAAATTTTAAAGTAGTTTTAGAAAAATATTTATTGCAGTTTTAAAATATGAAATCAAATGTTTAGGTATATAATAATATAAATATACTATCAACTTTCAAATAAAATATTTTGCACATAATTATTTTTAACAATTTACAATTTGTCAATGTTAATTGACAAAAGGACAATTTAATAGCCAACTATTGCATTGGGGGGTTGGGGGGTGGTGTGGTTGCCTCCATAATATCACATATTTTCATAAAATTATCAAAGTTTAAAAATAAAATAAAACTTTTAAATAATTTCCCTCATTAGGGGACTCGACAGGCTACGGCTCCAACATCACCTCCATGTTCTTAGGTTTGAAAGGCACACAGAGAGTGTTCTGTGTTCACAGCTGATTTGAATGTTCAGTACAAAGGTGAACTGGTGTGTGTGTGTGTGTGTGTGTGTGTGTACGTGGTGAAAAGGCTATATAGGAACAAGATTTTAAGGGCCCCTAGGCTTGTTTAGTGGATGCAGGAATTGCCAAAATGCTAATTGCTGATCACAATGTACTGCGTCCTGTGTGTATCTGTCTCTCTCTCTCGCTACGTTCGTAAAACACAGAGAGGTTCTTGGCCCCACTTAGCAACAGTAACTAGAAACACAAGCCTGAGACACAAGACGGCAGTGGGGGGTAGAGTCCTCACACACCATGTAAATGAAGGCTCGCTTCACAAAGGCCATTTCTAGATAAACGGAGAAGTGAAAGCAAGAATGATAAAACACACAAATTAAGCTTTACTTCAAATAAATGTAGATCTTCTTGCTTTTCAATCTACTGTTGTCTTGCAAATAAGCTTCCTTCTTCAATGGGAAGTGTACCTCAAAAGTTTAATGTCGGTAAGATTTTTAAAAAATGTTTGTGAAAGAAGTCACTTACGCTTATTAAGATTGCAATTATTTGAGCAAAAATGCTGTAAACACAGCTATATTGTGAAATATTGACACATTATAAAATTACTTTTCTATTTGAATATGTTCTTTTAAGTACTGGGTAGCATTAAGGGATGTAGAATATAGTCATGCATAAGGCATTAATATTCGCTTTAAAAGTACTATAAAACAGCCAATACCCTAGTAATGTGCATCCAAAAAAGCAACTAGTTAATAGTGAGAATTGGACCCTAAACTTAAATGTTACCGAACCTTCACAGGAAATTTGAAGGCAGGATTTCTATACATCAGCAACTCAACAAGCTTGCCAAATCAAATTAGTGGACTGGAACTGGTGGACCATGCAACTTTGAATGCTACCTGTCCAAAAGCTTACAATCACTGCAAACGCCATAACCTGCAAAAAGTACTGGGACTCGAAAAGTGAGCTTATACTTCTGCATCAATCTAATGAAGTAGCTACACCTTCGTACCCTTTGGCATACCCTGACATGCACCTCTCCAAAAATGTAAGAACGAGTCAATTCTAAGCGTACCACAAGCGCTGTGATTGGTCTGCTAGAACCGCTCCACAGGTTTCACATGCTCCCTCTGCATGTGTAATAGCATGTCAATGCGGACAATGACACAGAAATATAAATGAAAACCAATGCGTAATGTATAGCATAGAGGCACCAGCATAGATCCGAAGCAGAAGTATAAATCAGCCTTTCATTTCTCTCCAATTCATCCTTCAAACTGAACTTATGACCCCATCTACAGTAACCCTCACTCTAAAAATACCTCAAGACATCTCATGTCAGAGTCTCACAATAACTGTACCCCCTTATGCCTGCTTCAGACTGAGCGATTTTAGCATTGCGCTAGTGGTAAACAAATAGAGCAAGTTGAATCGCAGGTTGTGCTCTGAAGAAAAGAGAAGGAAGCAAAAGAGGAGAACATGAATGTGGTCAAGGCTAGGGAAAAAAGGCATGCCAATTTTGCAAGTTTTAGCGCCATGTTGTGTTGATCAATACACCATTTCATGTTGCATTTTTAATGGCTAGGGACTTGGTCGTTAGCCTGGGTTTCCCCATTCTGCCTTGCCGCAGCGCGATTTTTTTCAATCGTGAACCAAATCGCTTTTTTTTTCGATCGCGATACCGTGAACCAAATTTTCCCCTGAAAAAGGGAACCAATCACAGAACGGGGAGGGAGCATAGGTGCATTTGATAGACGTACAGGCGCATATGATAGACATTCGTAGCACCCAATAATACGGCTCTGGGCATTCGTAAACCACGCCTCAAATACAAGAAATTGAACATGTAGTTTTCAGACCACGTTTCATTCTCAATGTCTGGCGTTAGCCAGGCTAGTTAGTCGTAGCAGCAAACGCACTGATATGATTATTAAATTTCTGACACTGAGAGAGAATTATGTCAGTGTGAACTGCCGTCTTTGAACCTCTCACACTGTATGACGTAGAACACTGTTTAGGAGCCACGACCACAGAAATCACCATGATTGGACTACTATCATCTGGGACAGCTGGATATCCAACAATATGTACCAGAAATAACAGAAAACTTTAAAACGCTTATCACGTTTATTGTTTATGGCCTTTGTCTGGGTAGACACCATATTTAAAGGGATACTCCACTTTTTTTGGAAATAGGTTCATTTTACAACTCCCCCAGAGTTAAACAGTTGAGTTTTACCATTTTCAAATCCATTCAGTTTATTTACTGATATTAGAAGAATATCAGTAACCAGACAGTTTCTGGTCCCATTGACTTCCATAATAGGAAAAAATATATACTATGGAATAGGGCTGTAACGATACACCAAAGCCACGATTCGGTTCGCATCGCGATTTTTGACCCACGATTCGATTCGTATCGCGATTCCATCACGGGGGCGGGGCTTGGTGTGAAAAATAGATTTTGAGAGGAAAAAATGTACAGGTATTTTTATTAAATAAAATTTGGAAAAAATCTGAACACCAAAAAACAATAATAACTATGCAAATTATTAAACTAAACTAGGCAGTGTAGGCTGCTGCTTTTGGGTTGTTTTCTGTGCTCCAGCTATATATATTTTTTATAAGGCTATACCCTTCTTGTTTTGAACTTCATGCATGTATTGCATGTTAAACCAGTACATAATGTAATGATAACAAGAGTGTTTTATCTTGGTGATGCTGTGTAGCCTACAGAGGCTTTAAACAGCAATGAATGATATCAGCAGAGCGTGTCCTGCGTCTGTCTTTGAAGCCGTGAAAAGGTGGCCGTGCATCATCATTTTAACGTTATAGAAAGTTTCGGTTACAGTGATTACTGAAAATGTCGTTGTTTTTGTCCACATCGTAAACATATTTATATAGCAACAGATACATATAAATTAAATAAATAAATGAATGGCGGTAATAGGGCATATCGTGCTATTGAGCCACTCAACGTTACCACAAGGGAAATTCCATAACCGCGACAGCCTTCGCGAGCGCGCCAAAGAGAAATGCACTTTTCATGCGGATTACATAAGCAGAGAGCGGTCTGTTTTCTTTCGTTTTGAATTGTTTGAATTGTAAAAGTAGATATTTCAACATATATTTATTTCTCAGGTCTATAAGCTTATAGGGTTGCGATTCATGAGACGAGCTCCAATTCAGGCGCCGGCACCTCAATGTCGTGATTCCTATCTGTAGGCTAGCTATATTTTCTTCTTATTTATTAAATCCAGGCAATTGGTTGATGAAACATTTATTAAAATTGACATACAATTAATAAAAAAACAAAATTCAATTTAAAGTAAGTCTTTGTGCTTTCTATTTGAATTCTCTGACAGTTTAAGTGCCGCTTCAGAGAACTGTCACGACATTGTTTTTTTTTCCTCGAACACGAAAAATAAAAAACAAAATAAATATTTTATGTTCTGGGGAGAGCTAACCCTTCATCCCGTGGGCAGCCTAGTATTTCTTTTGGTTTGTACAGTGTAATTTACAGAATTATAAAAAAAATATAGGCTATATTTTTGCCACCTAAATATTAAAGATGTTTTGTGTCGCGTCCGTGTACGCGTGTGTATTTCCCTCATATTAAATATAAAATGAATGTGAAGACTTATATTTTTCTAATGTCTGGACGTACTTGATTTTATTAAGGGAGTAGCATATGGATATATAAACAGAAGGGTAAATATATTGGTATTAAATGCATTTTCTGAAAATGATTAGTCTGATGGATTTAAGTTTTGGCTAATTTAACCTCAACTAGTTTTGTGGTGTAGGTCTACATATTTTATAATGTTAACTTCAAATAATATAAATAAATAGTAATTTAAAGATGTGGTAGCATTGGATCTGGACGGGAAAGATAACTGGGAGGTGGAAGGGATGTATCGCGATTCTGCCTTCTCACATCGCGATACAGTATCGTGGACCTGAGTATCGCGATTTCGATTTTATATCGTATATCGTTACAGCCCTACTATGGAAGTCAATGGGACCAGAAACGGTCTGGTTATATTCTTCTAAATATCAGAAAATCGGCTGAATGAATTTGAAAATGGTAAAACCCAACTGTTTAACTCTGGGGGAGTTGTAAAATGAGCCTATTTCCAAAAAAAGTGGAGTACCCCTTTAAACTGACAAAGCTGTGAAGGATATACGGACAATAAGACTGCATCTACCCTGACTAAGGTCCACAAATGCACTTTGAATTTATAAACAAGCTTCTAACATTAGCGCACCCATGCAAAGAGATCAGCTGATCTGCTCGGCTGGCATCTCGCTCGGTGGATTTTGTGGGGTCAGTGAGGGGGATCGACAGATACCAGTGACATAACAGCCCGCATACTGTGTAACGCCAAGTTGACTCCCCTTCGTTGTTACCGTACTTGCCAGACCACCTGTTCCAACACACGAAAGGCCAAGCAGTTTCTTACAACATATCTGGTCCGATTAGCTGCATACACCTCCAGTTCACCATGTGATGGCCCAAAGGTATAACACCGCATTCACACTGCAAATACTTCATAGTGAATACTAAAAGGAGTTGAAATATGGCACCAGTGCACACATTCATACAGGAACAAGAGGAGAACCCACGGCTGCTGCTATGTGCATTAGCCCACATACCATCTGAATGCAAGCGAGAGGTAGGAGGAGCTCTGTCATATATATAATGGGGGTGTTCGAGCTGCTCTGGTTGCCTGGATCGAGGAGAAGAGGGGGAGGGGAGAGGAGGAACCAGCCCACCACTCTCACACATACACAGATCAGGGACACACAGTGCCACCCTTCCCCCACGATACATCAGGAAACGCAACCACGGAAAGCTGGAAGGGAAGGCAGGTTTGCAAGGGAGATCCACTATGTAGGAGATCCACCTGACCTACATAATAAAGGTTTTACACAACACACACTCAAACGGAAAAGACATTCCAGAGATGCTTTTCAGTAGCTCAGTCATCGAACGCACACTCAAAGCTCCAGCGACTGAATGACTTTCCATCCTTCAAACAGTCAATGGACGGGAGAGCCATCTAATGAGTCAGGCGTGCAGTTGGAGAGATGTGAGGAGTTTATTCAGCGCAGAAACACCGGTTGTGCTCTAGAGCAAACGCGCTTCATGCATGATGCATTAAGACCAGTGCTGGTGTAGTGAATGTAGGTTACTTGCATATTCTGTGCAGATGACTTCTGATGCATTTGGTGCACTAAAACTTCTTGCTCTACTAGTTAGATTATTTTTTAATGTATGCTCAAGTTCATAGCAGCCAGATTACGATCATTTTGCATAAACCTGCTTTCCACCACTTGCTATTCTTAAAGTGCCCCTAATATTCCCTTTTATGCAGTGTATTAGCTGTTTATGAATGTAAATGTACTACATAGTTAAGTCGAAAGTGCATGATAAATAAAGTTATTGTCTCCCAAAAGAAAGTCGCCGAACCGCCTAAAAGAGTCGCCGAACCGCCTAAATGTGTCGTCCGTAATTCGAATTATACTGCGTTACGGTTCTATGTCTTTAGATAATGCCCATCTATGTTGTACGTTGTCTGCCCGCGAATAACTTGACCAGCCATCAAACGTCATTTATACTGACGACTGCTTCTCAAATCTCAGAGTTACAACGCGGGATTCGCAAAACGCTTGCTCTTGAAAGATGAGCCAGCCAGTACCCAGTTTATTTGGACCGACTTGCTCCTCAGAATCACAACCTGTAAGTATGAATAATTATTGATGTACACATTTTATACCGGGTGTTCATAATATGTAGTTTCGTTTTTATATTGTGTAATTTTTCGGCTAACTGGCTAAATGTTATTACTGTTTCACTGAAATACTTCTGCTAAGCAGCTGTGGGCCACTATTACCTAAAACTGTGTCTATTTTGCAGATTGACTGTCGTTATTACTGCTTTGAATAAAGATAAAGGATGGAGCAATGATGCTGCATGATCCATATTGCAATGAGGACGAGAACATCAAAATACAGGGCACAAAAACTGGCCATATTTTGGAAATATACATAATTAGTCAGCACGAAATAAAAGTTGCGATCGTCTTTTCTTCCCTATTGTGCCGTATATTTGAGTGAAACAGCTTCTGGGATGAGAACAAATGTTGGGCGGAACTTATTGGATCATGGGACGTTGCGCGTTGACAAGTAAATGGAAGTCAGTTAGGATGTTTAGTCCCACCCTTTGCAGAAACACACGTCATGAAGAGAACAGGTGTTATTTGGAGGGGAGGTTTATCGTTTTTAATTAAAGATTATGAGGCCATGTGAATTAAAAAAAATAAATAATGACATGCACCGATGAATCGTCCATTTTGAAAGAATTGTCCATTTTGATTTCATGGTGACTCTACATAATGTTTTGGAGTCAGATAAATTTGTTTTTTTGTGTGAAAGAAATTAATAATTGTATTCAGCAAGGATGGATTAAATTAATTATATTTATCAAAAGTTATAGTGGAGACGTTTATGTTAAACAAGACTTCTATTTCAAATTACAGTTCTTTTTAATTTTCTATTCACCAAAGAATTCAGAATTTTTTATATATAGACATATATTTGCACTGTTTACACAAAAATACTGTTTTCAAAAACTGTTTTCAATATATTTATAAATATATGTCTTGAGCACCAAATTAGCATAATAGAGTGATTTCTGAAGGATCATGTGACACTGAATTCAGCTTTGACGTCACAGGAATAAATGATATTTTAAAATATATTAAAATTGAAAACGGTTGTAAAAAAAAATTGTAATAATTTCACAATCTTACTATTTTACTGTATTATTGATTAAATTAAGCATTTAATGTTTAAAAAACTATTAAAAAAAAAACAATTCTGACCCCTTATAACATAAGATGATGGCAACAAACGTTGGGTGATCACTTGTTTTCTGCAATAGCATGTCATCATGAGACCTGTTACATTAAAACGACAGCCCCTACGATTTCCTTATAAACTAAACCAACATTTAAACAACGACTTCCTCTGTACGCACCATAAGGCTGTGTATAAATAGCTACAAACCCAGTGCTTCCCTTGTTAGGCCTTAATATCCAGTTACAAACAGCATAAACATCCAGACACAGATTAGAGTTGGGGACTGTTTTCAGCAGGGTCACACAATAATTAGATTTTTATCCAAGGTCACAAACCAAAAATGGTTAATCTCCATGATTCAGAAGCAGCAGCTTTTATGACCCTCTGCTGACCTGCTTTTAAGGGACCTTGTGGCTGTGAATCAGTATGCAGAGTATGACAGCAACATGTGCTGTCAATCAGCTACAGTTAAAAATCTCCCCTGTTAGAATAAAGTTGATCAGTCCCTAAAGCCCTGCTAACATTTATCAGACCAGTCAGATTCAGACTGCATCCAAGCCAATAAGAACATATTTGATGTTTAATATACAGTTGTGTATATGGATCAATAACATTTCACAGTGGGCAGGGCTAATCAATGCAACACCACAGAAAACAGTGAGGTTCTGTGAGTTAAAATCCCATTCATTTTCCATATAGTGGAAATGATTTTGAACAAAAACGTATAAACGTTTAAAAACAAACCTACTGTAAGCAACAAGCTTGGTATGTGCTTTTGTTAAAGCCATCAGCCTGCATTATATGTACTTTCTTTTTAAAGTTTGACAGCAGAATTCCTGGTGAAAAACTACATTACCCATGATTCTGCAAAGAAAATCTCCACATATCAGTGAAATCACACCAAAAACATTAGCGTAGTAAATATATAAACACTGCTTGCAGTGATTATTATGTTTCTGGCATGTTAAAGTGAGTAGCTGTTCATTTATTAAACCCCCATGCACTGTAGGAAGACACAACATGGCCATTTTCCAGGATAACAATGTCAAGATTCATAAGGCTCAAATTGTCAAAGAATGGTTGGAGGAGATTTTCACACATGAATTGGCACCTCTGAGTCCAGATCTTAAATCCATTGAAAGAGAGGACTTTACAGAGTGCTTGACTCTTGCATTGTCAATAAAGATCTTGACCAAAAATGTATGCACCTCTTGATGGAAATAAAGGGCATGATGTTAGCATTTGTCCATTTATATATCTAAATATTTCAAATGAATACCGTTTTTTAGCACTGTGTACACAAACATATTAAACTGTTTTCAACATTTAGCAATATGTGTGTGGTATATATACAAATGTATATCATAAATATTAATATATGCGAATATTTTGCAATAAAAATACATTGTTTTTATATATTATTTACATTTTTAACTTCTTTAAATCAATAAATTTACATTTCACCATTGTTTTTTAATTGTATTAATTCATTTGCAATGCTTCATGGGATTGTAGTTCTTTCACTCATTAAAGTACACAGTCTTTTAGTTTTTGTCTAATTTTCAGACACATTTTTTGCTTCAAGTTCAAACTTTGCAATAACGTAATTCAGCTTGTAGTTGTTCGGTTTGGTTAATGGCTTATAACAAACACTTTTTTCAAAATTCCTACGGGAGAAATACTACCAGAAACAAGGCCACCAAAAACGAATACACCCTATAGAAACCAAACAGAAACTCCTGTCATGATTGCAGCTGCTTAGAACAAAAACCTTCATTGATATGAAAGATTTATCACCCGTCACCTTATCAAGTTGCACCAGTTTAGAACATAGTGTAACGGAACATGTTCTAGAACGTGGAGTTTAAAGATACATGGCTCACGTCATAATGAGAAGTACCGGTCGGCATAAAGCTGAAATTCTGATGATAATGAAATGAAAGGTCTTTTTCCTTCCGATTATCTGTTGATTGGACTTTGAGATGTGGGCGTTGCACTTAAATGCGGAGGAAGATGAAGGTAAGTCTGTGGGGTTTAAGTGGACTACTGGTAAGAGAGTCACCAAAGAGAAGCTCCAGTTAGGACATTTTGATTAAATGTGATCAGGTTCTGTCATAAACAGTTCTCCCTGATTAGATTCATGCTGACTTTAGAGCATTCATTGTGACCATGTCTGCTAGTGACTTTTTAAATGTAATTTTAGTTTAACCTCATGCTAATATGAGCAATTACTGCCAAATTCAATACTAACAAACATAACAAAACTAACAATCATGAGTTTAAAGAATGGTTCACTACTAGGGGTGTCACGATTCTCCAAATCCTTTTCGATTCTAAGGTCACGGTTCGATTCGATTCTCGATTTTTGAATCAATCGGCCAATCAGGATGCTCTCTCTCTTACATGCGATTCATGAGGCACACACGCAAGGTCTCTCGCTCTCTCCCTCTCTGCCATGCGCGCAATACGGTTTGCAGTAGTTTTTTCTGTCTCGGCACGCAAACGTTGTCAACATACTCATTGGAAATCCAAAAAACTTCCACTCCTGTGACTTAAATGAAAGAGGAAGGGGGTTAAAGTTCTGTTGATGGGTCTCCTGCATCTGCAATTGCAATGCTATCTTTTGAATGGCTGTGGATAAGTTAGAGAAGGTTGATCATAGACACGCAGCACTTCAACACACGTGTTTTTTTTTACGATTGGCAAGCCGAACAGACGTGACATGGGGGCGTGGCAGCATCGACGATTCAATTTTTTGTTTCGATTTTCAAGATTGTGAATTAAAATCGTGACACCCTTATTTACTACTGATGTAAACATAAAAAACAGCATTGCCTAAGAAGACATTTACATTAAAGGGATACTCCACTTTTTTTGGAAATAGGCTCATTTTACCACTCCCCCAGAGTGAAACAGTTGAGTTTTACCGTTTTCGAATCCATTCAGTCGATTTTCTGGTATTTAGAAGAATATCAGTAACCAGATGGTTTCTGGTCTCATTGACTTCCATAGTAGGAAAAAAATATACTATGGAAGTCAATGAGACCAGAAACTGTCTGGTTACTGATATTCTTCTAAATATATTTTAAAAAAAAACGGCTGAATGGATTCGAAAACGGTAAAACCCAACTGTTTAACTCTGGGGGAGTGGTAAAATGAGCCTATTTCCAAAAAAAGTGGAGTATCCCTTTAAGTTGTCATTTACATTAAACAAAACAGTAATCAGGTCTACTTTGAAAACAATTTAAAGCCACTGATTTCACCCACTGACAGGCGATGGACAGTTCCAGGCCCACTAATCGGATGATGCTGATGAAATCTGAGGTGTTGAGTAGTGAGTGAGTAAATTGTGACTGTGGGATGTGGGTGGTGAGAGTCACAGGAGGATAGAATCGAGCAGCATGTGAGTGTACGTCTCTCTCCATGCTGAACGTGGGATGGCGTGTTCTGACTGCATCTGAACGGAGATGAATCAGTGGGTGTGTTTGTGTCACACACACGGTGCAGATATGTAGTCTAATTTAGAAATAACTCAAGAGTGATGTGTGTGAATCATGTTCATGTTGGGACCAATCACACTGTACATACAGTGCACACAAATAGATCCGTCATGATGCCAATGAAATCATCTTTGTTTTCGCAGAAATTAGGTGGAAGTACCTGCTGCTGCAATTTTTCTTGCTTTTGATTTTTCGTTTCAAGCCATCCCTCTCTTTGTTGCTGGTGAAGGGTAACATGGAGGCATAGCCGTGCTCCGCTTCTGCAAATTCAAACAGAGACATTTAAAAGCTCATTAGACCACAAAGCACATTGACTACCTGAAAATCAAAGCGATTGATTACAAATCTTGACCATTTTTATAGTTCCTGGGAGAAAATTGGTTATTATATAAAACACAATGGGATCATTTCTAGACAAATGTCTTGCTTTTGGGTCAATGATGTCATCTGAACTGGAGTAAACCCAATAGCCAGCCGAACCACAACAGATAGGGGGGGAAGGAGGATGCACAGGAAACCCTCCACTGTAAACCAACAGCAGTGCTTGAAAAATGCATTTCACTTCCACATATCCACACAAATATGTCAACAAACACCATTAAAAATATAAAAATATGCCATATGCGCTTGGGTTTTATCCCTAGAGAGTGTTGGTGTCCCCTGTAAAAGACAAGTGTATGGTGACTGACCAGCACAGACTCAGACAGCTGAAGTGGACACTTCTCGATGTCTAAATATTCCCCGAATATCATAACAACGGAAAAACCCCGTCTGCACTTCATGCATTCACTTATAATAAATAGGTCGAATCACCATTTTCCCCTCTATTTAGCAAACAAGCACCTTAGCAACAGTGTCAGGATTAATTTGCATGACAAAATATCATTATGCGTTCGTATATTTATATATTTAGTATTACGTCACTTTACCTCTTTCTCTTCGATCAAGATATTCAGCTGCTTCGATCAACATCTGCAGTTTCTCGATAGCCGTCATTTTAAGCAGAAAGCAACGATAAAATAACGACAATCCGGGTCAGAAATAAATGAGGGGGGAAAAAACAAGCAGCAGCCTTTCGTTCCTTCACGGTTCTTCTTCCTCCAACGAATAGAGTAAAAAATAAAATCCAGTCCGACGAATTTACAAAATATTTTGTACACGGCAGCGAGGGAAATGTTTTGATATGGGGGCTTGTTGATAAAAAGTGCGAAAAATGAAAATGAGGAGAAAAAAAATCTAACAAATAAACACGCTGGTTTGCAAATAGCTGGATGATAAAACCGAATAAAAATGTCCCTCAGCTGCCAAAAAAAGAACTAAATTAACTAGTCCTGTTCATATTAAACGAGACATTGGACATTAAATGTTAAAATTGTGCGAACACGACACGAACAACAACAACAAAAAAACCTTCCAGGTTTGCAAAATCTGGCAACTCTTCCTGAAAGCATGTAAGTGGTGACACTCAGGAAGGTCTAAAGACTTTTATAAACGAGCTGTCAAAAAGATAAGATCTTTAGTTCTGCACTTGGTCAATTTTAGGCTCTGATATTGACAGCAAATGCTGCTAACAAGAGACCACCGTTGAGTCAGGAAAAAAAATACTGGATTGTCAGCTCGGTCAAATCGATCTGATGAGGGTACTGGTTGCCAGATTGTACAAATTGTCAAAAAAAAAGTGTATTTGCGCAGCTGGTGATATTATTGTTAATAATCTTTGAGCTTTGGTGCTGGTTGGAAAACAAACAGCGTTCAACACCAATTCCTTGTTGTTGTTGTAAAAAGAAGTCGTCAATAAGCAAAATTACGTTGTTTAATAAAAAGAAAAATCTTGATTGATCGTTGAAAAAGAAATGTGTTGAAAAATAGACTTTAAAATAAAAAGTACACGGCCTCGGAAAGTCCAAACAATCGCTGGTTTCGATATTTCAAGCGTGACAGACGATCTGGCTAGTTATTAAAAAGCTCTAGATGCACATGCTAAGTCGTGGCTGTGTGAAACTGAGGAAAATTAATCAAAAATAGGACAAAAACACACAGCTAGCGAAACCATAACGTCGTTGAGCCAGGCAGATGAGATGTTTGCTAGCTGCTGTCATGTTACTGTGTATGCTGTCAGGAGCTCTGGAGAACACGCGATACTATTGGAAGGACGATACAGGAAGCGACCATCTCATTGGTTGTGTCTGCTGTCAATCTAACTGCTCGTGTCTAGAAAGGACCAATGGATGAAGTGTATTACAAAGCGTGAATATATGACTGCTGTAATGCGATTCCGCAAGATAATGGTGCAACTAGCATCACTGTAGCGCCATTTTGGAGCGAAGGTACAACCTGTGCCGTAGGATTATTTGCTCCTGAGCCAAAAATGGATTTTTATGCAAATCATGTTTGTTGTTATCCTTTGATTGGCTGGTCAGATACAGCACTGTCGCCTGTGATTGGACGCCTTTAAAATGTTCCGGAACTCATAACAGACACACCTCCCTTGAACATGCTGATAGATAAAACGACTTCACATGATTTGTACGTTTTAAACATATAGCAATGGAAATTTTTGTATTTCTTCGGTTGCTTTTAGACCATTTAAATATGTGATAGCCAATTTGATTCATATATTGTTCAATAAAACACAATTATGCTAAAATAACAAAATTACGGACAAAAACATTCATCAAGAGTTCCCATTTTATTTAGTACTGCAATGTTTTTGCTAAATAGGATATTCAAGAAAATGTATCCACAATATCAAAATTAAAATAAGCTACTACAAACTAAACTACACTTAGATCACAGCTATTGACTGAAAAACAAAACATATGGAAAAACCTCTGGAGCACATATTTACATAAACTCAGGAAGAAAGGAAAAGACAAAGTCGTTAAAACATGGTTGCTGACGACTCCATCAAGCAATGAAATCCAAGGGTCTGTTAAAACCACCTTTCCTGTTCATGTATTGCCTGCAAGAGAAATATGATTACATCATTGATCGCCTTCCTGCACCAAAACATTACATCACTGCCCACCAATGAGAACGTTTGTCATTTAGTTGTGCAGTACCTGCAGAGGTGATTGGCCAAATACGGTGGTGTTGCTGGGATATTGACTTAAGTTATTTTTCTTAACACAAATTCCGTTTATACATAAATATAAAAAAATATAAAATTACAAAATAAAGCCAGGAATCACAGAACTCTTATCATCAAGTGGAGGATCTGGGGTTCGTGCAGACAAACTATATAATCTCAGCAAACAAAAACTGTAAATACAAATACCTGTATTTTCTCTTCTGTGACACATTAATTGCAAACGAAGCAACATTTCCTTCCTTCTTTTTGCCCTGTTGATTAAATGACAATCATACACCATATATTCTTTTTTATATGATGTACAAACAACTGTGCATTAATAAAAAATAGGGAAGGATATTACAGCATAGAATATTTAAGATTTTATCTTCAAGTTAATTTGGTTTTCAACAGGAATATTTCTAGCATGCACTCTGTCTAGCTGTGCCATCTTGTGGTTATTTGGATGATCAGCTTTGCCATTAGAAAAAAAAAAACTGCAAGCAGCTTTGTGGAACAGTATGTACTTTTACCCATGATGACCAAAGGCTAAGACAGTGGCCATGCATACCAACATACTAAACTCTATGTGATTGACAACAATGCAAAATACTTGACATATTATCATATCTTGATTGGTCTTTCTTGTAGGATGGATTGTAACATGATTTAGCCGTAAAGAAAGTAACCTTACCTTTGTGCTGTCAAAGGACCCAAAGCCCATCAGTTTCATCATCTCGATTTCCTCTTCAGTCTTTCCCTGCATGTCCTCAGCTGTACGAGCAATCAGATGAGAAAGGACATCAGCTTAAAAGTGCCATGCAGAGTCTGTTCTCAGCATCATGATTACAGAATGAAAAGATATTCAAGATCACAACACATTCACAATACATATTCTGTATATTGATCCTTATTGAGGAGGGCTTTTGACTGAAGTGTCTGAAGGTCGTGTTCAAGCATGAGGGCATCTTAAAGAACAAACACTATCATTCAGTCGAGATACATTAGACCCGCAGCACCACCAGAACCAGAAGTGAGGGAGGGGCGGAATTATTATTATTGCATTATAGTTATTTTTGCAAGAATGTAAGGACAAAATGGGCCTGAGAGCGAGTTCCTCATTTGATAGAAAATCTTGAAAAAATTAATAAAATGGGCCTAGGGTTGAATTGGTCATTTGTTGTAACCATTTTAATTGTTTCTTTTAAAGCAATGCCGAATTTTCTCTCTTTCTTTTTAGATTTTGACATTATTATTTTACACAAAGAAAAATGCATGTTGCACATTCTTGTGAAATAAAGTATTATTAAAAATGCCCAAACTTTTTTTGTGTTTTTTTTTAAACAATCAAAATCATATTTAAAATATATCTCCAATATCAAAATAATCAAAATAATTTAAGACTTTTGTAAACAATAATTAAATAAATAGAACATAAGATATCACAGGGGATTAATCAGTTATCAAATTGTGTAAAATTTTGAAAACCTCCAAGGCTTGTCTTGTTTTTTATATCTTTTAAAGCTTTTTTATACAGAGTTAACTTCTTCATAAAAACCAAAAACAAAGGTCTAACCTTCATAAATGTACACTTAAGTATAAACTGCTTAGCTAAAATAATTAAACTGTTATACATTAAAATGCCCATAAGTAGAACCTAAGGTCCGCCCCTCACTTCCAGTTCTGGCACTGGGGCTCTGAAACTGGTGGTGCTACGGGTCTGCAGCTGGATTCTATAGATTCAGTCTGGATTTAGATAGTTTTTTACTTTTATTCAGCAAGAATAGGCATTTATTATGCATTATAAATAAACACAGTTATTTTGAACTTTCTATTCAATGAAGAATAATGCATCACAGCTTCAATATTGTTGAGAAGAAATGTTTCTTAAGCAGAAAATCTGCATATTAGAATGATTTCTGAAGGATCATGTGACACTGAAGTTACTGGAGTAATGATGCAGAAAATTCAGCTTTGATCACAGGAATAAATAACATTTCTAAAATATATTCAAATAGAAAATGGCTATTTTAAATTGCAATATTATTTTACAATATTACCATTTTTACAGTGTTTTTTGCAGCCTTGGTTATTCACTGTTACTGTCATAAGTTATTAAATTACTGGGAACTAAATTACTGTGGTTGAACTATTGTACAGATTTGTTGATTAACATTATTCACATTTTTTCACACGGTTTAGGTGGTGCAGTTATTTCCGAGGCAAAGCAAGTTATTACATGTGATGAATGATTTTGAAAGACTACTTTTTCTTTGGAATAACGTGAACTGTTAATGCACAATACCGGGAATGTGTAGCTGACCTGAGGGGGGAAATACATTTCACTGCCTATGCAAAATGTGTATGTGACTAATTTTCCATTTTAACCTTATCAATAAAGTAAACAGTGAATATCGATGGGTCATTGACTTAAAAAAAATTCTCACCTTCCTGAAAAAAATTTATGTATATCACTTTGGGTTGACTGTTTTAACAATTCTAACTGGGAAAATCCAAAGATGCAGATAATGGCGGGTGTAATCACATTACATGATATCAGCCAGACTGGCACAGTTTATTTGATATAGTGATGTGGTGATTTGTAAACTACAATGGGTGCAGAGGCCGCAAGAATTGACTGTTATTTTCTCGTATAGTGTCTAACAGTGGACAAAAATGATAAGCATGTTTCATGACGAGTTCTGCCACATCTGTGACATTGACCAATAGGAGCAGAGAAGCTCTTCCGTACACAGCTTTCAAACATGGCGAAAGGAGAGAGAGAGAGATGATGGTATTGTTACTACTAGGTGGAATAATGCAATTTTCTTTATTTTTTTCTTTCTTTCTGATGACAACACGGCAATTCTGCAGCCGTTGTTTGTTTAAACTCGTTTCTAGTCCCTAGTACCGCCTTCTCGATGACATCACGGAATACAAGAATTCATTATCTGACATCATAATAGACAGTATTTTTGTAGGCTAAAACCCGGACACGAGTTCGCATTTTAGCACTAGTTTTGATCCATCATTCTGAAGTCAATCAGTTTTTGGTTAAATACCAGAAAAAGGTCTGTGGTGAAGAAGCTTAAGATATTCTAATTCTATTTTACTACATTCAATTTAATTTAAGATTTTATTCTTATTTAAACATTGATCAGCAAACATAAACAGAAGCTCAACATGATGTTGTGAGTTGATGAATGTTTAAGTGAATAGACTAAATTAAATCTGTTCATCATTGAAAGTGATTGAGTCTCTTAAGAAAATTTGGACTAAATAACTCAAATATATGGATTAGTTTTACAATCTCTTTATGAACTTTTTGAGCTATTGTAAGTCGAGGGAATCAGGGTGATGCTAACTTCACTGCAGTAACTTTATTGTAGGATAAAATAAAGTGCTTCACCTGATATCTGATGGACCTTTGCTGGCTTGTCTTTAACTTCCTTCCGGTCATCGTCCCGTCTGTCCTTCTGCCGCACTGGGGACAGAGAGGAGGAGCGGTGTCGCCGTGGAGACCTACATAATCAAGACAGGCACACAGCTGGAGGAGGGGTTATCAAAAACTAAACATTGAGCCCAGAGCTCCACTTTTTATCTAACAAGATTCACATGCCCGTTATGTTATTCACTAATGAAATGTGTATACAGCGACTGTCTGATGGCACAAGCTCACCTGGATCTACGCCTCTGGGGAGAGCGTGAGCGCGTCCTTCGTCTGTCTCGGTCCCGGGACCTCTCGCGATCCCTGCGCCTCCTCTCACGATCTCGTGAAGACGAGCGTGAACGCCGTCTCTCTGGAATGAGAAACCACAAAGCCGTTACCAACAAAAGGTTGAAACAAAATAATCTTTATGTTTGAATATTTAAATATGCCAGCTGCCTGAAAAATATGTCCATTGTACCCTTCATTTGGTTCTATATTTAACTATAATTAATAAGCATTAGGATGAGGTCAACCAATTTTAAAAATATGAATAATTACAATAATAAAAATAATATTCAATGTGTATATGACAATTTCATTACCAAACCATCCATATGATCAAAAAATTCTCAGATTACCCGCCTTTTTTCCCATTAAACTAATTAAAAGTGATATTCTTTTTACTATAATAAAAATAATTGTAATGCTATAAGTTTACAGTGTGAACAATTTCTTTTTAAATGCCACTGACATCTTAAAAATGTATATTTTTTGAGAAAGTTGCATTGTTTGTTGAATAAAATAAACAATTAAGACCAAAATCATTTTTTTATAGTTGGTTATAACATGATGTTAATAAAAAACGTTTTAAAGAAAAATCAACGTGAGAAAAATCAACCTATAAAGATAGTGCTAAGCAATGAAATGCTATAACGTTAATGCTTCCACTTGCAAAATGGTTATCTGTATTATATTGGGCAGTAGATAATTTCAACTCGTAGAAAGAGCTTAATTAGCAAGAATAATTTGTTTGATTATGAGTACAAGTATAATATTTGATCTGTGTTTTTGTTTTTTGGAGTGGTGCGCCAGATGCGACGCTAACAAACGTCGCCATCCATATATTTAAAGCAATAATTAAATTCAAACCTCGTCGAGATGATGATGGTGGTGTTCGGCTCCTGCTTCTCACCATTATTGAATTAATACGAAGCAAACTCCTTTCTTTCCAACAGCGCTTTCACAAACTTGTAGAAAATTCCAGACTCAAACGTCTGCTGGTCGCCATCAACTGTGCGCCACAAAAAGCAATCCGGAAGCCTTCACAAGGGTTCCGTGAAAATAGTTCCTATCCCACATTACGCCCCTTAGTAAAAATAAAAAGAATTTGCTTTTCAGTTAAATACTACGGAAATACATTGACATCAAATATGAACTGGTTGCAACATATTTGTAGTTGAAAGTAACCTCTTTAAAGTTAAAGGGTTAATTCACCGAAATTCAAATTCTGTCATCATTTCCTCACCCTCATGTTGTTCCAAGCCTGTATGAGTTTCTTCGGTTGAACTAAAAATAAGATATTTTGAAGAATGTTGGTAACCAGACATTTGATGGTGGCCCTTGACTTCTATAGGAAAAAATACTAACATGGAACTTGGAAGTCCGTTAACTGTCTGATAACCAACATTCGTTAAAATATATTCTTTTGTGCTCAGCAGAAGAAAGAAACTCATAAAGGTTTGGAACAACATATGGGTGAGTAAATGATGACAGAATTAATTTTTTGGGTGAACTATTCCTTTAACTAACATGACAAGAAAAGACATGTCACCTTTGAGTTTCTCAATCACAATAGGCTATTGTTTTGAAATCCACCTTGAAGACAGACTACAACTTCACATGGATGTGATTTTTAATGAATGGTACATCCGATCCTAGCATTTTACATTCTAATATTGACATGGAATTAAGTTTATAAACCGGCTAATATACACACAAATGCATTTAAATAACAGTGGCTGATCATAAAAATAATTACAACTGCAAAGAAGTCTCCGGCGCACATACATACAAAGATACTAAATAATAACAATAATAATAAAAAAAAACAAGTGAAATAAAGTCGTGCATTTAGTGTTGAATTTTCTTCATTATCTTGCTTATTTTGGCCTTTTGACATGTATTGTTAGCAAGCCACTGTGATCATGATTTCCAGTGAATGAAACATTTTCAATTAGTTTATCCCTGCTATTCATAACAAAGTGAGATGAAGGATGTTTATAATGGTTAAAAAAGATTTTAGTCAACAGTAATGCCACATGTAATTATATAAACATGATAATGAGCAACAATCAGAATCGATAGACATGAACAATCAATGCTTACTCAATGCCACATTCTTTTTTTTTCTACGCAAGTACTAAGTGCAATTCATTTTAAAGCAAGGGGGAGGATCATATTCAATGTGCATTAGTGAAGCATTGTGAAATTTGCATCGGCGTGGACAGAGTGGACCGAAAACATGTTTCGAGTCACAAAACCATAATTAGAAACTCGTATGGCATGTAAAGATCAGTGAATGGCTACACAGTGAAGATGTGTTTGCGTGTAAGTATTAGTGAAGAGCGTGACTGAGTTCAAGATTCTGCTTTCTCTTTTTGTTTCTTGCTTTTCTTTAGGAAACAGGGAGCCTTGAACTTCTTTTTTTTCTTTGAAGGAGATTTGGAAGGTGACCCCTCTGGGGTGTTTCCTGCAGGCTTGTTGGGCGGGGCAATGGGCGGGGCCGAGAGTGTGGTTTCAGAAGTGTCAGTGGTGGACAGAGCCTTCATTTGTTTTTCTAGCTCCTCCTGCTGTTTCTTCTCGTCGCCTTTATCGTTCTGCACGGCATCTGTGGTTTTCCCATCTGCACGTGAATGCAATTGAAATAAAAATGGGAAAGAAATAGCACAGTAAAAATAATAGCAGTTAAGCAGTTGTTTAGGGGTTAACCAGTGGCACAGAAGCAGCTACAGTTTTTGGCCAGCATGCTCGTTCAAGTTGTGTGCAATGTCTTTCTATATACTCACTAGTGAGACAAGATCTCAGTACCAAACGATTGTCCTACAAATTATAATAGAGGGACAGAGACAGACAGACAAGGTGTGAAGACAGATGGAGGCTACAGTACAGACTCAGAGCTGAAAATGTCACACATAAAAATAAAAAAATGATGGCAATTGAAATGACAACACTGACACAGACTTGAATACAGACATCCCATGTTACTGTACATTACACTAGCGGTTAAAGGCATCGTTCACCCGAAAAGGAAACTTCAAAAATCATTTTTAGATTCTTCAAAAAATATTCATGGAAAACTAGCAGTATGGGTAACACTTTACAGTAAGGTAATTTGTTAGACACAACGAAATCAAAATCAACCATTCTTATTTTATTTGTGGATTATTGCTGAATTTATTATTACTTCTCCGTAGACATTACTTAAAAAAAAAATCGTGATAATCTTTAATAAAAAAAACTTCCCCTCCCTCTTGCAAAACTCTTCTCTTCTCTGATGACGAGTTTACTGGCGCGAGGGCGATATCGACGTCGACCAATAGCAAACCACAATCATCCAATCAATACCCAATGGACAAAATAAGGGCCTTTTCACTCAAATATATGCCACAATAAGACTATCGCAACTTCAGTTTCATGCCAGCTGTAATATTAATGGACAATTTACAGCTTTTATAAACTTTTGTTAATGTTAATGTTGCAAATTTGAACAGATACAACATTTGATATTAAAAAAATTAGTCAATGCTGAGATTAATAGAACTAAGATTAATAAATGCTGAATAAGTATTGTTCATTGTTAGTTCAAGTTGATTAATGTAGTAAACTAATGTTAACAAATCAAACAATAGTCATTTTTGGGAAAACTCTTCCTTTAAGGTCATTATAAGCATTGATACCAGATTATAAAATAAATCTGCATTAATCTACTTGAGTGCATATGGAGAAAAACAAACACTTTACATTAACGTTCCATTTGTTGAGATTAACAAAATTAATTTAGATGTACTAATCTATTAATTTAGATGTACTAATTTCAACATTTACAAATACATTATTAAAAAATAAAAGCGTTGTCTCTGTTAACATTATTTAGAGGACCTCAGCTTACATGAACTTATGTTTAATTTTTTAACAAACAAAGATGATTAAATACTGTAAAAAAATGCATGGCTCATTAATGCTAGTTAATGCATTAAATAACATTAACTAATACTTTACTGTAAAGTGTTACCGAAAAAAAAGGACTACTTTGATTTTGCTTTTAGTAACAGGGATTGTGATGATGCAACACACAGATCAGCATGTGTGCCCATAGCAGGAGTTTCGGCAGTGTCATGTCCACATGCACAGGTGTGGGGGGAAGCACCACCGGGTCTCACCTGACACTGGGCTCTTTTTGGGGGAGGTAGTCGGGGAAGACCCCGTGTCATTCACCACCTCCTCCACACCTTTTACACAACATCAGGGAAGAGGGAAGAAGAGGAGAGGAAACAGAAATAGAGGGAGATAAGGAGGAGGTGTACAGTGAGTAATAACCAGTGTTGAGGAGTCATTTGTTAAAAATAGCGTTGTAGCTAAATTATTTTTTTAGCATGTGACAATAGCTCAGCTGATTTCAAAATAATGTAGCTTTTCTAGTAAGTTCACTTTTCCATTTGAGTCCTTGCATTTCATTTCAATTCAATATTAATAAAAATATATATATATATACTGTGCAGTGTGCTTCAAATATTTGGGGATACAGTAAATGAATATTTGTATTCAGCAAGGATGCATCAAACTGAAAATTAAAATTAAAGATGCAGTAATTATAATGTTACACAAGATTTATATTTCTAAACGCTGCTCTTTTTAATTTAATGAACCTAGGATAGATAGATAGAACGATAGAAAGAATGATAGAACGATAGATAGATCGATAGATCGATAGATCGATAGATAGATAGATAGATAGATAGATAGATAGATAGATAGATAGATAGATAGATAGATAGATGGATGGATGGATGGATGGATGGATGGATGGATGGATGGATGGATGGATGGATGGATGGATGGATGGATGGATGGATAAAATGATAGATACAGTAGATAGATAGATACTATAGATAGTTAACATGGATGGATGGATGGATGGATGGATGGATGGATGGATGATAGATAGACAGACAGACAGACAGACAGACAGACAGACAGACAGACAGACAGACAGACAGACAGACAGACAGACAGACAGACAGACAGACAGACAGACAGACAGACAGACAGACAGACAGACAGACAGACAGACAGATAGATAGATAGATAGATAGATAGATAGATAGATAGATAGATAGATAGATAGATAGATAGATAGATAGATAGATAATAGTTAACATCAGCTTTGGAGGGGCTTCTTTCAAAAACATAAACAAACCAAAAAAGTTTACTGACCCCAAACTGTTGAACGGTAGTGTATAGATTTGACTTACTGATCTAAACAATAGTTTAACTACTTTGAGTCATGGGTGGTTTGTAGCTTGGCAAGTAACGTCCCCAACAATGGTAGTTACTGTAAAGGCATTCTTGGATTTTAGTGTGTGTGTGTTGGTCAGACAGGACACAGTGCAAAAAGATCAGTGCTCAGGACAGGTACATGAAGAAATGATGTCGGGACACAAAACCTCAAGTTAGCAGTTTCTGGAAAGATACTGAAATTCAACAACTTTAATTCATTTATTTTCAAGGCACACGTCAAAGTATTAAATACATGCATTATGTATTTCCTGAATAAAAATATATATATCGCTTCAAACGTTCATTCTTAAAAGTGGATAATAAAATAAAAAGCAAATCTTTGGTATTCAGTAGCTGTGACATCAAGTCTATATTCGTCTAAGGATATGTACTGTATAAGACAGAGGGTGTTTATTGAATTCTCTCCTTTAATCCAGTGAGAAAATCAATAAAACATCAATACTTGGGTCAGAAATCAATGGGTTACAAAACCACACAGTCTAAGTCTAGTTAAGACAGTGTCAGCTCGTACCGTCCTGCTGGCCGTGTTGTTTGCGCTGCACCTCCTTGCGGTATTCCTCCAGCTCCTGATCCGTCAGCTCATTGAAGGGATTCGGAGTCTCGGGTTCAGGTAAGGCCGGGGGCTCGACGGTCTCTGGAGACTGGAAGCAGAACAATCAGGCTCACATAATGAACACATGCACACACATTGTATTCTCTTCCGGTTTTATCAATCCGTTGTCATACCATATATACATTTTCAATGGAGGGACAGAAAGCTCTCGGACTAAATCTAAAATATCTTGAACTGTGTTCTGAAGACGAACGGAGGTGTAACAGGCTTGAAACGACATAAGGGTGAGACATTAATGACATCATTTTTGGGTGAACTAACACTTTAATGGGAGTCTCATTTCTGACATGCTGCAAGTGGTAGACCAATCATAACAGACTGGGCCATCTGACCAATCAGAGCAAAGGAAGCTCGCGGAAAGGAGGAGTTTAAAGAGAATGAATCCTTTATTGAATTGATGTTGCAATTGCCAATTACCAATAAAAATTATACAAAAATGTAATAGTTTATTGACTGTGGATTCATGTAAACCAACCATAGGAGAGCTCTAATTAGGAAGTTTTTAAAGGGATACTCCACTTTTTTTGGAAATAGGCTCATTTTACAACTCCCTCAGAGTTAAACAGTTTTCGAATGTGTTAAGCCGATTTTCTGATATTTAGAAGAATATCAGTAACCAGACAGTTTCTGGTCTCATTGACTTCCATAGTATATTTTTTTCCTACTATGGAAGTCAATGAGAGCAGAAACTGTCTGGTTAATGATATTCTTCTAAATATCAGAAAATCGGCTGAATGGATTCGAAAACGGTAAAACTCAACTGTTTAACTCTGAGGGAGTAGTAAAACAAGCCTATTTCCAAAAAAAGTGGAGTATCCCTTTAAAATAACATAATAGGGGCGATTTAAGAATGCTCACATTTTTAAGAGAAAGAATATAAAGTAGGCTACATGTTTCAATTGTTTGATGTTTATGAGTATATATGACCTTGTTTTGAGTATGAACTGAATGACACTGTGATCTTACCGGTGGACTGTTGTCTGTGATGACGCTGGCTAACACTTGAGACCGAGGTCCAGCTGTTTTCATGTCCTGACGATTCTGCTCCCTGATCTGAAACACAAATAATAAAAGAATAAAAGAAAATCCACCACCAACAATGCATATTTATTGTAGTCTTGCTTCTGCATTTTTTAATTTTTCCTCCAAAATGAGTGTCACCAAACTTAAGATTGAGCCACTGTAGTCACTTGGACTGTTTTAACGATGTCTTTAATAACTTTACGAGGCCGCCAAGTTTCAGTCCCTCAAGAAGCCCATGGACTAGTATGGAGGAGTGATCCAGCTCTCAGATTTTCATTTTTGGGTGAACTATCCCTTTAAACAGCACAACTGCTTTCAACACTGATAATAATAAGAAATGTTTCTTGAGCATCAAATCATCATATTAGAATGATTTCTGAAGGATCATGTGACTGAAATAATGATGCTAAAAATTCAGCTATCACCATATGAATTACATTTAAACATGCATGCTATTAAAATAGAAAACATGTATTTTAAATCGTAAATAAAGACTGTTTTCACTGTTTTAAAACAAATAAATGCAGCCTTGGTGAGCATAGAGAACAAGATCTGCACAGAAAATATGCACAATTTGTCCTGATTTCAGTTTTGACATCAAATCAATAAAAGCCACGGTTTCAATGCAGGCCCAAATCATTTAAGCCCAGTGACAAAAAAGCTCACTGTACCTTATTTCTAGTCTCAAGCACCTCCTTTGGGTTGGTGAAAAGAGGGACAAACTGGTTTGGGTTCTCGATTTTAATGGCCTGTCCACTGGCCTGTGTGATTTCCTCTGTCTTCTGCCACTAAAAGAAAGGAAATCAATACAATAGAAATTCAGCTGCTTGAACCAAAGTATGTTAATCATTCCTGAGACATCCAGCCTATGTTAAAAAGCTAACTGAGGCAGACAAAGATGCAGCAGGTCTAAAAGGACCCAGCAGAGGGCAGTGCAAGAACTGCAGTGAGATTTATGACAATACAATAATTCCCCTGCATTGCAGAGAAGCAGAAAGGGAGGTGGGTGGAACGTGGTGGAAGAGACAGCCAAACTGTAGTCCTATCATAGTGATGTAACGAATACGCCATTATTCTACCAATAATATTCTATGACTCACACTCGGGACTATTTTCTGAACTGCAGCACAGTCTCTGGCTTAGTCATTCAAATTCATTTTCAGAAGAAAAGCTACTCTGATTTCTACAATACACTGCAAGCTACACTGATGATTACTAATTCACACACTCATATTTTATCAATGAAGGACTTAACATGGACGAGAGCAGATCACTATGATCATCAGTTATCAAAAGAGACAGCATTATCGGTTTCAAGGTAGTAACATACAAACAGAATTACTTTAATTCAACACAAATAGTTAGTATGTACTATATAACAGGGCCTGAGCAGGGTGCAGGATTATTTTAAACATTTCTGAAAGTATGTTATTTTCTGAAAGCATTTCTGATAGTATATTAAAGAGCACAAACATAAAATAAAGGCCACACTTTAGTTTAGTGGCCAATTCTCACTATTAATTAACTATTAACTATATGACTTTTGCCACAAACTCCTAATTATTGCTTATTATTAAATAGTCAGGTAGTTTTTTAAGTTTAGGTATTATAGGGATGAAGAATATGAATACGCTTTCTAAGTACTAATAAACAGCCAATATCCAATAATATGCATGCTAATAAGCAACTAGTGATTTTAGACTATGAACTAAAGTGTTACCAAAATAATATTTGAAATGTTTAAAAAGTTGTGTTTACAATATATCCAGCTTGTGAAAATTTGTATTATGAACAATTATTATTACTATATTAATACATTTAGAAAATCCATACAATAAATACAGTTTTATTTGTATATACTATAATTACAAAAGGAAAAAAATTGTATGAACATAGTATGTCTTTTTGGAAAGTCATATTTAAAAAAAAAATATATATATATATATATATATATATATATATATATATATATATACTGATTTTCTACATTTGCAATGATTAACATTTTGCTTTACATAGTGTGATTTTGATTAATTGTATTAAAACCAGTGATGTTTTGTTTGACCTGCTAACCTCAAAATAATTATTATTCTAATAGTATCTGGAACCGACAACAATTAAAAAACAAAATATTGT
Source organism: Cyprinella venusta (assembly GCA_038021265.1). Classification (NCBI taxonomy): domain Eukaryota; kingdom Metazoa; phylum Chordata; class Actinopteri; order Cypriniformes; family Leuciscidae; genus Cyprinella; species Cyprinella venusta. The sequence goes on along the minus strand of CM075865.1, from coordinate 42,360,193 downwards.
ATTAGTAAAAATAGAAAAAAAAAGTATTGTCCCTATTTTTTAAATTCATAGATAGATAAGTTAGATTTCAATTATATTTTGACCATACTAGGAAATGTCCCCGGTTTCAATATTAGAAATCTGGTCACCTTAGGTCATATAAATTGAGATATGTTGCATGAGTTGCATGCCAGAATTTATTACTCAGAATAGTAATTAGCAGTCTAAAGTAGTCACAACTTGGCGGTCAGTGCCAGATCTCATTATTAGAATAGACATTTTGGATACTCAAGTTTACTCAATCTATATGAGATCTCTCTCACCGTAGTCCGATGTCGCGGGCTGGCCTGGTCCTGGTTGACTTTCTGATAGACATTTGGGGTGTTCAGCCATCTAGTCTTCTGCTGTTGTCTCTGGGTGTGTGGATTGAGACGGGGGTGGGGTTGAACCCCATCGTCATGGAAAGAAAATGACGTGACGGTGGCAGGTACTTCCACCTCTCTCCTGGTTCTGGTGCGCTCCAACAGCACTGGGAAACGGTAGGCGTATCCTGTACGGTAACCCTATAAAATGACGATCAAATGTTCAAAAGTCACGTCTAATAGCAATAAAATTACAATTAAGTAAATTGCTCTGAACTGGACTGTCCATCCACATACATGCAATCCCAGCATTTTTTTCTTCACAATGCCTTGATAAATGTGTAAGTTATATTATATATTTATTAATAATAGATTTATTAATATCTTAGCACCTTTTTTTGAATACTTTTTTATTGTTTTTTTGCTATTGGCATTTTCTATTTTTCTTTTTCTTATTACTTAATTCTTGTTAATTCTTCAGCAATATTGTATTTAAACACCATCATGCAAAGTGCCCTATTATGCTTTTTCAGACATTACCTTGCATGAAGTGTGTAATATAGTTGTTTGTGAGTATAAAAGGTCTACAAAGTATTAAAGATCAAAGTGCATGATAAAGTGAATTATCTCCCCTCATAAAAGAACCGACTCTGAACTACCTGAAACGAGTCGTCAGTAATTCCAGTCTTGCTAGATTTGAAACAAATTAACATAATGCCCATCTAGGGTCTTCATTGGCTGCCTGTAAACAACATCTAAACTGCCCCGCCCACAAACACAGTAGCTGTAGCTGAGAGTTTGGTTTGTGTTGATGACATATTGAGAAGACACTGTTTTCTGCACAGCAAATTCAAGTATGGTAACATACGTTTGGTTCCTGACACCATACTGGGCCATCTGACCAATCAGAGCAGAGTAGGCTCTCGGAAAGGAGGGGTTTAGTGAGACTGAAGCCTTTATCAAACCGTTTCAGATAGGCTACAGTGAGAAATGCGGCAATGTATATTATGAAAAAATTAAAATGTTTTTTTTTTTTTCAGACCTTGGATGAATGTGAATCTATTGGAAGAGACCTCCAAAACAAAATTAGCAACCTTTAAAATAACATAATAGCATTATAAATTGGAATCAACGAACCAGATTGTCCAGCGTCCTCATCAATGCTTCAAACTCATGTTCTCCCAGCCTGCTCTTGTGCATGGGGCCGAAGGTGGATCCAGCCCAACCCACAGAGCCAGTGACGACGGGCCTGTGAATGTTGCGGTCCAGCATGATTAGGTTGTGTTCCCCTCCAGCGCTGCACAGTGCTGCCACCTGCCAGGACAGCACAACACTGCAGCATGACTCAGTGTGGACAATACAGTTTTCTTTACTTTCAGTTTTCACAATCCTTTTAATTGTCTTTCTGTCATGGGTCCCACAGTTTTAAATCATTAAATTAAAAGACTTTTCCATGACCTTTCCAGTCATTTCTGGAATTATTTAAAAATCATTGGATAATGTGCAATGTACAAATTGGTCTCTTGCTTGAGTGACCCGTGTTTTTAACCACAAATACACATTCTTTACACTATCAATACATGGGCATTTTTTCTGTACATAAATCGCTCACAGAGCATTATATGTTGATGATGAAATATATTGCAGAAACTAGAAAAATGTATACAGTATGTCCTATAAATATTTACACTACAGTAAAAAGTTGTCATTATGATTTAAAAAAGAATAAATGGATTAAAATGAACAAAAAAGACATTAGCAATTTTACAAAAGATATCTATTTCAAATAAATGCTGTTCTTTCTATTGATCAAACTATACGGAAAATAAAATGTGCAACAGTTTCCACAAAAACATTTAGCAGCACGTTTTTTTGAGCACCAGATCATTAAACTGCAATGATTCTGAAAATTCAACTGTGCCATCAAAGGAATAAATAATATAATCAAAATAGAAAACACATCTTTTAAAATGTAATAATATTTCACTGTTTTTACAGTACTTTTGATCAAAATTAAATCCAGCCTTGACACATAAAGTTTCTTTTTAAAAATATTAAAAAATCTTACCGACCCCTAACTTTTAGTATATTTACTATAAATATTTATATTATAGTAAAAGGCATATTTATACTGCACACACCCTTTCACTAGCTCTCTCAGTCTCTGAACACTAGCTCTCTCTTCAGTCCTACGGTCCCACTATCACTCTTCCATGTTTCTCCATCATGGGAAGGGCTGTGACATTTGTTGTTGTTGCCTACCTGTGTTTGACAGGCGGTCTGGATGTGGTATATTGTGTAAAAGGCCTCCTCCACTGACTCTCCCAGTGCCACGATCCCATGGTTCCTCAACACCAACACCTGCACAATAACAACATTTCATCAAGCCCTTTTCGACCTTATGGGCCTCAACATCATGTTCTGTAATGGAGGATCTAACCTTGCAAGTCGGGCCGAGGCTCTTCTGGAGTTCCACTCTGTCCTCTTCGTCCTCCATTACTCCATTATAGTCATAATAAGCTACCTCACCCACCAGCAAAGCCTCATGGGATAGCGGTAGCAGGCCACACTTCATGGCTGATACCTGCATGAAAGATTAATAGCGATTAAAAGGAGATGGTCAATGCTAGAATGATCAAATCCATCTAATAAGATGAATGAGAGAATGCAGTATGAAGTATCTCCAACAGCTGTCAGCTCTCAGGAGTGTAGGTAATGTGAGACAATGCTTCTAAAATATTAGAATGATAATAATTATTTTTAATAATGGAATAACTGTTTTTGTGGTTAGTGGAAGGCAGGACCTCAGAATGTATAAAAATATATTTGATTACGATAGAACAATAAATAGAACGATAGAACGTTAAAAAAAAAATGCTGGGTTGTTTCAACCCAAATTTGGGTCAAATATGGACAAACCCATATGTTGGGTTAAAAAAAAATGTAATTTAAAATTTTAACCCAACTTCAACTTTCACTTTCAACAGTGCATTTTTTAATTACATTTTTAACCCAACATTTGGGTTGAAACAACCCAGCATTTTTTAGAGTGTAGATAGATAGAACGATAGATAGATAGATGGAACGATAGAAAGATAGATAGATATAACAATAGATAGATAGATAACTCAACTTCAACTTTCACTTTCAACAGTGCATTTTTTAATTACATTTTTAACCCAACATTTGGGTTTGTCCATATTTGACCCACATTTGGGTTGAAACAACCCAGCATTTTTTAGAGTGTAGATAGATAGAACGATAGATAGATAGATAGATAGATGGAACGATAGAAAGATAGATAGATATAACGATAGATATAATGATATAACGATAGATAGATAGATAGATAGATAGATAGACAGACAGACAGACAGACAGACAGACAGACAGACAGACAGACAGACAGACAGACAGACAGACAGACAGACAGATAGATAGATAGATAGATAGATAGATAGATAGATAGACTCAAGAAACTCTAGAAAATAATGGCCTTCCTTCTCCTCCACTGTAAGTTTCTGTTTGAGCACTGTGGGCTGTTCTCGGGTCAGTGTGTGTCGTACCGCAGCTGTGGCAGGAGTGTGGAGGTGCAGCAGACACCGGACGTCCGGTCGGGCAGAGTAGATGGCAGAGTGAAGACTGAACGCAGACAGATCCACTCCCAGAGCAGTGCTGCCCTTCTCCACCACCTCCCCCAGGATGTTCACCTTCACCTGCACATCACAGAGAGAGAGCACACGCTTTGATCAAGCCTTCACACTATCCTTAAAAAAACAGGTGATTCAATGCGATTCATTTTGACCATCCTGAATCTGATCATATTTCTTCTATCATTTAATGAATCAACGTCCTGGTTGGCATTATGAAAGACCTTTCTTGAAAGATATATCTTACAAAAGAGATACCACTTCATAATGTGCAGAAGCTGATTTCAACATGTCTTTATTGACCCTGGAACAAAATTCTAATCAAGCAATCAGATTTGAAGGACACCGTTTATGTCAAGTTTAGGGGTATGGATATAATTGAATTGAATATATTTCAGTATAACCCCTTGAGATCATCTCATTTTCAAGGCGGTTCTGCTCCTATATAGACACAAAGGTTAAACACACAGTACATATACAAGAAAGACACACACAAAACAACAACAACAACTCGCTCACCTGCAGTTGCCCCAACAATGAACACAGCACACATATTAAAGTATAATAACAAATAATCCGCAAAATGCATTAAACAACTAATGCGTCATTTATCAATATGGTTAGCATTCAATTTTCAGACAGGAATGTTGTTCCGGGATCAACAAAATATGTAAACATTTTAACATGCAAAATCAGGGCGTGCACATAAATGACTTTTTTTCTTATTTTGTCCATTACAAGTCCCAATTTCTGATACAAATTGTGCACATGAAATTTTTCATGAGTAACATTTTCTAATACCTTATTTTTTGCAACAATGTACAAAATATGCCCAGAAAAAATGCTGAACACACTGAATAAGCAAATAATAAACACAATCTCAAACTGTGATGTTTCCAGTGACCTTCATTTGAACGCTTCAGCACAGTGAAACACTATTATCAGGAGACATCTTGCAGGAAACAAGAGGAACATATTTGGTGTGTGTGTGTGTGTGTGAGGACAGTTTCTCACCAGACTGGATGCAGTCACTTCCCCGCAGGCCAGACCATTCGGCAACACGAGGAAATGTTCCTGTTCTTTACTAACACGCATCTGCAGAGAGAAAGAGATGCTTTATTTCAAAGCAACTTATAGTACACTACACTTACAGGAACAATCCCTGGAGCGACCTGAGGTTAAAGGGACAATTCACCCATAAATGAACAAAATCTGATATTTACTCATCCTCATGTCCTTTACCAAACCTGTACATTTCTGATCACGTACAAGTCCGAACTTTATTGTGCAGTCACGTTATGTTTTATTCACATTTGGATAACTTTTTAGGAATGAAATAGCTTCAACATTCTTCTTAATATCTCATTTCGTGTTCCATGAAAGAAAATAAGACCTGATGGTTTAAAATGACATAAGGGAAAGCAATGACAGAATTAAAAGTTTTTGAGTGAACTATCCCTTTAAAGGAGTAGTTCACTGTTAAAAAAACTTTTGCTGATAATTTACTCACCCCCATGTCATCCAAGATGTCCATGTCTTTTTTTCTTCAGTCGAAAAGAAATTAAGGTTTTTGATAAAAGCATTCCAGGATTTTTATCCATATAACGGACTTCAGTGGGAACCAAACGGTTCAAGGTCCAAAAGACACGCGTTCGTGACTCTCCTATACGAACTCGTTCATCAAAATGAACGAATCTTTTACCAAATCAACTCGTTCATTTCGTTCGTTGAATGAACCAAAGGACTCGAAAAAAGATTCGTTCATTTTGATGAACGAGTTCGAACAGGAGAGTCACGACCGCGCATCACAGAACAGAGCAAGGCGAGCATTTGAGCTTATAAAACTTAAACTTTGTTATTTTTTTTTAAATGAGCGATCGTTTCGCTTGATAAGACCCTTATTCATCATCTGGTGTCGTTTAAAGTCCTTTGAACAGTTTGCGGTTTGTACTGAAGGTGTCTTTTGGACCTTGAACCGTTTGGTTCCCATTGAAGTCCATTATATGGAGAAAAATGCTGGAATGTTTTCATCAAAAACCTTAATTTCTTTTCGACTGAAGAAAGAAAGACATGGACATCTTGGATGACATGGGGGTGAGTAAATTATCAGCAAAAGTTTTTTTTTTTTTTAAAGTGAACTACTCCTTTAAGAGTCTTGATTTTCACATCTCAACTGGCAACCTTGTTACCAGACTTGATCACAAAAATCTCTTCCTATTTTTAAAACACTCAAATCCCTATAGACTGAGTGAAGGAGAAATAGGAGACATGAATTAGTATGCTAATGTAAAAGCAGCAAAAAGTATTATTTTTAATCAGCTTAATGCGCCCCAGAAGTCACTATATGTGAACTTACTTTTTTTTTTTTTAATCATAAGCATGAGTTATAACAGTTAATAAGCAGACTCATGCAATGCTGTTCAAAATTTTAAGGTCAGTAACATTTTTTTTAAAGAAATGTATACTTTTATTCAGCAAGGATACATTAAATGGATCAAAAGTGACAGTAAAGACATTACTAATGTTACAAAAGACTTATTTTAAATAAACGCTGCTCTTTTTAACTTTCTACTCAAAGAATCCGGACGAGAAGTCTCACAGTTTCCACAATTTTTATTTTTTTTTCCACATTGGTTATAATAAGAAGTGTTTGAATGCTTTTGAATGTCTGCTGAATAAATTACATTTTATATATTACAACAGGAAACAGTTCTTTTAAATTGCAATACAATTTTGTTTACTGTGTATAAATGCAGCCATGGTGAGCATAAGAATCCCAAACCCCAAACTTTTAAACAGTGGGACACGTTATAATTGAATCACATAAATCCCACTTCAACCTTCATTACAGCCTGTTTAATCAATCCAGCTGTAAGTTAAACGTTGCTCAGGGAGCACTTCTCAGGATTCTTGGCATACTGACAGAAGTGTGTTCTTACTGTGAGGCACGTGTTGGCCAGCTGGGCCCAGCCGTACAGATCCACCAGTCGGTGAACACTAGCCAGTTTGCAGCGCATCAGTCTCTCCCCCTTCACCATGGAGCTCGGCTCCCATCCCTGCACGTCGTTAATGGGGGTCACCATGGTAACGGCTGCACAGGCATGAGGAACAAGAGAAACAGCGCAAGTGTGTGTCAATGAGAGTCTCAGTCATGAAAGACTTTGTGTAAAAAGAGCAGCACTACGTAATCTACTGCAGTTTAAGTGGTGCGACAGCCTTTTTATCAAAGAAACCGTGAACAGTTCAGTTGGACTGAATTCACTTTCTTACAATTAAATTCATTAAGTTTGAAACTAAAAGTCTTTAAGTTATTAACACTGAATAAAATCAAAACTCAACAATACATTAAAAAGATCAAATGAAAGACAGATAACTAAGCAGAAAAATGTGAAATAGTGTAAACATCTGGCTTCATTTAAGAAACATAAGTAAATCATTCTTGACTTGATTCTTGAAAATAATAATGGTAAAAATAAAGTTTTTTTTGTTAGAATAAAGATCACGATTCTGAATAGAATTCTAATCAATAAAATGTAATTTAGAAGAGGTTCTGACAAAATGTTAATTGCTGCAGACTGAAAATGTGTAAATAATTTAAATAATTATTTTTTCAAATCAGTTTGAATGAATGATTCAATGACTCACTCATAAAGACTTCAACTGTTTATTTATTGGATGAATCAGCATTTTTGAACAAATAGTCTTGAATGTATTCAGTGACAAGTACATTACTTTTTTCAGTCACTTGTCACCAAGTGGTTTAAGTGGTTTAAAATTAAGGTTTTTGATGAAAACATTCCAGGATTTTTCTCCATATAATGAACTTCAATGGGAACCAAACGGTTCAAGGTCCAAAAGACAGTTTCAATGCAAACTGCAAACTGTTCAAAGGGCTTTAAACAATCCAGATGATGAATAAGGGTCTTATCAAGCGAAACGATCGCTTATTTTAAAAAATAAAACAAATAAAGTTTAAGATTTATTAGTTCAAATGGTCGCCTTGCACTGTTCTGTGATGCGCGTTTATGACTCTCCTGTTTGAACTCGTTTATCAAAATGAACAAATCTTTTTTTCGAGTCATTTGATTCATTCAATGAACGAATTGACTCGAAAAAAGATTTGTTCATTTTGATGAAAAATTTTGAAAAATCCTGGAATATTTTCATCAAAAACCTTAATTCCTTTGCGACTGAAGGAAGACATCTTGGATGACATGGGGGTGAGTAAATTATAAGCAAAAGTTTTTTTTTAAAGTGAACTACTCCTTTAATATCCAAACTCTAAACTTTTATCCCAGTACTTCTGTGGTCATTTGAATTATTTGTAACAGAAATGGCTGAAGAGACTGTTTGTGAACCAGTTTCATATCTATACATAACTGCACTCTCTAGTTCAGCAGCAACTCAGATCTGAATGTTCACTGTGATCAGACATGTCAAAAATGTAATAGATATAGCCGAATCGTTGTCATTTAGGAATTTGTTTGAATCGAGATTGTAATCTTTTAACGATTAATAGTGCATCTACATCATCTTTTTCCATTAAAGAACCTTTTGTGCATTTGAAAATGTCCATATATGTTAAAGTTTCTTCATGGAACCACCAATGCCAATAAAGAACCGTTATTTTAAGAGTATATGTAAATGATGGCAGGTGTTACAGTACGTACAGGATTGAGCGACGGGCAGGGCGGCCGGAGATCCGTGAGTGGACATGAAGTCTACGATCTGTCTGAGAGCCCACAGATTGGAGAAACTTCCTTCTTTCTTCATCTGCTCCTGAATCAACGCATCCAGCTCCTCTCTAAAGGACTAACACACACAAATAAGATTCAGTCACTAAACACCATGCACTTCACACAAATAAAGGAAAATGCACATTGTGCACATTGTTTGGTGAGAAATAAACAATGTCCATGATTTTTTTCTTTTTTTTTTTTGGATTTTAGGTGAAAATGTTTATGTATGTTTCAGGAGTGTTATTGTATAACACTATATAACAGATATGCTGTTTCAAGTGTTATTGTTACGAAATGTAACTGGTAACCTTTTTTTGTTCTTGACTTTTGCACTTCAATGGTCCACTGAAATGCAATGGTACGTGAATAAAAAAAAGTATCATGGAAAAGTACACTACTGTTCAAAAGATCAAAACTACAGTAAAATAGATCTATTATAAATAAACTGCTTATATTTGAGCAGTTTAAATATATTTTCAGCATCATTAGTCTTCAGTGTCACATGATCCTTCAGAAATCATTCTAATATGCTGATTTGATGCTCAAGAAACGTTTCTTGTTATTATCAATGTTGAAAACAGCTGTGCTACTTAATACTGTTGTGGAAACAAATGAAATTCATTTGAAATATTTAAAACTTACACTTACAATGTTAAAGTCTTCTCTTTTTTAAGAAATGCAGAATATTCATTTCTTTAAAAATTAAAAAAACCCTGACCCCAGACGTTTGAATGGTAGTGTATTTTCCATAATTAATGTAAAAAACTTACTGTATACTGTAACCATATTTCCAGTACCAGTGCTTGCAATCTAGCAAAAGAACAGTATTAAAGTTTCACAAGTTTAGCTTTTAGGCTTTCGTTCTAAAAGAAATGCTGCATTATTAAATACTGCCTTTTCCGTTTTTCTACATGACAATGAACACATAATGTAACATAGTTTTTGCTGAGTATATATACTTTACATATATTATTACATATATAACAACAACTTCACTATAGCATTACGCAATAAATTTTGAATGCGGAACATTCTATGCTGAACCAATGGAAGTCTAACACTGATACTTTCTAATGTAAAGTTCTTAATAAGTGTGAAGTTTACACTAAACAAATTAAAAAAAAAATCTTCAAAACAAAGTTTGAACTGTTTAAGTTTAAACGGTTTTGGCTAAATTAATTGCAAATGTTTAATACTGAATGCCAGGAGTTTATAATAAAGTTTATAATAAGCTAACCATAAAGTTTGAGGAATACCAAAATAGTTAACTTGTAAGCACTATACTTATTATACAAGAATCAGAAATTTCTTTAAAAGTTTAAAATGAAGCATTAAACATTGCTGTCACTGCATTAAACATAATGCCACACAGTAAAACAGACAATACATTTATAAACATACGCAAACAAACAGCAGGAAGAATATTTGAGTCACAGGTTCCAGAACAATCCACAACAGAGAAAGACTGAATGAATCATCCTCATATGAAACGCTGAGCTCTTCAGTTCTGTCCTTCAACACGTTCCCTCCATTCTGAGAGTTTTTTTTATTGTTTTGCACTAACACAAAACTCCCTGCACTATCTATACTTTCCCCTCCTCTCTCTCTCTCTCTCTCTCTCTCTCTCTCTCTCTGCAGCTGTCAGTGGTGATTCAGGGCAGATTATATCTGAGCTGTGGAGATAATCATATCTTTGGGAACCTAATGAGGGGGAAGGGGAGAGAGGACATAGGGATTGGGAGGCAGGACATTAAAGGGTGGACAGAACAGGCGAATAAAAGCAGGGAACCCGACGTGGGTCCTCTGCGAATGAGAGATATGATGTTTCAGGGAGCATTTTGAAAGCTTATAGCAGCCACTTTGAATGTCTGTTCACTTTTTCAATCTCATCAACCCGATCACACTAAATGCGTCTTTATAGTGATTATTGTGCAATTTTTATGCTAAAGTGAGTTTTTACGTGCATAGGACACATATTTTTGGCTCTGACTCAAATGTTGCAATGGAAATTTGAGGAAAACAGCACATGTTTCTTTAAATAATAATAATATCAATCATAATAGTATTTTATTAGTACATTTATAACAGTATTCATATAGTATTATTGAAATGTTAGTAATATTAAAATATTAACATATTCATTATGTATATGAAGTAATCTGCTTTAATACTGTCTTATTGTTCAGATTTTATACACATTTCTCTCAGAATCAAATGTAATTTTGTGATTCAACTCAGCAGGGGTTGTTTTAAACTCTTTTTTGAATCCCTATGGGCAAAATCAATGGGAAAAATTTCGGAATCAAAGCTGCTAAACAGTCAGCTCTTTACTGTAAACCTGCAGCCCGGTCTCATCCCAAGGCGTCATTCAGGTGACGCTTTTGACATTTCGTCTACATCCGACGCACACGGCACCCTTTTAGCGTCAATGTCAACCGCAGATATATATGGGCCAGAAGGCGCCTCCTAGTGGTCTAACCCTAGCACTACCCCAGACCTAAACCTACCCATAACCAAAGCGTGGGGATATAATGGGTGCCACGTGCGGATTTAGGCGCAATGTCAAAAGTGTCATCTATATGACGCCCTAGGATGAGAATATATTGCAATATATAAGCTTCACTCATTAGTGCACACTTGATTTACTCACAGGGCTTTGCAGGAGACTGGAAACACGTTTCTTGAGCCCGCTGGATGGCGTTGACTGCTGGGGAGACTGGACCATTTCTCCTTCCAGACATTCCCCGTCTACAGGACTATGTTGGACCGGAGTCCCTTTAGGGGTGGGAGACCTACTCATCTTCGTTTCCCCAGTGTGGAATAGAGGAGAAGGATAGACAGAAAACAGAGAAAAGGGAAAGGATAGGCAAAGCAGGGCCGGGTGAGATTGCTAAATGGGGGGATTGAAGAAAAAACAAAAAATACAATATAAATGTACAATATGTAAATAATTCAGTTATAATATGGAATTACGGAAATTATAGATCCCCATCGTGCACATCATGGAAGAGATACATAATAGTGATGTGCACATATTAATAATAGACACGCATGCAAAAGCACACAGGCAGTCCTGCAAATACTAGATAAGTATTTCTGCACACCACACCCAAAGTCATGTGGGGGCCACACTAACTGTCATATGCACACACACACACACAGAGTAAGTAGTGCTGACAGCAAAATGTAGTTCTTTATGTGCATTAGTAAATGTGGTCGATTAGTTATTCGAGGAAGGTCTATTTAAGAAATTGCATTAAGAGAAACCAGTTTATCATTGTTCCAGGACGCATAACAGATGATTGATGGCATATAATCTAAAACATTGATCCTGAATATCTTTTATTTCTCCCTCAACATTGTACTCCAATTCATACTGTAAATAAATGCTCTTTAAATGCACAATAAAAATGATGGGGGTGGACCAGAAACATCACCTCAACTATACTTTCGTGCTTGTTCTTACTTTAATCTCCAAGGTGTAGATAAATGAGCCACTGAAAGTTCAGTTCTCAAAAGTGAACCACTTTAAAAATATTACCTGGTTTGTTTGAAAAGCCCAGCACTGTAAAAAAAATATTGTTGGTTTAACTTAAAAAATGAAGTAAACTGGTTGCCTTAAAACTTTAAGTTCTTTGAAATTGAAAAATTGAGTTAATAATGCAATGAAGGAGATTGATTTAATAAACAGAAACTCAAAATATTATGTTATTATCTATGGAAGCTTGTTTCTGCCACTGAATAAAAAAATAAAACTTTTTTTTTTTGCTGTATAAAAGAACAGTAATATGCTAAACTTACGTTTTAATCATCTATTTTAAATGTCATTTAGATTTAGTCATTTTTTTTTTTTTTTTGGCATTTCCAAAATACAACACTGACATCTGAGTTAATGCACTAGCAGTCACAACATCTTTAGTCTGTCAGGGGCTCAGGTGCTCTGAGACCCCTATTGAGAGGTCCTCTCTCTGGGGAGACTGTATAATGAGTGGGGCCCCTTTGGATCCAAACTGGTGCCGCCCTGTCCCTGGATCAGTTTCAAGCACAGTTTCCAAATGAATCAGGTCCTGCTGCTATAACAGCAAAAATCAGTAGTCTGCAATTATTTTAGTCTTCAACCAAAAACTCTAATCTCAAAAACTTGACGAATTTTGGCATCTGCTACAGCAGGATTTTGATGTCAATCTGAGGAGGGATGAGAGACAAGTACATGTGTCTGTTACTTATTGATCGGTCTGAAACAGAGCTTTCCTGACCGGATGAGGGTTTTCTCCTCCACTGAGAGATCTTAATGCTTGTAGGAAGTGGGGAGAGAGAGAGAGTATATGAGGGAGATGTATAATGGTTAAAGTGAGGCTGGATTGATTTGAAAAGAATCTTATAATTAAGTTAATGTGGGGTTCTGGGTGCATTCTGTATAATGCACTGAGAAATCGGTGACCCATGCACAAAAAAATGCATGCTTTTTAAAACCAACAATGAATTGGATCATTTTCAGGAAAGAAAAAAAAGCCATTTCTATGAGCGATTAGCCCTGTTTGGAAATGGGTGTTGTCTACTGTCTGATTCTGTTTCAGATTGTGTACAAATCTGTCAAAATTGCTATTATTTTTTTTTTTATGTAGCATGAACATCTAAAATTAATAATACACATTTATTTACTTAATCTGCACATTTAATTGGTTAATTTAATTTTTTTTTAATACAAATGTTTCTTTTAAAAAATATTTTAGCACAGGGTATCCCAACCTGGGGATCTGCAGGGGGTTGAGCTAATTAATTAGCTAAATAATAAAGATGCAAGATTATATTTTTTAAAAAAACAAAAACAAAGATTAAATATTTTGTTTACCTGCATGAACCGTGAACATGCTGGTTAAATTATTTCAATTAACCTAAAATATAGTAAATATAGTAAGTAAATATTTTAGGTTAAATGAGTTCGGCTGACCAATATTTACTGGTGTATATATATATATATATATATATACATACATACACACACCAGTAAATTAAAGATTATCAGTAACACTTTACAATAAGGTTTCATTTGTAAACAATAGTTGACGTAATAATGATAATAAACTTTATTTTATATAGTGCCTTTAAAAGTAGCATCTCAAAGCACTTTACATAAAAATAATGAAATTAAAAGGATACACATAACAGTCTAGGCAGTAAAAACTAAACAAGCAATAAAAATTAAAGCAATATAAAAACAAACACAAATCACACAAATCACATAAAAGCCACCCTAAAATAGTACATTTTAAGGGATGATTTCTAAGGGATTCTGCATTCCTAATGTCAGAGGGCAAGGAATCCCACAATTTAGAAGCCAAAGAGGAAAAAGCCCAATCACCCATAGTTTTTAGCTTGGACAGTAAAAAGCCCAGTTTTTTAATAGTTTTGCATTGTTTGGACAGTTAAAAGCCCAGCTTCAGAAGATCATAGAGGACATGTAGGTGTGTAGGGGGTTAAGAGTGCACACAAATATTGAGGGGCCAAATTATTCAACACCTTATAACTGAGCATGAGAATTTTAAAGACAATACAAAAACTAACAGGAAGCAAGTGCAATTTTTTTTGTACCAACTGTAATTTACTTAGGGCAGCTTTAGAAACTCCAGCCAAAGCATTACAATAATCAATACGTGAAAAACAAAAGTGTTGCTTAACTTTTCAGCCACATGCAGAGAAAGTCAACAGAGTGGAATTTGGCAATGTTTCTGATATCAAAAATGTTTTGACTGCGCTACAAACATGATAATCAAATGTTAAATTGGCATCAAATATCACCCCTAGATTTTTTAGTTTATGTTATGTACTATAACAAACTAACTATGAGCAATACACTTGTTTCAGAGTTTGAAACAATATAGTGTATAAATACAGTATAAATATATAAATATAAATACAGTGGTTCGTTGGTTGTTCATGTAACTAAACAGTGTATGTTACACATAAAGCTTTTGATTTTAATAATGTTTCAGAAAATGTCAAAATTAACATTAACAAAGATTAATAAATGCTGTAAATGGGCTGTTCATTTTCATTTCATTCGTTTTTTTTTTATTATTAGTTCAAGTTGAAACCTTATTGCAAGACGTTACCACCAGATTATCTTTAATTTAGTATATCTGTGGAAAAAAGGATAGTCTAAGATCCCCCTCACCCCCACACACACCCCACCCGGCCACCCCACATAGGCTAATTTAAATAATTCCTTCACCCCTGCAGCTAAACCTTATGGAAAACAGCAAATCAAATGAATACATTATGATAATATCCATTAGTGGTGCACAAAAAGATGATTAAAAGGAAAAGTAGTCAGCCAACTATAATAAAAAAAGGGCATATCGTCTCGTCTATTTGGCAAACGTATTAGGATTTTAGGACGGCTGTAGATTGAGCAGACAGGGCCTGTGTCACCATCTCTTTCTCTCTAGGGCTCATTCCAGGGGGAAAGACTCACGTGTCACGCCCACTTCTACAGCAAAACAACACCCAGTTTGAACTGCTATGAGAGGGGGTAGACGGCGGGTTTAAACTGTTAAAAGAAATGATAGCCTACTAAAAATAATGCTTTCTTGTCAAAAATGCATTTATGTATTAATTCATTAATAAACCACTATGAACCGTGCTGTGTCGTTTGTTTTGATGGAGTAGCTGGTGGTCGCGCGGCAGGGCCTGTACGTGGCTGCCTAGCAACAACACGAGCCCCGCTGCATCATCACCACCAGCAGCGCGAGGCTCAGCCACCGGGCATCAGTGCAAGAGCCCTCTGGGAAAATTAAACAATTTTGAGGGGAGGATGAGATGTTAACGAACACAAAATCTCATTTCAAATCGCAGCACAAACGACATAAGCGTGCTTGAATTACTCAAATACCAAAAAAAAAAAAATTCAATTAATGCGAAACTCCCAATATTATGGCGCCTGAAAGCCGACGCGTCATAACCTCGTACAATCACTAACGCTTAAATGAAAACAAAGCTCCAAGGAGTCTCATTATTTAAAATAGAATAGGCCTATCGTTTACTTAATATTCGGATTACATCACACACAACCGTCTTCAAACTATAGTCGTAACTCATTCTGCTTCCATGTTCTTTAGTGACAAGCGTTTAACCTCTATACTGTTCCAGCTTATGGTGTTATAATGTAACTTGCTACTATATTCGAGCAATCATATAATATGGCAGTCCAGCATCACGGTCACCATGAATGTGATGGATGCGTGGGGTCCAAAATTCCTCCATACACACATTCAAGCAATATTGATTAAATCCCAGGAAATCTCAACTATTGGCTGAAATAGTGGTGGAGAAATGAAACGAGATGCAAGAGATGCTTACCTTACAACATCCTCTCCTCTTTGTCCTTTATGCACACAGTCGCTCTATAAATCTACAATGCAAAGAGCCAAAACAGCCGCGTGCACCAAGCAATCGAGAATTAGTCTCGTTTTCCTGTATGAATGGTTTTGTTTTGAGTCTGAGTTTTCCCAGAGATCTGCATCTCCTCTGTTTTTGACGTTTATTGCAGGCTGGACCAGCCCACGACCACGCCTGCCAGATTCATGACCTCCTCACTGTTTACACATCCAGATCCTGCACGTATTTTTAGCGAGAACCTTCAGTTTGTTCACCTCAAGTGGAAAAATAGGCTACTAGCACATGTATATTAAACGAAAAGAGCAGGAAGGGTTTATTCCCCACCGCAGAGTATTAAATATCGTGGATTTGTCGGGATCACAGATGATTTATTCTGGATGCCTTTCCCTGCTAAATGATGCAGCTGTGGATTAAAGACGAGGCCACTGGCTCCATCTGCTGGTGTTTTCTGGCATTAAAGGGATAATTCACCCCAAAATTAAAATTCTGTCATCAGTTACTCACCCCAGGGACGGATCATGACTTGTAAAGGCCCTGGGGCCGGGTATATCAGTCATTAACATGCCTTTTAAACTTGATGTTGAAAAATTGTAAAAACGATTCAAACTCATTTCTTAGCATTTACAATTTATTCATATTTGTAAACCATAAAGCAGGAGAAAAGACTCAAAATAAACTTCAGAGATTTTCCTCTCGTAATTAATGGAGTGCATTTCATTTCTGAGAAAATAAATAATCCAACAAAATAAAAGTCTCATGAGAGCTCAGCCTCAGTCAAGCATCCAAACTCATCTTGGCTGACATTTCAAATATTTTAGTAATATTAGTGATAAAAAAAAACACAGATAGCATGAAGTGAATATAGACAAAGGCACTAAGACGAGAGTGTACTCGTTACCATCGGCGGTTCTGTGCTGACCTGAACAACCATCGGCTGTTCTGTGCCGACCTGAACAATGTACATTGGCACGACACACTGTACGGTCATGTTGTTGAGATCAATGTCATCATTCGTTCCGGTCGCCATGGTGACATTTGGGGCAGCCAAGCTCACGCCCTCAGATACAAAGGGATTCACCTCCAGGGCCTGAGGAGGAGAGCGAGGCGAACCACAGCATGCAGGGAGATTTCAGAGGAAAAGGAAGAAATACAGGTTTTATGAGCAGAAAATCAGCATATTAGAATGATTTCTAAAGGATCATGAGACTGAAGACCGGATTAATGACGCTTAAAATGAAGCCTTTACATCATAGGAATACAAACTTCTCAAATACATTCAACTAGAAAACTGTAATATTTTTCTTTTACAATATTACCAGTGTTGGGGAAGCTAGTTTGACAAGCTAGAAAAGTAGTTAAGATACAGTCAAGCTACTCTTTTGAAAAAGTTAAACTATACAAACAACTGAATAATTGTTAATGAAGAACGTTTGGAGTTTGTTTTTGATTGACAGATGCTTTGTCAAAGCAATGGCACAGCTTCAGTGATATTTTAAGTTAGTTATAAAAACTGTGGCAGATTAAACAGATTTTGGTCATCATAAAATCGGAAATAGACATTTGAGATATAGTGCAATAAAGCAGGACAATTCATTTTAAAAGGCTATGTTTTTAGACTGTTTTTAATCTTTGGCTTGCATAAATTATATACAAAAGTGTAAACATTACTAGTCAATTCAGGTGTACTCACAACTGTACAGCCTTTGTATATTTACAACTTGCTGTAAAAAGTTAGCTACTCACTGGAAAAAAATACAGTGACATAGCTACTATCAAGCTACTGAAAAATTTAGTTTAGTAGCGTTGATACTTGCAGTTAGCTACTCCCCAATACTGATATATTACAGATTTGCTGTATTTTGATCCAATACACACAGCCTTGGTGTCCAAGAGAGAGGGGAACAAAAACATCCAAACTTTTGAATGTTAGTGTACCATCTGATTGAAAGCATTTACCTAAAACACATTTTACACACTTCTAGAACTGGAAAAATTCATCAGTGAACTCACATCCTCCATGCGCCAGAGATCAGGAAACTCACTCTCCATGCTTGAGTAGTTGATTCCAGTGTCCAGAAAAACATTTGTTTTCCCATTTCCCTGCCACACACACACGGCATCAAGTACTTTGCACTCGTACGTAGGGTGACCATATTTTGATTACAAAAAACCAGGACACTCGGCCTTGCAAACAGATACTAAAATGACACTCGAAGAAAGAAAGTAGGCTATATATATATAGCTCTCAAAAACTTACAAAAACGAACTAACAAAATATAGGTATTTAGCTTGCTTCCTCTTTATCCTGTTTTGCCCATCTTGCTGTAGAGCTGATCTTTCCCAGCAGTTTTTTGAAAACCGGGACATTTTCATCATTTTATAAAAAAAAAAAAAAAAAAACAGACAGGACATGAAAACAGGACATGTCCTGAGAAAACATCACTGTTGGTCACCCTACTCATACTGCATGCTCTTGTAATATCTTCTAGGACAAAAGGGAATGGCGTGGGGTTTGACTCACAGTGGCAGAGGTGTGATTGAGGACCGCTGAGAGGAGCCGGATGTACTCCGTAGCAGCCTTCAGCATGTCCACTTTACTGGGCTTTCGATCTTGCGGCATCACTGGCACAATACGGCGAAGGTACGAGAACATGCTGTTCAGGCTCCTCACCTGTAGAACAGCAGATGACACCATTAACAGGAAAAATTTCACAATGTTTTTGCCTGAACCAAAAAAAATAACACGAATATGGAGCTGAGGAACAGGCTGGTCTCACGATGCTTTTGGGAAACAGCCCTGATTACCACATCAAGACCAGTATTTTGGTTTTTAAAAAGGAGGTTACCCAATAGTGAATATAACCCTCACCTCCCAAACCCACACTGACTCCCTCATTTCAACTACATCCTCCTTTTACAAAATATAATGACTTAATTTTAACACAAATGCTTTACTGTGGCCCAGCCTCGTAGTGAACGAACTTTAAGCAGGAGCACAGTGTTCAAGCAGAAGCAGGAAGGCTTTCATTACACTATCAACTCTATATAAAAGCAAATATACATATATGAGGAGTATAAAGAGTATAAAGAAAAACAAGTCATGCCATAAGGTTAAAAATTAATACATAAATCTCTCGTCTCGGGAGGATATTGAGGGTGGAAAGCATGGTAATTAGAAAATACTTACTAACACAAAGGTTAATGCTAAATCCAGAAGTATCCTTTTAAAGTGGGTGATGAGATGAAGAGGGCACAACCAAAAAGAGTCTATCCTCTGGTTAGAAGATTTGCCATTTTACACCCCAGACCCTGAATTTAAGCTTATAAAGCATCCACACGCAAATAAAACATTATGATGAAAAAGACAAAAAGACTTTAATAAAGATTCTTTGTACATCAAAAAGCTTTTAGTGCATCTAAAAAAATCTCTCTTTGATAAACGTGTGAAAGGTGATGAAATGTACTTTAAAAGTGCTTAATCATTATTGCAGCATTTAAACATTTTGTGGAACTGTTATATTTTTTCAGGATTCTCTGATTAATACAAAAGTAAAAAAAGAATAGCAATTAGCAAACTGAAATCGAAATATTTTGTAACAACATGTTTTACTGTCACTTTTGGTTAACTTAATGCATCATTGTTGAATAAAAGTCTTCTTTTAAAAAAAAAATCATGTAAGGAAGAGGTTGCCTTTTAATTACAGAAAATAAAAAATTTGCACAAACATAGGCTATCACTGACCCTAAGATTTTGAATAGGAAATCTTTCAGGTGAAAGTCAATTAGAGATCTAAAAAAGGATCTGCAATCTCTCTGTAAAGCCATAAAAAACAACGAGGTTAAGAGAAGGATTGACAGACGTCCGCATAGTAGCTCATGCGTTTTGATTTAAACAAACGAGTTTAGTCTCTCCTTTGTTACAGTTTACTTAATAAAACTGGAAACTTGCGCCTAAGATAATTTTACTGCACCAGGAAAGACCAGTATTAAGATGACAATCCATCACAAAGGATAAAATAAAACACCACAATATTTATTATATAAACCATTCAGCCCTTTTTATACAAATTCCAAGTAGTTGTGCTCGCCTTGCACCCTAAAGTTTTATTAAAAACAAGTTAGTGTAGGCTACTGAACAATGGATAGAGAGTCAGTGAAAAGCAGAAAATGAAACGAGACTGAAAGGAATATTTTTGACCGGTAGTCTTTTTAGTCAAGCTGTAAATGGAAACATTAGGCTAACATTTTAGTATTACTTTTTGGAAGTCTGCCGATTTATTCGAGAAACGTTTAAAATTTAGTTTCCATCACAGTACGGCATCAAGTAAAACAGCACCGTGACTTAACGTACAGAACTAACTATAAACCTGCAGCGCTTCGCCAAAAGATGGCAGCAATGTACAAATGCTGGACCTGCTTGCTGTCGTGAACTTTGTAAACTCTCACCCGCAGTCGCTCCTTTGCGTTTGCAAGCTGTCGTCTCTTAACAGCTTTATCTCGGTCCTCCGTATCGAGGTACTGGCCGTCGTCCAAACGGACAAATTTACCAATATTCACGTGAACGGGAAGGGAAGGTTCAGAGCTCTCGCACAACAAAATATCGCCCATAAGCTCGCGCTCTGGGACTTTCATGAGACCCACTATAGCCCTAAACTTCTTGCCGGTCATTTCACCTGACATTCGTGTATTTTCTTTAAAATACTAAATGAGAAAATTGCTCTGCAGGCCTATAATGTAAAATAACATAAACCTAATGATATGTTTTGGGAAAAAAAAGCTTTTTTAATTGTTCCTACTGTAGAATTTATTGGTCTAGAAGTTGGTCAAGCGACTCATTAAAAATCTAATTCAATTAATAGCACCTGTGCGACAGACTCCACCCTAACCTATGTAGATTACGTGCTTTTCAGTCTTTACCGCTAGATGGCAGCAGTGCAGGCTCATATCTTTTGAATCTGCATGCAGCATGAAAAGTAATTTCGTCTTTTAATGTCTATGGTCATTTCACCCTGTCCCTGAATGCTTTCAAAAACGATGTGATTGAACTCAAGGTCGTACTCTGCTGGCAGTAATGTTGATATCCTCTATTAGCACAATTTTAATTGAATTGGTCGACTGGGGTGGATAATTGCCACGTGGGGAAGTTCCAACGCTATCTCACGACCAATTCGTTCGAGTGAGTAAAATGTGACTGATCCGTGTGAATTAATTCGGTTAGGTTTAGGGGCGGTAAGACCCTGTCACTGGCCGACTTACGTCCTAGATTCTCCTTTGTTTCAAACTTTAAACAGAAGTGTTTCAATTTCCATTGAACTGCAACAACAATGTAGCCTTGCCTATCTCTGAAAGCTGTTCGAGTTTTGCAGCATACCAAATAGAAGATGGTATCTGCATAAACATTTAATCATCATTCCTATTTTTTAGTTTTGTTGCATTTCTTCCCTTTAAATAGCTTAGTACAGATCCATCCCCACTACTTGACTGAGTGAAACTGTGTAACAAGTGTCACTGGTCATAAACAATTCACTAAGAATAATTATACACTTAGGCCTACACAATTACGCTCATTAGCCTGAGCGAGTGGCATCGTGGTTGAACACATACTGTTTATCTTATTACCTTCTTTCTTTAGTAAGAAATCATCCTTTATGAACCAGTTAAGTGGAAATGCATTAAACTGGTGAGTCATTTGTCTGCAATACTGAATCGGATAATTTTTAAAACAATATTCTTTTTTTCTAGAGAGAAGATGTATAAAAATGTGGATAAATCATAATCCACAGAATATTCCAAGTAAAAGTCAATAATAAATATCTAAACATCTTAGTGTGCCGAAGTCTGAAAATAATCCAATGTAAACATCCTGTTCCTCTTTATAACTTCCTTGTTATAATTATCATTTGCTACATTTATATAGCGCTTTTCTGTGTACTTAAATTGTTTTAACAATATGTTAAAGGGATTAAACCACGCCTAACTGTAGACTATGAATGGAAAACATAATGACATCATAAATCTGCTCAGGTCATTGGTTCAGAATGAATTCATTTGTTTGCTATTTCTTTGCATAGTAGCTAGGTGTCATTAGTGAGCAATGCTGAATGAAGCTTCAAGTAACGAACCTTTGGGTGAAGCAATGGGTCTCGGTGGTTCAGGAAGCCTCATTTTGCCATCACTAAGAATGATGTTGATGTTAGAGGTCAGAGAAGAATGGGCCGACTGATTCAAAAAGAGCAACTTTGACTAAAATAACCCATTTGTGAAGCCACAGCACACAACCTTGAGGCGGATGAGCTACAACAGCAGAAGACCCCACCGGGTACCACTCATCTCCACTACAAATAGGAAAAAGACGCTACAATTTGCAAGAGCTCACCAAAATTGGACAGTTGAAGACTGGAAAATTGTTGCCTGGTCTGATGAGTCTCGATTTCTGTTGAGACATTCAGATGGTAGAGTCAGAATTTGGCGTAAACAGAATGAGAACATGGATCCATCATGCCTTGTTACCACTGTGCAGGCTGGTGGTGGTGGTGTAGTGGTGTGGGGGATGTTTTATTGGCACACTTTAGGCCCCTTAGTGCCAATTGGGCATCGTTTAAATGCCATGTCTACCTGAGCATTGTTTCTGACCATGTACACATCCTCTGATGGCTACTTCCAGCAGGATAATGCACATGTCACAAAGCTCGAATGACTTCAAATTGGTTTCTTGAACATGACAATTGAGTTCACTGTACTAAAATGGCCCCCACAGTCACCAGATCTTTGGGATGTGGTGGAATGGGAGCTTCATGCCCTGGATGTGCATCCCACAAATTTCCATCAACTGCAAGATTCTATCCTATCAATATGGGCCAACATTTCTAAAGAATGCTTTCAACACCTTGTTGAATCAATGCCAGTTCTGAAGGAGAAAGGGGGACAAACACAATAATAGTATGGTGTTCCTAATAATCCTAGGTGAGTATGTGTGTGTATATGTACAGTATATACAACATTTTTAGCAGTGAGAAGAAATTACTAAATCAAAATACATTGAAAATACAACAGGCAAAAATTGAAAACATCAAAAAGTGTCCTCACATTGTTCATTCACGAGACTACGTCCTCACAGTTTTGCGAACAACTGAGGCACAATCGTGGGTTTGGAATCTGATCAGCTGTCTTACATTAATGTGCCTGTGGGATGTCAGGAACTCAATTCATGCTTATTTGATAACAGGGGACCAGCTCTCTCCAAACACTTTCTGTGAATTCATAATAATACTAACCCACATTAGTAGGCATGTGGTATTGCAGATATTTCAAAAGTGAGCTTTAGTGAAAGTGAAAGTACTGACAGCACTAGTCACTTGAAGGACTGATTTATTTTGTACAACACTCTCGTTGCTTTTTAGTTTATTTATTTGTTAAATCTCATATTAAATAATACAGTGACATAATGCCATCAAAGGATGCAATTAGACATATTCTAATTAGAATTTGCCAACAAATACCATGACTGTTTTTAGACTGTTAAAGATGGTCACATGGTTTTTAATAAAACATTTTTTTAAAAACACATTTTCAGTGATTTCTGACCTTTTGAACGCTCTCTAGTTCCTATCATGTCTGAGCTATTTGGAAAACATCTTTTAGACTCCCAAATGTGTAGGGGGATAAATGCAAAGTTTGAAGTCAAGACACTGTTTTAATAAAGAAGTCATAATGTAACTATTGCTGTATTGTGTCAGACATGGAGACGTGCCAAGTTGCACATCTTTCAAGGTTGTGTCATACAGACCGAAAGAAGTAATTCAGATGAAAAGCACTTACTCTTGCAGTAACGACTCCTTTATTCCTAAATACATAAAAACAGCCTCCCGTTATGTGGTTTAACCTGAGCTTTGACTGACAAATGATATAGAAGAAGGCTACAGCAAATTGCTATTTTTATGTATTTTTTAAATGCATGACATGACCAAACTGCTAGAAATTGAGATATAAGTTAGCCATTTACAGAAAATTGGACAAAAAATACAAAATTATCTTTTTATTATATTCATTATACTGGGACATGGGTTGGTTGAGAGTCTGAGTGAGGGGGGTCCGGGGTTTGTAAAGTTTGACACGCCTTCTTTGTGGCCAATCAGCAGGAAGAATCTCAGTGACGTAAAACTCCTCAAATTACTAGTGTGAAGTGGGTGGAATAAATAGTGACATCACTTCGCATCATCACACCGGATAGCGCAAGTCAAAGAAAGAGTTTGACAAACTTGAAGAACATGAGCTCGCACCTAAAGTGACTTTACAATAAGTTCAGGTCACATTCAACACACTTAAGAAGTTTAAGACACCCCAAGCTGACAGAAGACGATGATCGCCTCTCATTTACTGGCATACTACTTCACTGAGCTTCATCATGACCACGTACAGAAAGTAAGTAGCCTACAGCCGGCTCGCGCTAAAAGCCGGCTTATCGATATCTCACATTGTATATTGAATTAATCAGGCCGATGGATGTGTAACGATTATCGGTCGGTTACAATGTTCTTTGCTTGTTGGTTGATTTTTATTGCAAGTCATTTACATCCTTTCGCATCCACTAACGTTACATATGACAGCGAGGTCACTTTTACATCACTTGGCACAAGATAACATCACGATTCTACTTGTTATAACTTTTATGACTTTGAGATCCTGTAAGTTAGTTTATTCAATATTCCGTTAGGCCTATATTGAATTCCTATTCTATATTCCCCCCACATCGTGTATTTCCCCTTACCGCACGAGTTCCTTGCGTCAGTCGCAAAACGTCAGTTTCCGCATTTTTTTGGAGTATGAAGAACAGAGTACTGTACGTCGTTTGGGAGCTGCGCCATAATAATAACATTAGATGATATTCGTGCCCATAGGTGGCTATATTTTTAATATATAACATATCCGTATGTCTGACGGGTTGAAATAATGCTCTATAAAAATAATAATAAAGTTAACAATGATAATGGATAAACTAGCTGGGTGAGTTTTTGTGGCGCTTCCTGCCACGACGTACCTTTAACTGAGCGAGTCGAGTGTTGCTCTGGTAACCTGAGACTCGAGCGCCCTACTAGTCACGTGTGTCACCTCCTGGGCGCTCGACTTCATGATGACAAAAGCGCGCAGTGACTTCTGTGACCTCTGATAAGTAGCCTACTTACATTGTTATACTAAAAAAAGAAAAGAAAAAAAAAAGAATAAGAACTCACTGTGATTAACTTAATATGTGATGTCCTCCTCCATACTCGTCAGAGCAAGTTTTCTTACCAAGATATTTATAGCCTATTTCATGTACTCCTATACATTCATGTTCATTGTGATATATACGCCAAAGCTTAAAGGGTTAGTTCACCCAAAAATGAAAATTATGTCATTAATGACTCGCCCTCGTGTCGTCTCAAGCCTGTAAGACCTCCATTCATCTTCGAAACACAGTTTAAGATATTTTAGATTTAGTCAGAGAGCTCTCTGTCTCTCCATTGAAAATGTATATATGGTCATTGTCCAGAAAGGAAATAAAGACATCAAAGTAGTCAATGTGACATCAGTGGGTTAGTTAGATTTTTTTTAAGCATCGAAAATACATTTTGGTCCAAAAATAACAAAAGCTACGACTTTATTCATATTGTATTGTGTTCCGGTTCTGTTGTCAATCCGTTTCAGTGACGCTGATGACGTAAGACGCTGCTGATGTGTTTTCTGGTGTGTCCGTGTATTCGGGTTCAAATAAATATGGCTGGGGAGAAAATGCAAGTCTTCCTCTGTGTTGAAATCCTTAGACATATTTGCGAAGATTGTTTTGTTTACAGCGTGTGTCTCCCTCAGACTGTAAACGAAGCTCGGGATCAGGTGGATCCACAACAGAACTGGAAGACAATACAATGCTGAATAAAGTCGTAGTTTTTGTTATTTTTGGACCAAAATGTATTTCCGATGCTTCAAAACTGTCTAACTAACCCACTGATGTCACATGGACTACTTTGATGTCTTTATTTCCTCCTGGACAAGGACAGTATACCGTACATACACTTTCAATGGAGAGACAGAAAGCTCTCGGACTAAATCTAAAATATCTTAAACTGTGTTCTGAAGATGAACGGAGGTCTAACAGCCTTGGAACGACATGAGGGTGAGTCATTAAAGGAGTAGTTCACTTTTAAAAAAACTTTTGCTGATAATTTACTCTCTCCCATGTCATCCAAGATGTCCATGTCATTCTTTCTTCAGTCGAAAAGAAATTAAGATTTTTGATAAAAACATTCCAGGATTTTTCTCCATATAATGCACTTTACAGGGAACCAAATGGTTCAAGGTCCATAAGACAGTTTCAGTGCAATCTGTAAACTGTTGAAAGGGCTTTAAACGATTCCAACGAAACAAAACA
Source organism: Cyprinella venusta (assembly GCA_038021265.1). Lineage (NCBI taxonomy): Eukaryota > Metazoa > Chordata > Actinopteri > Cypriniformes > Leuciscidae > Cyprinella > Cyprinella venusta. The sequence continues at coordinate 42,333,660 of CM075865.1, read as the reverse complement.
ATATCAAAATGATCAAATCTTTTTTTGTGTCATTTGGTTCATTCAATGAACGAAATGAACAAATTGACTCGGGAAAAGATTCATTTTGATAAACGAGTTTGAACAGGAGAGTCACAAACGCGCATCACAGAACAGAGCAAGGCGACCATTTGAGCTTATGAAACTTAAACTTTTTTTTTTAAATGAGCGATCGTTTCGCTTGATAAGACCCTCATTTATCGTCTGGAATCGTTTAAAGTCCTTTGAACAGTTTGCACTGAAACTGTATTTTGGGCCTTGAACAGTTTGGTTCCCTGTAAAGTGCATTATATGGAGAAAAATCCTGGAATGTTTATCAAAAACCTTAATTTCTTTTCGACTGAAGAAAGAAAGACATGGACATCTTGGATGACATGGGGGTGAGTAAATTATCAGCAAAAGTTTTTTTTAAAAAGTGAACTACTCCTTAAATGACATAATTTTCATTTTTGGGTGAACTAACCCTTTAATTTGTGTTTGTTCAGACATTAGCATATAACAGTTGTCAGCCCTTTTTATATACGTAGCCTACTGTTTGAATGTAAACAAGACAATCAACTGCATTCCTTTATTGAACTGACTCACCTTTGTTTGGTTAACTAGTGTTGCGTGAATGAAACTGCACTGGATGAATAGTTGTCTGCCAAGTCAGTTATTACCTTCAGTGTCTTACACGTTATCAACAAATGGCCAAATGAATGGGATCATTGTACAAACAACAAACTGTATGAAATTAATATACTGTGGTTAAAAGTTCCATATCTATTTTCAATTGTCACTGGGATCTGATGATATTCACAATGTTGAAAAGTCCAGAATCAAACACAAATTCTTGTGTTCCTCATGCCAGATTAGAGTAGGCGATCTCTTAAACATATAAACTCACAAATATCTTATTAGTAGAGACTACTAACATCTATCAAATCAAGAATTAATCAAAAATGTTTTGATAAAGTGTTCTTAGAAATATCAACAAATCGGCGTCATAACTTTCTAAAGTTATTTGTCTAAATGAAAAATTCAGTACCGCTTCCTTTTACAGTACAGTACTTACAGGGTACTTAAAGTGTACTTACCTAGAAAGTACTGGCTAATATAAGGTAAGTACATGGAACAGGGTTAGGTTTAGGGGTAGGTTCAGGGTTAGTACTAGTTATTACCCAGTAATTGTAGTTACTAAAATAAGTATATAGTATTTACATGGGTAACTGGACTGTAAAAGGAAGCGTTACCAAAAATTCTATTATTTTCATTACATGTACAAACACTGTAATTACACACACATTATACATTACACATAATGTCCATCCTTCATTGAATTTTCGGTCTACATTCTTGTCTTCGGTGTATCAGATCAGTAATTCAGCGTGTCATCACATTCATAATCAGATGTACCGTAGGATCAGTATCCTTTTTTGAACATATCATATATTTAATTTGACGAAGACATGATGAAATTTGCCCTTGTGTGCATACACAGTGCTGGTTCATGTTTGGAGCTCTATAGGAATGAATGTGTCTATAAAAACTTGAAACATGCTTGCTCTGGTCCAGTTATTATGACTACGATCCGCATTGCGAGTATTGTTAAGGACTGTCTGAAGGACAATAACACAAAACAGGCAGAGGTGAACGAAAAGTGCTGAGACAGTCTTTTGTTTTATGCTGTAATGTGATCTCATATGGCGCATTGATTGGATTTAAAAAGTTTATTCCTATGAATAATGCAGAGAAAAGCTCAGAAATTGATGACCGACGCTCTCCAGGCACGGCACCACTTTGAGTTAATGCATATACCGCAATTTTTGTGACTTTGGTTCAACTTTGCTTTTCAAATGATAAACTTTCACTCTATGATGGTTAAATTTTGCAATTAATCCGAGAATCACGTACTTGACATCTCCCATCCTTTTATTCTAGTTCTGCAATTTGAAGAAAGTTTCAACATCTTTTGTCTATACAATGAAATTCAGTGGGGCTCAAACAACATTGGACCTCATTTACAATACAAACAAACAAAAAAAAATTCCACAATGAAGGCTGGGATACGGTCATTGTAACATTCATTCTTTCTTGTGGTGGAGCAAGAAATGTACACATCAGTGCTAGGGCGTTCCAGATTATGAAATATCCAAAATTTCCCTGAATCATCCTATTACAATTATAATTTCATAAAAAAGAATACCCTTGGGGCTGTTTGGTAAAAGTCATTCAATATTAGCTTGGAGAAGTAAAGTTTAGTTGACAAAAGTTTTAATAAAACTCACTCGTTTTTAAGTTTCAAAATGCTGCTCGAGGCCAATGTGGGAGTAATTTGAATAACAGCCCTGTTTAAAGCTGAGCTTTAAAAGAACTTGTAAAATCAAATGTGGTTAAAAGTTGCAACATCTTGTCTTTGTTGTATTTGTAAAGCAGTAAAAATTTCCCTTGGATTCAGATTCCTTTTAATGTCTTCAATGCACACACTCTGACCTTTTACATGACTTCACGTTATTACACACTTCTCTTGCGTTCAAGTGTTCTAAAACGTCTTGTGCAAATTATTTCAAATAGTTTCTGGCCTCTTAATGGTTCGCTTTTCTTCTGTATTGAAAATACTTCATTCTGAACCTCATTTAAGTGTTTAATGCATTAGAGTCAAAAGCAGGTGAAATTGGTGGCGTTGAAATTGGCACGTAATTGGAAAGGTATTCAGTTCAGCCCTAAAATAGAAATGGCCCCAGGGCAAGACATGAATTGAAATAATTATTATTACCCTTTAGTTTAGTATCTTTATTGAACAGTGTTCTTAACTTATACTACATTAGGGTGAAATAACCCAGAATATTTTTTTAACTTGACTTTTTTTCTGACAAAAAGTGTCAACTGCATACTGAATATGCCATGGGTGGTGATGGCGCAGTGGATATTGCCAATGCCTTTGGTGCGAGAGACCCGGGTTCGAATCCGATGACCAATGTGTCCCTGAGCAAGACACTTAACCCCTAGAGGCGTGCGACCTTTGACATATAGCAATTGTAAGTCACTTTGGATAAAAGCGTCAGCTAAATGAGTAAATGTAATGTAAATGTGAATACAACCGATGCTGCTTAAACCTCACACTGATATCTTTATGGCACTATTTTATAAAAGGCTTTAACAAAAAGGTTTATTTGTTGTTGTAAAGAGAAATGAATATAATTAATTTTATATTAATACTATTTATATCATTACATTGTATAAAAGTAGGGCTGTCAAAACGATTAATCGCATCCAAAATAAAAGTTTGTGTTTACATAATATATGTGGGTGCACTGTGTATAATTATTTTGTATATATAGAAAAATACACATGCATGTATATTTAAGAAAAAAAATATTATTTATATATAATATATTTATATATAATAGAAATTATATATAAATCTATATACAGAATACACATGAACATATTTCTTAAATATATACAAGCATGTGTGTGTGTTTATATATCTAAAATAATAATACACAGTGCCCCCACATATATTATGTAAACACAAACTTTTATTTTGGATGCGATTAATCGCGATTAATCGTTTTGACAGCCCTATATTAAAGTAATGATCAATATATATTTTTCACTAAACAAGCACAACGCTGTATATTTCATCATTTTTATGAATCTGCTCTTCAAATGTCATTGAAATGAATCATTGAATCGGTTTTAAATAGATTTTTTGTTAAGCAGACCGTTTGAGTCGACTCACAGAAATGAATCTGCAATGCCATGTTTGGTCTTGAAGTTTAAACCAGAATATAATATCTCTGTCTTAACGCGATAATTATAAACTTGTTTATCATAGCACTGTGTACTGTACTGTTACATCCAGTATGTCCTGGACAGGACCTTGAGACCAGCCTGGACTCCATAATGCAGATTGTATGTGTGTGTGACTTTATATATACAGTAGTCTGCACTGTCAGTGCCTCCGGAGTCATGTTTGCCTTTTATTTATTTTTTTACATAATTTTTAATAAAACATTTTCATTCATTTTCACATAAATTGTGTAATTCTGTTGTTCTTTGAAATAAGAAATATATTTTTTGCTATTCATGCTTTAGAATCAGTCACAGTTTTGGAGGGGAACCTTTACCCTGAACCCTGTGTATTAGGCGACAGGTCGATTTAGTTTCCCATGTGATCTTAGTTGGCACCATATTTCTTATCGTGGGCAGCTGTGTGAATGATTCTGTCCCCTTGTGGTGTCAAATGTCAGACAGTATGTAAGATGTGACACTCATAAGGCTCTTTCTATAATAAGTTCTTTACCAAGACAGGTTTTTCTCCAACTGAGGTGTAATATTTGTCATTGCGAATGCTGTATGCTTTAGGTATCTGTATGAATTGCGCCTCAGGACAGTGCTCTGTTCACGCTATTCACTTGGGTGAGTTCATCACAGCGGATCGAACCATTATTGAGCTAGAATTGCCAACAAAACTAGTTCCATTGTAATTCATTGCCAATCATTAAACATAATGCGGTAGACCTCGGAGAGAGAGAGAGCTGCAAGTCTTTTACAATCTGGAAAGAGGTTGCCTAAAGAGACTCTTTCTTCATCATATGAGGGCGTTTGAGAGCTTCTCTTATGAAGTCAACATCTGACCTTTGAGTACAGGACATTCCAGCTTCCCTTTCTTGTAAAAGAGTCTTCAGCTGGTATCAGGACTATAAGAATAAACGGATGGCCTCAAGTTACTGTTGGCCTTGAAAGAAAAGCAGGTCTTTGTGATTAGCAGTGTCATACAGTGGGTCAGAGCGGCCTTTATATTTATATATAATCCAGTATGTAATCACTTTCTGAACAGAACCATTGGCATAAATGTGAAAGACAGACTTTCGCTTTGATAATATCAAAAGCTGAAGTACAACAGCATAAAATAGCATGTTCAGCCATACTGATTACACTTTTAACAGAAAGTTACTGTGTTCGAAATGTAATCAATAAGGCTGAATGTGCTATTTTATGCTGTTGTATTTTAGCTCAGATTTTATAAAGTCGAGTCTGTCTTTCACATTTTGGGCAACAAACTTGGAGTGTTGCCTTGACTACAATTGAGGGTATATTTTGGAGAAAGAATGGCAGCGGGAGTCTGAGGACACATTTGTGCAATTGAATCAATTCGAACCGGAGTCGGTTCCATGTTACATAATTGAACATGTAACCGGTTCAATTTGAACCGAACTCAAATTGAGGCAGGGGAAAACATGTAAGGAGATTAAAATAAAAACACTGGATGGATTTTTATCATTAAATGATGGTTGTGTACAGGCACTGCCAACTCTTATTTCAGTACAATCAATTTGTAAAAGTTAATGTCCCATTATATAACCCCTTTAAATTTGCATATCAGGCCTCGAAAATACGCTCATGCCTAAAATGATTTCCAGTTCTGTGAGTATGCATACCTAAAATATTTCATGCCTTTTTGTGAGAGCTTTATAAAATCATTTAAAATAAAATCAATGCTTGCTTTTTTTGTGAGAACCCTGGTTAATCTTCTTATTCCATGCTGGCAGAAAATTTTTAGAGATTTAATGCGTCATGTTGCAAAGTTGTTAATATTAGTATAGTTGTTATTGTATAGTTGTTATAGTTTGCCATTATGATCACACCCTATGCCATGGCATGCGTTTGAATGAGAATATGTATTAGTGAGATTTGTCAAAAACAACAAAATCGTTGTTGTTTTGTACAATTATATGTATTTATTTAATTATATATTAAAAAGAACATAGGAAAATGTAGTGAATTTTCAACCTTCATTTGGTTTTCTCAGGTGGATAAGTACCTGTATCATATGCGACTGTCTGATGAGAACCTGATGGATGTCTCTAGGCGGTTCAGAAAGGAGATGGATAAGGGACTGGGCCGAGACACACACCCAACAGCAGCTGTCAAGATGCTCCCCACCTTCGTCCGCTCCACACCTGACGGCACAGGTGACGATGAGATTTTGACCTATACAGATGGAAAACAAGCATCATCAAAATAGCCTAAAACATTAAAGTTCAGTTTTTTACAATCACAAAAGGTATCTGAACACTAGCGCATTTACAAAAGTAGGTAAAATAGGCCAATTTTTGGCCAATTTCCAAAAAAGTGCCCCAATTTAGCTGAATCCATTGAATTTCAATGCATTTGAAAAGTAAAAAAAAAAAAATCAAACCAAGCAACACCTGCAAACAAAGAGCTTTTCTCGGAACTGGCATTCCCCAAGTTAACTTAGTGTATTCAGAGTAACCACAGGTGGACACTACCTTTCAAAACATTGGGGTGGTGGGTAAGATATTTTTTAAGCATTGAGTGAGCCCAAGGTTGCATTTTTGTCTGTTTTAATGTATTTAAAATGTATTAAATTTTCAACAGTCATTACTCCAGTCTTCAGTGTCACATGATCCTTCAGAAATCATTCTAAAACGCTGCTCAAGAAACATTTCTTATTAAACATTGCTTAATATGTTTTGTGGAAACCGCTTTGATTGGTTCTTTGATGAGTGTTCAAAAGAACAGCATTTATTTGAAATACAACATTTTTTGATCAGCCTTTGATTGATTTAATGCCTCATTTGTTATAATTTCAAACTGAACAAACACCTTTTGGTGAAATGTTTTGCTTAAAATGTTATTCATGATATGTAATGTAACAGCCATGTATGTTTTGTAAGTGTGGCTTAAAGGAGTTCACTTTAAAAAAAAAAACTTTTGCTGATAATTTACTCACCCCCATGTCATCCAAGATGTCCATGTCTTTCTTTCTTCAGTCGAAAAGAAATGAAGGTTTTTGATGAAAACATTCCAGGATTTTTCTCCATATAATGGACTTCAATGGGAACCAAATGGTTCAAGGTCCAAAAGACAGTTTCAGTGCAAAGGGCTTTAAACGATTCCTGACGATGAATAAGGCTCTTATCAAGCGAACTCGTTCATCGAAATGAACGAATCTTTTTTCGTGTCATTTGGTTCATTCAACGAACAAAATGGACAAATTGACTTGGGAAAAGATTCGTTCATTTTGATGAACAAGTTAGAACAGGAGAGTCACGAACGTGCATCACAGAACAGAGCAAGGCAAGCATTTGAGCTTATAAGACTTAAACTTTGTTGTTGTTTTTTTTTTAAATGAGCTATTGTTTCGCTTGATAAGACCCTTATTCATTGTCTGGAATCGTTTAAAGCCCTTTGAACAGTTTGCACTGAAACCGTCTTTTGTACCTTGAACCGTTTGGTTACCAGTAAAGTGCATTATATGGAGAAAAATCCTGGAATGTTTTCATCAAAAACCTTAATTTCTTTTCGACTGAAGAAAGAAAGACATGGACTTCTTGGATGACATGGGGGTGAGTAAATTATCAGCAAAAGTTTTTTTTAAAAAGTGAACTACTTTAAGTATCCAATTTTAAGGCATTTGTATGTCAACAACTTTTATTACATTTTTAATCTAATTGTAATGAAGAAAAAAAATGAATTGAATATTGTGAATGAAAAGCATTTGTGCCCTGTGGGAATGTGTTGGCGTCAGGTTCCATGCGGGTCAAGCAATGGGTGGAGGTATATTGTTGTCTGCTAGCATCCTGTGGAACAGATATTGTTCTGTTCTGGAAATCAAATGGTTCTTTTTGTTGTGAAATGAGATGAGGAGATGATTGATTCCAGTTGTGTTATTATCAGCCGTCACTGTTGATGTGTTGTGTGTTTCTGTCACAGTGACTGACACCAACCCAACGCTGTCACTGGCATCTGAGGGTGTTTGACTGTGCACATGGGATGAGACAATGTCTCAAGTGGAGTGTGAAAAGAATAACTGTTGTCCGATTCCTGGAAAAATGCCTTTACACAGAGAAGTAGTCATGTGGGTATGAGCCACAAAAGGGTGCTAGGAAATGTTGCCAAGGGAACGATATTGATCAATGAAACCAAGGTGGGTTTGCATCCAAATGGATGTTTGCCATCCCCGCTTACTCAGGGACTTTATTCTCATGTCATGATTCAGCGGTTGCTTTCTCTCGAAGAGATATATTTCTTGTTGCATGGTTGGAGATTTAAGCAACTTCCTCCGGCAATACATTTTGTTTGCTCAGGCTATGCTTACCGTATGTCGTTTTGAAGTGAGGGTGGGGTGCGTGAATCCTGTTGTTATACTGATAGTGTACGTTGAGACAGAAGGTCACACCTGCACTGACAAATTTAACAAATTCTTTCTGAAATACCTTTTATGCGTGTTCAGCATAGAGGCCATATCGTGTGAAATCCTTTCAAAAATATGAAATTCCTCCAATACATACAGTGCTCAGAAAAGTAGCCCATCCAGTTATAAGAAGGTAATAATTAGTGTGACAGCATTTTAGACAGTGCTACATTAAATTATGTGACTTCACCAAAATAAAGTCATAGTGTGTTGAGAAATAAGTTATAACGCTTAATCTAGTATATTTTAATTATTAGTTGCATAGCACTTTTCTTGGCACTCAAAGTGCTTTATATGAAAGGAAGGAGTTTGCTCAACTACCAGCAATGTGCAGCATTTACCTGCTTTTTTTGACTGTATAGTGTCCCCATCTCTATGCCGGGGCATTGGGATCCGCAACAGGGTGAGAGGAGCGCCCTCTTCTGGCCTCACTAACACCTCTACCAACAGAAACCTAGTTTTCCCAGGAATTTTCTAATCCAGGTACTGACCAGGTTCAAGTGGGCAGACAGTCTTGGATCTGTGAGAAATGAGAAAAATAAGATCTGTGTTTAGCAAAGAGTTGTGATCCGTGCATGTTTTGTCTATCAAGATAATCTTTACAAGTTAATCCAAAATGTACACATTCTGAAGCCTATATAAAGTATTTAAAAAACACAAGCAGACACAATAAAGTTTAGAAAAACCACAAACAGGTTATAACTGTGTGATCTATGTCATAGATCAAAAAGTGAAAATATTTAGAGGCTTTGTTCACCACAGACCTTATTTCAGGCGATTTAGCAAAAACCCATTCATAAATCCCATAGACTTTAGAGGGAGGGAACCGTTAGTCCTAAAATGCTAACTCACTTCCGCGTTTTGGCCTACAGAGTGACGTCGTAACTTCGGCACTCTATTCTCATCATTTTTTATTTTATTTTCAAAACTCTGTTCTGATGTTTGGTCTATTTCTAAAAAAAAATAATGTTATATGAATTCTTATAATGTGATTATCCTTGAACCATGACCCCTTTGTTCTTGTAATGTTGTCTTTGTTGAAATCTATTCTCTTGAGTTAAATATACTTTAAATTTGTTTGTAGAAACGGGCGATTTCCTTGCCCTGGACTTGGGAGGAACCAATTTCCGGGTTCTCCTTGTCAGAGTGTCCAGTAATGGGAAGCAGAAGGTGGAGATGGAGAACCAGATCTATGCCATTCCAGAGAACATCATGAGGGGAACTGGGACAGAGGTGAGGAGTGTGTGCGCAAGCCTGTGGGTTTTTTTTTTTGTAAGTGTTTCTTGCTCAGGATCTCATTTTAGGCTTTGCTAGCCTCAGTACATCTTTAAAATTCAAAATTCTTTTTAAAATTTTAAATTTTAAAATTCTTTAAAAATAAAGTCTTTGAAAATTCTCATGCAGAAAGTTCTTTTGTGATGCATAAATATTGATTCATTATTATGTGTATTATATATTTAGAGGGATACATTATATCACCTACTAATTTCAATTAATTCATGCTTAACTAATGCACAGATAATCATGAGTTAATGTATAACTCATGCAAAACTAAACCATTAATTAATGATTACTGCATCAGCAACTAATCATTCATTCATGATTAATAGATTAAGTAATACATGAATTGCTATTAATTCAATGTGTGATTGTGTATTAATTCCCTAATAACATTTTATTAACTAATAGTGTAAATTAATGTGTTAATTACCACAATTTGTCAAAGCTATGCACTTCAACTTCCAGTTGTCTGCTTTAATTAATCATTACCTAATGATTTGCAAAGGTATCATTAAGTTATGACTTTACTTGTAGAGGCACATCATTATTAACCGGTCATTTAGTAATTGTAGTAATTTGCACATGAATTTGCATTAACAATGAAGCAATTAATCATGTATATTGATGCATATTAGTGTACCTGTCATATTATATGGAATTGAAATGCAAGGCTTTGGCTCATCCTGGTAATTAACATATTATATTTTATAATATATTTTTAACACTATTAGTTAAAAAATGAGTTATTATGGAATTAATTCATGCACAATTACATATTTAATTAATAACAATTCATGTATGAACTAATGCATTGACCTTACAGACTCTTAATTAGTTCCTAATGTGGTAATCATTAATGAATAGCTTAGATAATCATTAATTACACATTAATTCAGTATTATCTGTGCATTAGTTAAGCATGAATTAATGCTTATTTGTGCACCTGTATTCTGTAATTTTCTCACCCTTATTTTGTTCAAAACCTGTTTGACTTACTTTCTTCTGCGACACATAGAAAAAGATATTTTGATGGTTGTCCAAGGTTTTGTTTTTTTTTTTTTTTTGGCTAGAGGTCAATGTTAACCCAAACTGTCAAATTTCAAAAGTCAATGATAACAGAATTTAAATTTTTTGGTGAAGTGTCCCTATTCCAAAGTAACAAATAAGTACAAATATGATTTATATGATGTACGTGTGGTCTGGTAAAGGTTCAATGAAATGTTTCTGTTGCTCAAACAGCAGAGGTCATGGGTTCAACTCCCAGGGAAAGCAAGAACTGATAAAAATGTAAAATGAGTGCCTTGAATGCAGCATAATTCGCTTCAGATAAAGGCCCCTGCCAAATGCATTAATGTAATGTATGCAAATAACAACCTGGCCAACCACAAATATCTAGGCCTAACCGAGAGTATAATTTAGAGGATGCACCTTAATGTTTTGCAGGAGAACATTTTAACACCTATGAACAAAGACTACAAAGTAAATGAGACCCACTCTATCTCTGCACATGAACATTTAACCAATTAACCATAACGCACAAGACATCAGTTTTTTTATCTCGGGGCCTTTTAAAAAATGATTAAAGGGATAGATTATTAAAAAAAAATCTTACTTGAATTACTTCAAAATATCCTTTTTTGCATTTCAGCTTGCAATTGGTAATATGTGTTGAAAGCTTCTCACTTGATGTCTCTCTGCATGAAATATATGTTATGTATAAAACAGACATGTTTTATATCTTCTTATGTTTTATTTTTATAAATATGCTGTTATGCAAAGAATTATATCTTCTTTTCATGACCGAATGCAGCCATTTGTATATTATTGATTAAGCAATAAAAAGCAATTTGAGATACTAGAACTAACTTATCATCATGATAATCACATAAACTGCCATTTAAATAAAAATAATAGTTAAAAACTAAAAAAGCTAATTGTTGTGCTGAACGAAAATGCATGTAAGTGTCCCTTAGGTGGCTGGGATCTGAATCACATCTGGTGTAAAACTAAACCAATGCTTCCTCGCATACTTCATCCCTACTTCTCCGTGTTAGTAAGGCAGTGGATGTGTTCAATGTTTGGACTTCAATCATTGCAATTCAGCCACAAGATTCCTCCATAAGAGTGCATGACCAGAGGGTGGAAGACATAGCTGGAACCCAGCTGTCAGAAAATGATGAGTTGCACCTGGTTCCTCACACACACCCCATGGCATTATGGCGTTGTGATTTCAATATAGAATGGATGACCTGAGGAGACTGCAAGACATATTGATTGTCTTTCCCCATTGGATTTCCACACTTTCGGGAGCTTTTCTGAGGCTTTTTTCCACTTTAGTTCAACCTAAAGAGCTTTTCATTTCAAAACAATTATACTGTGCTTATGATTTGGTAGCCTTTAAAAATGACATTCTTAAAGGAATACTCCACCATTTTTCCCTCCCAAGCACTTGCTGTGGTATTCCGCCTTACATTTATAGTTATCCACTTTACACGCTTAGAAAAGCATAATGTTTTTGTGTCACCATCCTAGGTCGAGTTACACTACTCGTGTAACTGTATTTAAAGGGATACTCCACTTTTTTGGAAATAGGCTCATTTTACCACTCCCCCAGAGTTAAACAGTTGAGTTTTACTGTTTTCGAATCCATCCGGACGATTTTCTGATATTTAGAAGAATATCAGTAACCAGACAGTTTCTGGTCTCATTGACTTCCATAGTAGGAAAAAAATATACTATGGAAGTCAATGAGACCAGAAACGGTCTGGTTACTGATATTCTTCTAAATATCAGAAAATTGGCTGAATGAACTTGAAAATGGTAAAACCCAACTGTTTAACTCTGGGGGAGTGGTAAAATGAGCCTATTTCCAAAAAAGTGGAGTATCCCTTTAAATGGGGAAACATGGATGTGTTTGTTCACTTGTCTGCTTGGCCCATATTGAATGAACTGGGCTAGTTAAGTGCTATTAAAGTGTCTCGCGCGCCAGAGCGATTAAGTGCACGGACGGAGACGAGAGGTATCAACTCATCTTAGTTAAGGAAATAACATAGTTTAATATAAAAAATAGTGGAGTATCCCTTTAAGAGATGAAAATAACGACACCTTTAGTCTACCTTGCACTTATTAAGATTACATAGACTTTTGATCCACCTAATTTGTTTGCTATTGAACATATTGGGTGACTTTTGACTGCCATGTATTTAAATTAAAATGTAAATTTTAAAATCTGTCTTTTTTCTTTTCTTTTCCAGCTCTTCGATCACATAGCCGAATGCTTGGCCAGTTTCCTTGAAAAGTTGGGCATCAAAGAGAAGAAGCTGCCTCTAGGCTTTACCTTTTCATTTCCTTGCCAGCAGACTAAACTAGATGAGGTGAGATGAGAGAGAATTTTTTGGGTGGAAGAATACTTTAAAATAAGGAGCTCTTCAGCAAAAATGCCATGTTTCCATGGTTGCCCTTATTTCTGTGCAGAGTTTTCTAGTATCATGGACCAAAGGTTTTAAGGCGAGTGGAGTGGAGGGGAGAGATGTTGTGGGCCTTTTGAGAAAAGCCATCAAGAAGAGAGGGGTGAGTGTATGAATCAGTGTGTCATGCTTTTACATGCTAAAGCAATTGGTTTAATAGGCCCTGTCCCAAATAACTCACTTCATATGCACTTACTTACAGTGGCCAATCTTAACCTCAATCTTAAATGATAGTGATCTGTTAAAGTAACACCATGGAACTTTTCCTCTTCAGTCGCCCTACCATCATAAATAATTTACCCTACCGTCGCACGCACGCTAGTGGTCGATCGATATGGTTTTTTTGATGGCCGATGCCGATATCTGAGAGAGCAGGGTGGCCGATATTTATATGTTTATATTTTTCAAATACTTTTTTGACTTTAACTTTTGATCAGGTAACGCTAATTTTACATACAGCATACAATGAAAACTACATAAATATGACACAGTGGGCAACCGGATATAGCACAGTGAGCGCAGATATTTTGAAATAAAGGATTTAAAATGTTTCGATCACGTCTCTTGTGAAGCTGATCTTCACACGTTTATGCCGGCTACAAATGCACACTTCACAAGATACCACAGCTGGATTTGTTTAAATCTGCAAGGTTTGTGAAATTAAATGTTTATTAGATATTCAGAGATTTGTTAAAAGGATGTAGATGTGCTTTTGCTGAATGTTGACAGGTAAATCAGAAAGTATTTTAGGCTGATTGTTTGCCTTTTCTGTTACAAATAATATAAAAGCAAACACATTAGTTTTTCACATACCATTTGATTTACTTTATTTGATTAATGCGACCAACTTGCGACCATAGTTGGCTAACGATGCTTTCGGGAAACGCACCCCTGTTCTGTAGCCTCTCTTCTCAGATGCTGGTGTTCTCGGCACCACCCGTCAAAATAAAAGTCTGCAGCGCCGTGAAAATAAAAGTCCCGCTTCCAACACATCGGCAAATCAGAAAAACTTATCGGCCGATGCCAATATTTACAAAAAATGCCAAATATCTGCCGATATGTTGGCCGTGGTGATATATCGGCCGACCACTAATGCTTGTTTATCCAGCACCGGCTTTAGAATGAACGATGTCCACTGACAAGGTAGAGTATGTTACATGATTTCATGAAAGAACGAAGAAAAATGCTATAACGCTTGACATTAAGCAGCCGAATTTTGTAGTTCCTTTTTTACTTGGGTTACTGCCCGAACCTCCAAGTTCCGTAGTGCCAGTAAAAGCCATACAGACCCCGTCAGGCTATTGCGCCTTTCATCCTGTTACGATTTGATGAACAAGTGATAAGATTTTGGAAACATCATTTTAAGATAAAAAAAATGTTACATAGTGTTGCTTTAAACCTTTGACTAAATCGCACCGGAACATTCAGTTCTGGTTTGACTCTGCCGCTGACCTAGAGAGAGAGCGGTTGTCATATGAAAGTATAAAACAAGAGCACATGTCACTCCTCTCCTCACAAAACTGCACTGGCTGCCAGTTGCCGTTTGCATCAAATTCAAGTCACTGACTTTTGCCTACAGAAGGAACCACTGACTCTACTCCCATTTACCAAAACTCATTACTTCAGATTTAAGTGCCATGCAGAAACTTGCACTCTGTCCCATCTCAAAGAGGCACAAAATCTCTTTCTTGGACCTTTTTCTGGTCTGTTCCCTGCTGGTGGAATAATCTGAAGACGCTTCTTTTTCTACAAAACTTTATCCTCTATATCTATTATCTTTATATATATAAAAAAACATGTACTGAACTGCATTAGATTAAACTGGGAAAGGTCATAGCACAGCATATTGTTGTCCTATTGTTAGTTTCATTGCTTCTATTGTTCTCAGTTGTAAATCACTTTGGATTAAAGTGTCAATGAATAAATGTAAAGTTAAGCTTCACAAACAGTACTATACAATACTATAATTATACTATAATTCAGATTATCACAAAAGTGCTGGGATAAGTTTTATAGTTCTGTTATTAACACTGATGTCTACAGTAGAGATCAAAGTAGAGTAAATCGCCATTTGAAAGTATTATGTCACTTCAAATAACGATTGTATCGATTACATCTTTACACCACCAGATGACAAGTGACTGTTAAAAAAATGTATATGTCATTGAATCATTCATTCAAGAGATTTGTGATTCATTCAGTTATAAACAAATTTGCTCCATTAGCGTGTCACTGGTTAAGGCTAACCATATAGCAATCCATGTGGCAACATTTAGCAACATCATATCAATAATAACAATAATAAAAGGTGCAATACGTAACTTTTCTTCTAAAATTAATGCTTTTTTATTGCATGTTTGTGAAGGGGTTGTAAATCACACATTACAATGATCCACTTGATTGATGATTTTGCTATTATCTCTAAAGGCCAGTATTCCTATTGCTATGTGAAGTCTCTGTGTCGATTTTTCTGCGAAATCTATCGGATGTGATGTGCATGCACGCTCCCGAACCACTCCTTTTTTATATAAAGTTTATGCGACGGCACTGCAGCTGACTACATGAGTCTGATAACACCAAAAAACTCCTGCCTCCAGCACAACATACACTCCAACACAAACTCCACATAAATATATAAAAAAACAAACAAAATAAAAAATGTATCCGCTGAAGCTAGTCTAGCCAGACGTGAATAGGACTGACGAAAACACGGATCAACTTTGGCAGAGGGTTTGAATTATGGAGATACCCACGCTATTTTTATTGTGATAAATTACAAGTTTTCAGAAATGCAAAAATAATGGTAAAACTGTAATGAGATAGCAAGGTAAACTACAACATACATGAGAAATGAAATGAATACAAAAGACTGTTCCATTTTATTTTATGTACTAGATCTACTGTCTAACATCACTCATCCCACTACTCTCATCTTGTTTACAATACACATTTCCAGACATGTTCAGTACAGTAATGTTACTTCCTACGATCTTACTGATACACTGAAACTGTTCAGTTTAGTTCACTAACCGTTTTCGTTATCATATTATACATTCACCGATATTGACATTGCTGATTGTGAAAAATTCACCAATACTTAGAGAAATGCCTTCTGCTATATAACACCACAAATATAACATTATCATGGTACGAGTATGGAGTATTAGTTCAAAATCAAGCTGATAAACGTAGCCTATTATTATAACATTGCAGTGGGAGTTTACATGAGTTTCCAGCATGTTCTGTGATGCTTTCTCCAGTGTTAAGTCTCAGTGTGGCCGTGTACTATTGTGCTCTTGTAAAAATTGTTTGCAATCTGAAACATCACCAACAGATGCCTCTAAAAACTACATATAGCACCTTTAACAAATTGCCAATCTCATGATAACAAGTTTATTAAAAAGACTAAATTCTATGAAATAATATTCATGATTTTTCCTGTTAATAGTGATCAACACAGCTACAGTAGCAAAGTTAATTTTAATACAGTCATGACAGATTCATTTTGTGCCTGTTTTGTGGGGGTGGTGATGGCTCAGTGGATAAGAGTGTATAAGTGGATACCCGGGTTCGAATCCACTGTGAGACACCAATGAGTCCCTGAGCAAGACACTTAACCCCTAGTTGCTCCAGAGGCGTGCGACCTCTGACATATATAGCAATTGTAAGTCGCTTTGGATAAAAGCGTCAGCTAAATGAATAAAAATGTAAATGTGTCCATGCCATTGTTCAAGATTTTCTACATTAATGTCCACAATCATCTTGTGTTGGCGATGGCACATTATCACTGAGGTTTAAAGCATTAGCACTGACTAAGCACTCTCAAGATAATCCAACAAAGAACGAATCATTAAAACTAATTTCTACATCATCCCTTTTAATAAGCCGTTACTGCTAGAAAGAATAGAGTGCCGAAGTGATGACGTCACTTTGTAGGACAACTCGGAAGCTAGCGGCGCGTGGGTTCCCTCAGTTGAAAAGCAATGGATTTTCCCCATAGACTTTTGGAAAATCACGAAAAATAAGATCTGTGTTTAACAAAGAGTTCTGACCCTTACACGTTTTGTCTATCAAGATAATCTTTACAAGTTAATCCAAAATGTATACATTTTGAAGCCTATATAAAGATTTTTAAAAAAACACAATAAGACACAATAAAGTTTAAAAAAAAACCACAAGCAGATTATAACTGTGTGTTCTACGTCATAGATCAAAACGTGAAAATATTTAGAGGCTTTGTTCACCACAGACCTTATTTCAGGCGATTTAGCAAAAACCCATTCAAAAATCCCATAGACTTTAGAGCGAGGGAACCGGGAATGCTAAAATGCTAACTCACTTCCGCGTTTTGGCCTACAGAGTGACGTCGTAACTTCGGCACTCTATTCGAATTGTGTATCTAAGTGTTCCAGTGGACTTATTTGTACCCAACCCTTTCCTACCTTTAAATTGTCAAAAGTACGGACTTGGGTCTAATGGCTGCAAGTGCAACAACAAACACATTGTAACTGTGTTGCGGAAGATCGGCAAGTAGAGTTGTGAAAAACCATCTAAATGCTGTAATCGATCACAGGTGATCGTTCAAAACATCTGCATCAAAGGATCAAAGAAAAGCAAATACAGAAGGTTAGACGACAAAAGATCATCAGTTACCCAGAAGCAAAGAAAATGGTGGATACTGCCCCTATTTCCAATTTGAATAAAACGTTTGCCTCTGCTGTCAAAAAAAAGCTGTAAGAATAGATTGCCAGACAGATATCACCAGGATGCGTAAAGATAAACCCCAAACTGTTAACTACAGTAATCTTATCTCAAAAATGAAGAATACAGGGATTCAGAGAGAGACTTTCAAATGAATTTCATATCAGGAGTTCAACAACTGAGAATCAAAACGTTAAATAAAAATAACAGAAAGACAAGCTCTTCATAATCAAAAGATAACTTCAAAGACAAGACAAATTGAAGATGTCAAACACCATAGTAGAAGCCCATGTACTAAAGGCAGAATTAAGACAAATGTTCCTATTAGGTAATGGGAAATGTTATGGGGCCCAATAGAGCTGTCGTGGTGTCAAGGATAATTTTACGAGTTGCAGCGTTTAATTGCAGTTATTAATCCTCTAGTTGTATGTTTACAAGAGATACAATTATCATCAGATTGTGCTTTCTCCTTTAATAGTCACATCAGCATTAACAGCAATCTACAGGTGACAGCAGATTCACACTAGGGCTGGGTATCGCCCTAAATTCACCCTTTATCCCATTAAAATCGCAGTAACATATAGCTTCAGGTGACTCATTGCTGGATTTGATCTTATCCATTTTCAGCTTCAAATACCAAACAACATTTTTATTTGTTCTCTCATCAGGACTTCGACATTGACATTGTTGCTGTGATCAATGATACCGTTGGCACCATGATGACCTGTGGCTATGACGACCATCACTGTGAGATCGGTCTCATTGTCGGTGAGTCACTGACTGCCTTATTACTGCACTTATATTCTGGCTGATGTTAGTGGGAAATATCAGCCAGGGTGTCAGCAATTATTATGAGGCAAATGATCTGCTTGGTGTGAATAAAAGGTGCTTTATTCAGACACAGACACAGTCATTTCATTTGTTTAGGTTATTGGTTGAGGGAATACTAAAGCATGCATTTTATAGCCTGTTCAGGTCTATTATTATGGCCTAACAAAATTATTTTTTGTTGCATCTTGACAATTATAATCCTCACACTTCACTTAACGAACTAATTATTTTGATTCATTTTCCCCAATAGTGTGTCAAATATGTGTAATTAGAGCGGCTAGAGCAGATGCTTCCTGCGTCTTTCACACCAACTTTGTATGCCATGCACAGCCTCAGTTATTATTCTCGCTAATTTGTACATAATTTTAACAGTTTTTGACACAAGATGACAATTACAGTGGGCTAAAAGTATTCTTGGTGAAGTGGAAATACAGCTGAAGAGCGAGAACAGCTGAAAAGTGTGGAAGTGGTGGTAGTGAGCAAGGCGTTTAGTGGGATTTTTTTCAGGGCTGCTCAGTGGGATTTTATTTCTGTTCATTTTCAATTTAACTGGACCTTGAAGCAGTGGAAGAAGGCCGTCTGGTCCGATGAGACACGTTTTCTTTTACATCACGTAGACTGCTGTGTACATGCGTCATTTACCTGGCGAAGTGAAAGCATCTTGAAAGCATTGTGAAGGGATGACAAGCCGCTGGAAGGAGAGTGATGCTCTGGGCAATATTTTGCTGGGAAACTCTTGGTCTGGCCATTCATGTGGACGTAGATTTGACACCTGCCGCCTACCAATACATTGTTGCAGACCAGGTACACCCCTGAATGGTGTTCCCTGGTGGAAGAAAAATTGTTGACAAATTTTTTTGTTGTCTAATAGCCATTCAATGACCATAAACTCAATAGTTCGAAAAATGAACTCTACAAAAATATAACCAAATCAGTGGTTAAATTTAATCTTTAATATTTATAGTAATGTGACCGCTTACTGTCCAGCCTTAATAAAAACACAGTACCAATCATTAGTTATGTTTCCAATTTCAGAGATGCTGTGCAATGAAATTGGTTTTATAATCACTCCAGTTATCCAATTACATCTTTTGTTGAGTCACTAAAGTTTGTTGTTGAGAATTGAGGGATTTCATTAGGTAGCCCTAAAAAACCTATTCACTTTATAGCCCTTAATCCTGTATTTGTGAACAAATGTGGGCACAGAGGACTCAGGTGTGATCCTAATTTTTATTTATTATAAATGCTATATCACTGTCTTCGATAAAGTTTTATCTATCCATTAATGGTGTTTTTTTTAATTTTGGGGGAATTTTAGAATTTATTTACTTCAAAATGTACCATATTTTCTATGTAAATAATGCCTATTTTTATGCTTTTTTAAAAAAAAAAAAATTTAAACTACATTAAAATATAATTCCAATAAGTTCTTAGAGCTAAAACCTAGAACTAACATTGTAGAATTGAGTCAAAAAAATGTGTGTATGTTCAGGAGGAAAACTTAAAAAGTAGCCTAGTCTTGTACTACTCAGATCAGGGGAAGTATTTTTTAAAAATAAATCAAAACTATTTTGCATATTTATTTGTCCAAAACACGGTATTAGGGTTAAACAGTTTCCCAAATTATTTTAGGTGTATATCTTCTTATCCGATGAAAAATGTATCTGCCTCAATTGAAAAGTGTTTTTATGCATATTTTTTTAGAATTTATGTGCATTTTGCTGTTTGTTGCTGTTTTAGCAACATGCGGAGAAACAACAGCATATTATGTTCGTTACATTATATTTATATTAGCTAAGTAATAGAAATATAATCTAACAATATAAATATCCTAACCTGATTTAATATAAAATATTTATTCACTTAGTAAAATAGCATTTAAACTCATTTAACTTGCACATCTGTTAGAAATATACAAATCGGATTGCTGATTTAACATTTTGGTTGGGGCTATCTTTTAGTCCAGTCATTATGTTTTAAGTCCAAAATTTACATGGTCATTTTCCAAGGTTCAGAATGTTTTGAATACAAATTAATAAGATAACAAGAGATGTTACTATCATGCAAATGGGGAGCGTCCTGTATATTTGAAGGCAGCGGGTTTATTTTGAATTCAAAGACAGCGTCGAGAGACTAAGTAAGCTTACTGATTGCTGGGCTAATAAAACAAGCTTACCCAAGGCTTACCTTGTCATCTTCCATAAAGCCAGACTAGCATTGTTGAGTGTACTATTGATGTAATATATTTGAGCATCACGAAGGCCTAATGTAAATTCATAAATTCCCTTGCCTGCACCTTTGAACGTGTGTTTTTATTATTTAAGGATTTGTAGGAATTTGGTGAGATGGTGCTAAGAAAACACATGGACTGCAGTAGATTTAAAGAGGAACTGCATTGCAGAATATGTGCGTGACTTACTTTGTTTGCATCTGCGTTCATTTTATAATATTAGCACAAAGAAATGACCACCGTTTTAGCCTTGGTTTAGATTTAAAATCTTTTCAAAGCAGTTTTACGGAAAATGCATGTCTACATTACAATTTAGAGAGATCTGTATCAGAGGTGTCCAAATTATGGAGATGGTCCTCACTGCAAAGCACCAAATCCAGGGGTAGGAGTTGGATCCAGATCCAACTCCTCCCACCTTGGCTACTATACATCAGTTCAATTTCATCCCTTAGTTGCCACCCTGATTTGCAGGGTTTTCGTTCGGATATCCTCAGAAACTCCACGGATTGAAGCCCATACAAACACTCGAGAGCTCGTTCATGGAGGCTACTCGCCCGCAGCAGAGCGAGGGGTAATCGAGTCGGCTGCCACCGCCTCACCTGGAGATTTTTAAATCTTTCTGACCATAACATTTTTTTTTTATTGCTCATGCTTTTTTTTGCAAAGACTGAGAAAACATTCTTTATAATAAACCACAAAGAGATCCTATACCATGAAATATTCAACATTATTCCATTGAGATGTTCTTTTTATAGGCTTTTATATATACATTTTGTTGGGTAACACCAGAGTCCGTGTTATACATCAGATCTCTTAAAGGTTCTATATGTAACTTTTTTTATAAAACGAATTGTTTTTTATTGCCTGTGTTTGAAGGGGTTGTAATCACACATTGCAATGATCCACTTTTCCGGTTTTGCTATTACCTCTGAAGGCCAATATTCATATTTATATGTGAGGTCTCCGGGTCGGATTCCCTGCGAAATCCTTCGGATGTGACGTACATGCGCACTCCCGAGCCTGTCTATCCTACAGTCGATGCGACCCATAGACAGTAAAAGAAATGGACACAGTAACCCCGTTGATTTCAACATGCGACCAACGGCACATCAGCTGACGACACGGAGTCTGATAACTCCCCAAAACGTCCTGCCTCCAGCACAACACAGACTCCAACACAAACACCACATAAATATAAAAAACAAAAAAGTTTTATCTGCTGAACTAGTCAGGAAAAACGTGAATCTGATCGACTCCGGACCAGGGTTTCCGTTGTCCGGTAATTACCGGACATTGGCCGGGAAAAAAATTAAATGTCCGACAAAATAAAATCTCTCCGGTCAAATTGTCCGATTAAAATTGCCTAATAATCCCGCCCCCTGCCACAATCTGAACTAGAGAATAAGCCTAAAATCTATTAAGCAAAAATACACCGACATTTGGCTGTGTTATAAAGGAACAGGCTCTACCGTTTGAATGTTGTTAGACGGCACATATGGCCCGGAGCGCCTTATATTTGGATCAATTGGTTAATAACGCTCCACGTTATTACTCGCGCTCGTGTCCATTTTATGCCCGCTCTGTCACACGGACAGTTCAACCTCGTATAATAATCAATAATCAAATCACTGTTCCCGGCGCTGCTTCACAGAATGTTCATAAAGGCTCCCAGTTCAGCGCTCAACGCAGTTTGCTTCGCGCTCCACTCAAATCGCCCCCGCTCGCTCCAAAAAACGAAAGAAATCTGCATGTATTTTTATTTCACTTTTAGGTTAGACCACAGCCTTACCTTACAAAGAACTAAAGACCAACAACAACATTTTCCAAACAGAAATGTTTCATTTCAAATTACAAATAAGGGCTAGCAAGAACAGGAAGCATACACAAAAAGTCCTGTAAAATTAAACGAATAAATGGGCCTAATAATATGAATAAAATTATATAAACAAAAATACACATAAAAGTTTTAAAAGTAAATTATAGGCCAGCATTTTGATAACTGAACTTTTGCCCATCGCACACGATAAAAATGTAAATGGCTTATAACCGTACAAACTGTTAAAACCATACAAACTGCTGTAAAATTAAACGAATAAATGGGCCTAATAATATAACTAAAATAAAAATATGAACAAAATTATAAAAAATATATACATAGGCCTACATAAATGTTTAAAAGTAGGCTAATTAATTGTTAGGCCAGATTTTGATAAGCCTATGATTTTTGCGCAGCGCGCAATATTAAAATTTAAATTGGCTTATATCATCTGTAGACACACAAAAAAAACTGTAAAATTAAACGAATCAATGGGCAAATTTTTAAATAAAGAATTTTTATTTATTATATATTTTATTTATTATATAAATAAAAATCACATCAACATCAACGTGTTAAATTAAATACATTTTGGTAATGGTAGGCTAAATTAACTATTAAGGCCACCAGACGCCATATCTAACTGATTTTTTTTTTTTGCGCAGAGAGCACGTGGATGACAATTTAAATTGTCTCAAACTTAAAAAAAGAAAAAAAAAGAATTGCTTTCCTTATCTAGCCTACAGTTCTCTTGAGTTCACCTTCAAGAACACGAGTTTGGACAATGTCTGAGGCTTCAGACACATGCGGTGGTTTGTTTCTTGAAAGCAAGGCAGCAGCGGAGAAAACCCTCTCTGCGCTCGCAGACTCGCTTGGGATGCTGAATACAATGCAAGCAACTTTAGTCAGGCAGGGACGTGACTAAAGTTGAGGGTTCTCACTGCAGAGAGGGTTCTCACTGCAGAATCGGATCAAGATGAAAGCAGCGAAGTCGAGAACAAGGTTACGCGGCATATGCGCATTGCAAGTTGTGGAGAGACACTGCGAAGTTTTGATTTTAAGTCGGCAGCTGTACATTTCAGCACTGCAAAACATCGTAAAAAGCCTAAAATTACGCAAGACAGTGTTATAGGCCTAGTCATTTGTTTGTTCCAATTAATTTGACAAGGAGTCATTTCATGGTGGCCAATTTAAATGTTACCATGAGACGCTACTACACTACAGTATATAATTAAGTTCGCTTGAGTAAAAACTAGGCTACTATTCAGATATTGTACGGACGTTCATGTTTTCATCTTTTCTATTTGAAAGTTATGCTAATAAACATGTTGCATTCTATACGGCCTGATTATGTCATTTTTTAAGTTACATAGCCTGCCTCCAGTTTTCCTCAACTTGACTAATTAAGAGACGGTATTTGACCGGCTTATCATCAAAATGTCCGTTAAACTAAACCTCTGCCGGTCACTTTGACCGGCACCATTTTTTTCTAGCGGAAACTCTGCTCCGGACGTAACGCGGATCAACATCGGCAACATACCAGTACAACATATTAGTAAACTCTAGTGAAATAGCAAGGTAAACTACATGAAACATGACATGAATCCGAAAGAATGTTCCAGGATAAAAAAAGTCGGTGTTTTAGGATGTAACTTACTAGATCTACTGACTACGTCACTCATCCACTACTACCATATTGTTTACAATACACATTTCCAGTAATGTCACTTCTTACGATCTTACTGATACACTGAAACGGTTCAGTTTAGTTCACTAACCGTTTTCGTTATCATATTATACATTCACCTGTGTTGACATTGCTGATTATGAAATATACACAAAAATAGTTAGTGAAATGGCTTATAACATCGCATGTCGGCTAAAGGCAGTTTATTATAACATTATCATGGTACGAGCACAGAGCATTAGTTCAACGTCAAGCTGATAAAAGTAGGCTATTATTGTACCTGCAGTGGGAGTTTACATTAGTTTCCAGCATGTTGTGTGATGATTTCGCTGTTGCGTTGAAAGTCTCCGTGTGGCCGGCAGTGACCGCTCACAAGAGAGATCTAGCACGCACACGAGCACGAGCGCTCTTGTTGCATTCTGAAACATCACCGCTAGAGGCCGCTAAAAATCGCATACAGCACCTTTAATGCTATCTTCAAATAGAAAAATTGAGGAGAAATCGCAGGAAAGAAGAAGGTTTTTGAAACAGTGTTCCCACAGTCATAGAAAATCTTAGGCCGGGATAAGTAATTGAAATGTAAAACTGTGAAAAAGTAACTGTGAAAACGTAATGGAAATGTATGGAAATTCATTGGTCAAGAAGGGTGGGAACCCTCTTTTATCAGCATGGGTCAGTTCTCTTCAAGAAATGTTACCCGTGGGATTTTAAAACTGCCAGTTTAAAATTCCATTTAAAATAAGGCAGAACTGATTTTTAGGCTACTAATATGACTGGAGTCTTCATTTCATGGTAGTTTTACATTATTATTTATTTGTGTACAACATTTTTTATGAGGGAAAAATGACTCGGTGCTCCTTTAAAATGCAAATTTGCATGCAACGTGTGTAACGTCATGCCACATTTCCAGGAATCTTCAATGTAAACAAGTTGCGTGTGTTTTACAGGGACGGGCACCAACGCGTGCTACATGGAGGAGATGCGGCACTTGGAGCTGGTGGACGGTGACGAGGGTCGCATGTGTGTGAACATGGAGTGGGGTGCTTTCGGCGACGATGGCACCCTGGATGACATCCGCACTGAATTTGACCGAGAGATTGATGCTGGCTCCCTAAACCCCGGCAAACAGCTGTGAGTGACAATCCTGCACCTGACAGTTAGTGCCACTCTTGACAGTTCTCTCGTTGAGGCCTTTTTCCCTAGAGGGTAACTAGGCAATTACGGAAACGGTTAACAAGGTTGTCACCATGGCGACAGTAAGTCACTGGTGGTACGCATTCTTGAGTATGCATTTGTTTTTAGAAAGCAAGTACGAATGTTGTTGGGTAGACCATTTTGTATGTTCTTGCTAGAAAGCGAGTCACATCATTCATTGTAAGCTAGCCTGATTTCCGAACAGACGTCATGTGTCTTGGGAGTTTTAAAGCTAATGTTCCTGTCCCCAATCGCTGTGACTCAACATGCACTTTCAATTCACTGTGAAGAACCAGCACTTTGAAAGCTCAGAAAATGCAGATCTAATCAAATACTATTATGCTATGAGTGGTTGTGGCTGAGCTCTCTACATGCCCTCTGTGGTGGAGTATGGCAATCGATTGCCTTATTAGGTATGCACACGCACTCGCATCTTTTTAGAGCTCCTTAATAGCAGAATTTTAATTTCTCATTGTTACGTACGCCGTTTCTTTAGAGTTGGGAGTCACTTTTATTGTTCTCTTGCTTTCACTGCTCTCTGAGACATGGGGAATGTTTAGACCAGGGATTTTCAAACTTTTTGAGTGTGTAGAAGTGAAAAAAGTGAAATCGCAATCAAAAACCCCTTTAAAAGAAAGTTTACGTCACACAACGACTGCCAGATATTTAATTTATTTATTTACTTAAGCGCCCAGGGGCATAATCAGGTTCATTTGAACAACAGGCTTATTTCCATAGCAATGGAGTATGAAATCTACAGTATACAGTAATAAGAACACTTGGATATAGTCAACATTTCAAAACCTTAAGTGATTTTAGGGGATTATTAATCTTTAGAGTTTTACAAGTCATCAAAAAGTTGGCTTGAGTTTGACATGTTTGATATGCTTTCCTGTTCACTACTCCCTGATCTGTTGTCAAAAAAAGTTTTATAAGAAAAATAAACCACCGGGAGGAACAAAAACTATTTAGCTCAAAGCAAAAATCATACACACTGAGGGAGTCAAAGAAAAGAAAAGAAAGAAACGCCATTAACGAAGTTTGACAGAACCAAAGACCCGGCTCCCTTTCCCTTCCTTTCATTTCCAGTTGACGTCTGCCTTTTATCAGAGGGACGCCCATTCAAGTGTCAACACTACAGCATTACCAGCCAATACCACTGCCCAGCACCATATCCTATGAGCACGAAACATGATAAAAAAAATATTTATATATTTTGTCATAATTTGCCTGTCAAGTGTTAGTGGAACATGTTCAGACATAATTATTTGAAATTTGTCAATTCTTTTCTTGATTGACCAGGAATCACTTTCAACCAGTTACATTTTTTAATATCGGTATCAAACCGTAGTTTCAATAGTCCTTTCTTCCCTTTTGTGACATTCGAGTGAAACAGCTTCTCAATCAAGAAAAAAAGTAAGGCAGGACTTGATTTTGGCCATCAGGAATTGATTGGATCGTTGTGGTTTGCTATTGGTTGATCTCATGTGAGTAAACACACCAGTAAACATGTCATCAGAGAAGAGATGTTGTTGGAAGAGGAACAGGAAGTTATTTTGATCAAAGAAGCACAAGGGCACATGCATTTTTATATGATGCTGTGCAAAGATAAATAATGTATAATGAATAGTGCAACATTCCATAAAAATATTTCATGGTGTCTTAAATTTCAAACTATAAAAATATTATTTAAAATACTTCATTTTTTTTACATTAAAATCAATTCTTTAATTAAATTCATTAAATTCTTGTTGCCAGTGACCCCTCTCTGCACTACATTAATTACTTTCAAGGCCATGTTTCTATAGAGTTTTAAGTAAGGAATAATTGACGATGGACTGTTGAATTACGAGAAAAATGTCATTGTCATTCTGGGTTTTGGTTCTTTTGCTGTCCTTGGAATGTTCCTGAACCAATCAGATGCAAGCATTCAACAGCCCTGTAGTATAAAAATTAATAATCAACACCCTGTGAATTTACCCTCTCTTTCTTTTCTTTTTCCACAACTATTTCCTACACCCCTAAAGCATCCTGGGGTTAAGTGTCTCACTCAAGTGAATAATAGTGATTGGGTTTACTAGTATGGGTTATTGAACCCAGCATAGGTTCAATAACCTCTAAACGACCATTGTCCACCCATACCACCTCACTGCATCATGACATACGTGTTTATCGTGGTCACTCATCTTCCTGACTTTACGTGCTGTGTGTTTTGGTTTCATGCAGGTTTGAGAAGATGATTAGTGGGATGTACATGGGGGAGCTGGTCAGACTCATCCTGGTGAAGATGGCCAAAGATGCTCTGCTGTTTCAGGGACACACCACTCCAGATCTGCTCACCACCGGTCACTTTCAAACCTCCTTTGTTTCTGCCATCGAAAATAGAAAGTCAGTACCTTTTTGTTCTTGTGTATTTCTAGCTCTACTATAAATTAATGGTACACATTAAGGAGTCTCGGCTAGAGGGCCAAATTGCGATTGAGGATGCTGGAGGTGGAGATTTATAGCCTTTTCTCACAGGACTTGATATAATTAAACTTATCAATGACAGATCCAGAAAGGTTCAAATGACAATCACCAGTGACAACTAGAGATTCACCCGTTGTAAAATGCAAAAGACTTCATTCGGAGTGGCTACAGAAAAAAAAGAGAGACCGCAACCGGACCAATGCGAAAACAAGGATAGATATAGGAAGGGCATATAGCTTCAATCTATTGCAGTGACTAAGAGACTCTCTATATTTGTTACGGTGAAATCACAAAACCTAATGCACAAAAAAACGTGTCCCTGATTGAAATACAACCACTAATAAACAACCGGTTTTGATGAGGAAAATAAACTATACAAGTAGTAGGCTAGGGATTAGAAGTTTAGAACCCAGAACCTCTGACACACTTGGCAAAAGTTATGCCTGTGGCCAATTAAAGTTGATTGGGATAATTGTCGGATCTATGTATTTAATCATGTGAAAATTCTCACCACTAACAACATATATTAGATCTCATTACACGACAAATTAAACACAATGTACTATTGTATACTAATCCGCCATGTCATGCTCTGCGTGAGTGGTATTTACGACAGTAACGTTAAATACAAGTACTCCACAGCGACTCTAGGGGTCGCTGTTTGACAAAAATGGGATTCCTGCATAGTGCCCCTTTAATTCTGAGTTCTTTTTACCAAGAAGCATATGGTGTCTTTGAACATCTACTGTCGGGTTCAAATTCTCAGACCGCAAGTGAAAATACAAAGAAGTCAAGTCCCTACAAAGAAGATCAGCATGACAATTTGATTGAAAAGTTTCACAACACAAGGACACAAACTTCAAGTTAGATCAAAACAATAGGTTACTGTTGTAACCCAGGTTCTCTGAAACATCGAGTGGAGAGATCCACCTATGGGAAGGGGCAGCAGTGGCTCAGTGGTTCATGTAGGTTGTCTACAAACCAGAAGGTGGTTCAATCCCTGGTTCCACATGACCACGTGTCGAGGTGTCCATGAGCAAGATACCTAACCCCAGCTGCTCCCTACGAGCGGGATGTCGCCTTACATGGCTGACCCCGCCATGGGTGTATGAATGTGTGAGTGAATGGGTGAATGTGAGGCAAATGTAAAGAGCTTTGGTGGC
The DNA here is from genome assembly GCA_038021265.1 of Cyprinella venusta. Taxonomy (NCBI): domain Eukaryota; kingdom Metazoa; phylum Chordata; class Actinopteri; order Cypriniformes; family Leuciscidae; genus Cyprinella; species Cyprinella venusta. The sequence continues at coordinate 42,304,597 of CM075865.1, read as the reverse complement.
CACTGGGTCTGTGAAAGCGCTACATAAATGTAGTCCATTTACCATTTTACCTATGGGAAGGGCATCCGTACCTGACCTCTGCAGAAGCATCCAATTGCACCAAGTCTGGCAAGATAGACAGAAGTGCGCAGCTATTGCCAGGCCACCCCCTTACCTGAGGGCATATAATGCCTGCAAGCGCTGCTGTTCTCTAGTAAGTATATTCGGCTCTCGTGCAGCAAGCGGGGCAAAAGCTGGTGGATCTCTCCACTCGATGTTTCAGAGAACCGGGGTTACGACCGTCTTATGTATTCTTGACCTAATGGACCTGACAGAACTATGGTTGCTTGTCCGAATCTCATCCATATCATACCCACTATTTGAGGATGACTAATCTCCCCTCGATAGAAGGTCTTGCGCAAAGTTTGCGCTCTTCCAATGTTTAGCAGCTTTGCAACCATCATCCTTATACCTGAGAGTCTCACTGAATAGGGGTGAAATGTATTGACAAAACCCATTTCACGAACGCTCTCATTCTCAGGAGTCCCAGCGGCAAAACCTGGATAGATTAAGCCATAAGACCCTGCAGCCTGAGCCATGTACGATATCGTACTTTCGCCCCCCTCTCTGAACTGCGATACAGTTCATTAGACAGAGAATGCACTCTTGAGAGAAACACGCTCGAATGGAGACTGAGTTCAACTCCAAGCCCAGGAAAATCACAGTCTGACTGGGTGTAAAATTGCTCTTGTTCACATTCACCCTGAACCCGAGAGATGTGATGTGTGTGAGCTCATTCGATTCGGCTATAATGAGCCAATCTTCTCTGTATGTCAAAATCCTCAGACCATACATTCTTATGGGTGTTAAGCCCGCCTCCGCACACAGACAGAAACTCCGGAGTCTTAATGAGAGCCAGAACGGCAGAGCTGTGAATTCGTAACATATGCCTTGGTAGACGAAACTAAGAAACTTCCTCTGTGGAGGATAAATGCTTATGAGGAAAAAGCATCTTTCAGATCGACCGATGTGGGGGGCACCACCGGAATCGCTCCCTTGTTTAAAAGGGAAGATACTTTCTCTTTCTGAATTTTTGCGGCGCACTCCTCCATGTGTGAAGAGAGAACGTCGTTTAGCGGTTTTATTGCAAACTGCAGTCTGTAGCCCTGCATTATTGTACACGGAGCCGAAACAGTTTGTCAAGCCAATTCGCGACTTACGAATATTCCCACCCCAGTCGTAGCGGCGCTGCGTAAGCCTAGCTGGCTCATTTGTGATACAATGGCGCCCTCTAGTGGACGAACTAGGGGCGACATGCAGGGGTTCACAGAGATTTTCTCTCTCTGCAGGGAGATGATTTCTCTCTGTGGAGAGTGGTCCTTTCTCTGTAACAAATTAATTTGATCCATTGTTTCGTATGTGTTTCGTGTTGGGTAACTAAGGGGAATACAGTATGTGGCGGGTGGTGACACTGCTTTTGCACTTTTTCTCACGACAGACCCCCTGAAAGTGGGGGGAGAACACACAACGTCCACATGGGCTGGGCAGTCCTGAGAGGGGGGTGGCTGACCCCTCCATAAGAAACGTAAGTCTCTTGAACAGGGGCTCTAGGGCAGGAAGAGAGTCCGAAGAGCTTGCGACTCGTAGGCATGGACTCGATGCCCCCATCGGCCGAACATCAGGCAGGTCGCTTGCGTTTCGGTCGGTGAGGGTTTGAGGGTTTTCCCGCCACGGCAGGAGTCGGTTTCCCCCAGGGCTTAGCAGAGGGTTGGTTCCTGTGTCGTGGCAGAGGTTTGTTACGGGACCTTTCCTTACTGTGATGGAAGTTAAATCCAGAGACGGGGGTCAGAACGGGTGAAGGTCCTTCACGGCAATCAGCACCATGTGCAGCCGAGGGTCACAGGAGTTTTTCGGCAGAATTGCAGTCATTGGAAAAATTTGTAGTGGGCAGCCATGGAAAGGGAAACAGGTGAGAAGATGCAAGAGTGTGGGCGGCTCAGAAGCAAACACAGCTAAATAACAACTGTCATGCCTGGCTGAGCATCCAACCGAGCTGTATCAGTGCAGAGATTGCAAGAAGCGAATGTTAACTGGAGAACAGCAGTGCTTGCAGGCGTTATATGTCCTGAGATAACCTGGCATTGGCTGCGCGCTTCTGTCTTGCCAGACTTGGTGTAATTGGTTGCTTCTGCAGGTCAAATATGGATGCCTATCCCATAGGTGGTTCTTGACCACGAGATGATGAAATAGAACCTTATGAATCCATTCCATTCCTATATAATTTGATCTCAGTTTGTCTAAATTTTTTTAAAAAGTTTCTTATGCTCACCAAGGTTGCTTTTATTTAATCAGAAATACAGCAAAAACAATAATAGTGTGGGATATTATTAAAATTTAGAAGTAAAATGTAATAATATAATTTTAATTAATTCCCGAAAGGCAAAGCTGACTTTTCAGCATCATTATTCCATCATCACATGATCCTTCAGGAATCATTCTAATATGCTGATTTGGAGCTCAAGAAATTTCTTATTATTATCAATGTAGAAAACCATTGTGCTGCTTAACATTATTGTGGAAACAGTGATACATTTTTTTCAGGATTCTTTGGCTCCATTTACACTGCAGGTCTTGATGCCCAAATCCGATTTTCTGACTATATCCGATTTTTTTGACGACCTGCTTACATCATCTTTTCAAAGTGACCCATATCCGATTTTTGCATTTACACTATACACTGCTGAAACTAACAAATGCAGACGTTCTGACCTGGGAAATTAAGCAAAACAGCACGAAATTCAATGGATACAGATGCGAATAAAATTATCCAGTGTTTTCTTTCAACAATATTGCAATAAGTCATCATTGGTCTCGTACAGCGGAGAAAAAAGAAGAGAGGCTTTAGCCACGACGAGCACTTAAAACGATGCCTCATATCTTGTGAAATGTCTTCAAAAACGGATTTATTTCTGTAACTACCCTGCATTTTTGCCTGCACTCTTCACCCCAAACACTCAAAAGACATGAAACCTCCGCATTGCTCCACTGTGTGTATCCTTTTTTCCATCGCGCCTATAATCGCGCACTTTTTTATGACATACGACTCGCATTCCCGGGGAATATCCGATTTGTCTGCCTACATGGCACACGCAAATGCACGTATCCGATTCATATCCGATTTATTACCACATATGAATGAGGCCTAAATCCGATCTGAGAAAATCGGAATCCATGCGTTTTTTTTCCTGCTTACACGTTCACTGGTCATATCCGATCTGTGCCACATGAGAGGAAAAAAAAAATCGGATTTGGGGTCACTTGAACCATGCAGTGTAAACGAGGCCTAAGATGAATAGAAAGTTCAAAAGAACGTCATTTAAACTTGAATATTTGTGATGTAAAAGTTTTGACTGTCACTTTTGATCAATTTAAGTCATTCTTGCAGAATTAGTCCCTTTGATTTGCGCCACTCACATGCTATTGGTGTTTGGTTTGCTAAGGATATTTCGGTTAATACTCATTCAAACCTCCAAATAAATCAGAATCAACACTGTCTCTTCTGCAGGAATAACGAAGGTCTGGTGAGTGCAGAGCAGGTGTTGAGAGGACTCGGACTGGACCCGTCCCCTGAAGACATTGTGGCCACGCAGCGTGTGTGTCAGATTGTGTCTACACGTGCGGCCCATCTCTGTGCTGCCACGCTGGCGGCTGTGCTACGGCAGATCCGAGATAACAAAGCCCTAGAGAAATTGCGCACCACTATTGGCGTAGATGGATCGGTCTACAAAAACCACCCACAGTGAGTCTATTTGTCCAGTACTTGTGTGCGCTTGTTGTGGTACCAAATGTTCACCATTTTACTCCATTGTAGTTACATGTCATTGTACTCACAAGAATACCATGGCGAATATACTGTATTGCAGATGTTAAATTTGTTCAGATTATTCTAACTCAAAAAAATACCTGAAATCTCATTATTGTAAGGTTGTACCCTAGGTAAATGCGTTTCAGTAAAGCTCTTGAGGATGTAATTAAAAATATAGCTGTGAGCAGCGATAATGGGCCCAAGCCGGCGGCACCGCAACCCTGATGCCTTTAGTTACCTAGGTGCCTCGCTGCTTAAGGCAGAAACAATGAGCTCATTGAAGTAAAGAATACATGTTTTAGGTAATGTTATATTGTTAAAACTGGTTACATTAATTTGGTATCGAAAAAAAGTATTGTTCAGGAACTGAACCGGTATTGAAGTCAAGGTATCGGTATCGAACATTTCGTTACGATACCCAGCCCTAGCTGACAGACTAAACAACCTCTGTTGTAATGGATTGACAAGAAAATAGACTAATCTAGACTGATCTTTAAATACTTTTTCATTTGTTAAAAAACTTAGATCATACTGTGTCCATAGTCACTGTGGTATTATAATCACTGTGGTATTTTAGAAACGAGCAGAGCAGGATGACGGTTCGTCAGTTCATTCATGAACTCATTGTCAATGTCACACCATTTCTATAACTAAGTGGCTCTCCTGAATGTTGTCAGAGAGTTTGGCAAGGCCATAAGCACAGCAGGGATTTGAAATTCTGGGGGCTTTTAACAACCACCCGCTGAGATATGGCTGCATTCATCAATTTTCTCAGATTCCTCAACAACTATGTCAGTGAAGTGTATGACTGTAAAATGACAGAAAATCTGTTAGTTGGTGCTGTGCTGTGCAATGATCATTATAATCTGTCTGTCTATCTATCTATCTGTCTATCTGTCTGTCTGTCTGTCTGTCTGTCTGTCTGTCTGTCTGTCTGTCTGTCTGTCTGTCTGTCTGTCTGTCTGTCTGTCTGTCTGTCTGTCTGTCTGTCTGTCTGTCTATCCGTCTATCCATCCATCCATCCATCCATCCATCCATCCATATAATTTGTGTATATGCATTTTTTAAACTAAATCATTAAATGATGTTCTGATTAATTAATCTAATTAATCACAAATTAATCATCAAATTTGACTGATAAATTACCCCCAAATGTGTTAAATGAGAAAAGCATAACAGACACTGCAAAAACTTTAGAAAGAAATTTGATTCAACATATAGAATTCTTACACATAAAATTTTAGGCTACAAAGGCCATGTAAAAAAAATCGCATCCGAATTGTTATTTAGTTATATTTACAGACCAAAACCGGTTGGTCAGCATTCTTTAAAATATCTTCTTTTGTGTTCCGCAAAATGAAAGTCATAAAGGTTCAAAATGTCTTGAGGATAAGTAAATGATGACAGAACCTTCATTTTGGGGTGAACTATCTTATGTCTACTTTCTTTAAGCTTTATGAAATTAAAGCAATCTTCAAGCATCAATGTTAATTAGGTGTGCTATTTTAAGCTGGCACGCTCCAGCTTTCACCACCTTGGGTGCTAACACATGCATTCAAAGAAAGGGATCATGCTCGAACATTTTCTAAAGGTGTGGATGGCACTTTCAGAGATGACTACTTTGTCAAGATCCATCTGTGTTGATTCGGCTGTGCACAAGTGCCATAACGTGCCAGTCATCTGCAGTTTATTTTGGTATGTGTGGGTAGAGCAAACATGGTCTTTACAACTGTCAACTGAACAACTGTCTTTAACCTCTTAAGTTTCGTGCCCCCTTTTTTGAATAGACATGGAAATGCACAATCCGAACTTAAACGGTTGTAATTCAAGAATGCTTGGGAATATGGATGTAAGATTGGTCTTGTGGTAACACTTTACTTGAAGGGGTGTGCATAAGACTAACATGACGCCTTCATAATCATGCCATGGCATATGTTATGAATATGAAGAAAGTTTTATGTTTGTGAAAACTGTCATTAAGTGACATTCGCTCAGTTATGAAATTTTAATGCAAATATGACATTGTTTGAGATGTCTTTGTTATAACACCTTGACATAAACCAATACATCATAACCTGTCAGTGTCTTTGTCATGACAATTTGGCACAACTGAATACCAGAGATTATTAAACGGTTAAAATGAATGATAAACAACCTCAGCCTCACACTAAATTCAGTAGGCTCTTTATGTTTTTAATGTTTCACTTTAACTAATACAACTACACCAGACCTGAGCGCCGTGATGCAACAACACAGTAAACTGATGCCTTGTTCTGTTTCTGACATACTCCAAAGCGCCTACACTACTTTTGACATGAAGAATAAATGAATTTGCAATGATTACTTATCTATTTTCACTCGGGGGGCACGAGTGAATTGAGAAAAACGTAGGAGGGCGCATATCCTAAAAGTTTGAAAAACCCTGTATTAGATTTCTCAAACTGCAAAAGAGGAAAATGTTTCATTTGCTGTATATTTATGAGCCATATATAAAAATTTTGACTGTTTTCTGACATGTCCAATTTAAATATTCCTCTAGCAATCTATCTTCATTTCAGTCTTCCTTCTAGTCTAAGTGGTTATTGAGTAACTACTTGATAGTAAGAAAAGGTGTTTTACCTGGATGGATGCATAGTTTTATATATAGCAGCTGCAATGGCAAGGCGTTTTCCTTCAATAATTCAAATCATGTTCCTAAATTTTCTGTCCCCTAGGCTGACTCAATAGTTTTATATAGTTTTTTTGTGTCATTATGCTTTTTTCCAAAATGCCTTTATTTTATAATTTATCAGAATTTTTTAACATACCCTTAAATCATTTTTTTATTTTATTTTAAAGATCATTATGTTTGCAAGTCTTAACTTTTTTTCTCCAAAAAATGAAAAATGTCCACACCAATCACACATTATTCCAAAATCCACTTAATCAATACCCTGAAGATTTATCAAGACCCTGGTCAGATCTTTATTCCAGGTTTTTTTTTTCAGTTCATATATAATTTAACCGAAGAATCACCAAACTCCAGTTGCAAACATTGCATCACCACTCAAAGTAGAACACCTTTAAATGTATTCTCTATACCATGCAACCGACTATTATAATATGAACTAAAGTTATTTTCTCCTGTTCCCCATCTGTTTTGCATCTTTCACATTTCTCTCTCACCTTTCCTTTCTTCATCTTTCTTTGCTTTTAAACTCTTTTCTCTCTCTCATACACACTCTTTTGCTCTGTGGTTTTTCCGGTAGGTTTGCCCGGCGACTAAATAAAATGGTCCGATCATTGGTGCCTGACTGCGACGTGCGTTTCTTGCGCTCTGAGGATGGCAGCGGCAAGGGGGCTGCCATGGTTACAGCCGTGGCATACCGGTTGGCAAAGCAGCATGCAGAACGTCAGCGTATCCTGGACACCCTACGCCTCAATCAGGATCAACTCCTGGAGGTGAAGAAAAGGATGGAAGGAGAGATGAACCGAGGCCTGGCTAAAAATACACACCCTGCAGCCACTGTTAAAATGCTCCCCACGTTTGTGCGCTCTACTCCGGATGGAACAGGTTAGAGTTAGAAACCCAATTTTTTCGTTCGATTTTGACTTCAATAAGTCAAAATACCATGATCTTTTATTCACCGCCGTGTTCCAAAACTAGATTTTTTTTTATTTTTATGAAAGCAGAATTGTTTTTAAAAAATAAAACTTTTGAACAATTCTTAAAAGAGTTCTTAGTGAGCACATTTGCCGAATCTGCTTTATCTAATCAATAAAATTGTGGCAACAGATTACAAGCAATATTATTTATTAAATTGAACAAATTAAAATTGAGCAATAGTTAATCAAATTAACATTCTAATTAATTATAATTTGTACAATTTAATTAATAATATTGCTTGTAATATGTTGCCACAATTTTATTGATTAGATAAAGCATTTTATTTTTTTCAGTGTGGGTCTCATTCATGAAACACGAGCGGAACGAATTTCTGTGTAAATCGCGTGAAAATTGGTTCTGGCGTGAATTTTCGGATTCATTAAAATGTTCGTATTTTCCAAATGTTAGTTGGTACGCAAGAAATGTACACCTGCTCCCAGCCACTCGTAAATGGTGCGCTTAACATCTGAACGTTTTGCTCATTAATAAGGCTGCATTTTAATTCACCTTAATCGGGTATATATTTAAACAGCATTTTGAAAATATACTACATATAGTAATTACATAATAATAGGATTCCAAAATGGTTTGATCGGTTTTTGCACATTGTTTGTTCATTTACTTTATATATTTTGCATTTTACTCATTGATTTTTGTTTTGCATTTTACATTTGATTGATTTATTTGTTTGCAGTTTAATTTTGTTTTACATTTTATGTAACACTTTAGTTTAGGGTCCAATTCTCACTATTAGCATGCATATTACTATATTAGTACTTCTAAAGCACATAGTAATGCCTTATGCCTTATGCCTTAATCCAACCCAATACCTAAACATCTTCCTTACTAACTATCTATCAATAAGCAGAATTTAGGAGTTTGGGCATTTTTTTTATTTTCTTTATTATTCTTATTTATTGGTTTGTTTTGCATTTTACTTATTATTTTATTTTTAATCTGGATATTTATTCGACTTCATATAAGCTCTGGTGGATTTGATTCATCGTTGTTGTTTTTTTCTATCCTCTTTGAACCCCATTGATAGATGTTGTCACTATGAACTGTTAAAGAAAACCGCTGCACATATGCTTGAATGCTCGTGGAAAAAAAAATACAGTAACAGCTTTGAAGATCTGATCACAAATGGGAATGTATTGCATGCAAATATAAGGTGTAATTCCATCTCGCCAAAGAATCAAAGAAAATTTGGAGGGGAAACTATTCTCGGAAACTGATTCTGAGAATGTTTTCCATGCATAATTTCCTAAAATTATATCCCTGACTGTGTACAGTGTGTGGGCAGAGATAAATCATACAGAATAGAAAGTGTTCATGGTAACAATCTGCTCCCCTGTCTTGCCTAGACATGACCACATGAACTCACTTCACTCCCATTGATAGTACCCGTATCACGTTGCTTCTTGTTTGCATTAAGAGTTTCTCAATTGCCAGTGGACCCTCTCACCTGTTGCTTTAAATCCACAAAATGATTGCTAACATTAGTGAAGCAGAAACACTTTCAGTCTCACTGTAGGTTTTGAAAGACTACTTGGAGAAATACAAATGTGTTGCATTTGCATCAGCCTTATAATTTGCGTAAAAACTATGAATTTGAGAATGCATTAGTAAGTCAGCCTTTTGGGGTCGGTAAGATTTGTTTTTAAGAAAATAAATTGAGAAAGTAATAACAAGGATGCATTAAATTAATCGAATTGAGAGTAAAAACATAGGTTTTTTTTTTCAAATAATTGAAATATATTGGTCTTTTGACACTTCTATTCATCAAATAATCCTGAAAGAAATGCTGAAAATCCCTGAATCTGCTCGTTACAGGACATCCAGACTTTTAAAACTCCTTGTTAGTGTGCTGATACAGCTAAAATGCAAGTGAGATGGAGTGACAAAGGAGAATTGTGACTAATCAGAAAAGCTGCCAACTCTCACGCATAGGCCGTGAGACACCCAGATTTGACTGATTTCACATGCTCATATGCCACATCCTCGAATTTCTCACGCTGAAGTGTCAACCTGGTCGGTCAAATGCCTGGAAGATGAGTTTATCTGCATATCTACCTGTTGAGCCACTCGTGATCGACTTATACCTCAAATTAGTTCAAATCTCCCGAGGGAAAGCGAGCGAGAGACCTTGCGTGACGCCTAGTCTCACTTCAAGCTAAACTCAAAAGTTAGCAGCTCTGTGAATATAAGAGAAAAACTGCTTTGACCAATGCAGGACAAATAAAATAATAGATAAACTGGACTGTATGTAAGACTGAGCCTGACTGGGATAAGACACAAATCAATTATCCCTCTATATCTACTCCGTTCCACCTCTTTAATTACACTGTTTCAAAACTCCTGAGCCTAGTTGAAAAATTTGATTGGTGTGTGAGTGCACGTCTGAACAAGATGATGTGTGCTCTATGGTGTGCGTGTGAGTCATTTCGGTCTCTGAATCTCTTGTGCTTGCTCTATAGAGCGTGGTGACTTTTTGGCACTGGATCTGGGCGGCACAAACTTCAGGGTGCTCTTGGTGCGTGTTCGAAGTGGAAAACGACGGAGTGTGGAGATGCATAATAAGATCTACACTATCCCCCAAGACATTACGCAGGGCACCGGCGAGGAGGTACGCCCATTAATCATTAAAACCCATTCAAGATGCGAATTTGGTACACGGTGGATTCCTTTCATTTACAATTTTTTTATAATTGAGCTGCTGAATTGATATGACAGCGCAGCTAAAGCTAACACATGGTGATATTGTGTGTCTTATATTGCAAGTCAAGCACACTAGAGGTACTGTATTATGCATCTAATAATGATATCCCTGTTTTTGAACCTGAAAAACAAGCACCTTTTTGCAGTTTAATTGAAAGCGGTCACTGGGAGCACTCGAGTACTATTATTCTGTTGTCTGCTGCATAGTGATGTATTGTAGGATGAATCTCATCCAGTCACTTTGCAGCGTAACCTTTTCTCTTGTGCTCCCTTGATTTTCAATTCCACATTGGCATGACATTAATGGAAGTTGCTGTGACAAGTACATGTCATGGATAATGGACTTTGTACATGAATGATCCTTTGTGTTCACCTACATGTGTGTCTGTCTCTGTGTTTATGAATGGTTCTCTGCAGCTGTTTGATCACATTGTGCACTGTATAGCTGACTTCTTGGAGTATATGGGTTTGAAGGGGGCGTCTCTGCCCCTTGGTTTCACCTTCTCGTTTCCCTGTCATCAGACCCGACTGGACCAGGCAAGCACACACATACATATACTTTTCTATCTAGCAATCCAAATGAGGACAAACAGACTGATTTTGTTTCCAAATAAAGTTAAAATAAAGTCTTTTGGGTGATTTTAACATTGCAAAGTGCATTTTCATAAATAGGGTACAAAAATGGAGCTTAACGGATACAAATTGGAAACTTAAAAACTTACATATTTATTTAAGTTTTAGATAAAATAATTGTATAACAGATTATATAACATTTTGACATTTCACTGCAGTTATTTGACGCAGTAGAGGACGTAAAGACCAGCCTAAAATCTTTATTTTAAAGGGATACTCCACTTTTTTTGGAAATAGGCTCATTTTACAACTCCCCCAGATTTAAACAGTTGAGTTTTACCATTTTCAAATCCATTCAGCTGATTTTCTGATATTTAGAAGAATATCAGTAACCAGACAGTTTCTGGTCTCATTGACTTCCATAGTAGGAAAAAAAAACATACTATGGAAGTCAATGAGACCAGAAACTGTCTGGTTACTGATATTCTTCTAAATAGCAGAAAATCGGTTTAATGGATTCGAAAACGGTAAAACCCAACTGTTTAACTCTGGGGGAGTGGTAAAATGAGCCTATTTCCCAAAAAAGTGGAGTAGCCCTTTAAGTGAAATTACATATTAGCTTTCGTAATTTTACATTATACAGTAGACGGTGTTATAGGTACACACAATTGTCTATCTAGTTATCCAAATGAGGACAAACAGACTGATTTTGTTTCCAAATAAAGTTAAAATGAAGTCTTTTGGGTGATTTTAACGTTGTAGTGCATTTTCATGAATAGGGTACAAAATGGAGCTCAACAGATATAAATTGGAAAGTTATAAACTTACATATTTATGTAAGTTTTAGATAAAAAAAAATCATATAACAGATTATATAACATTTTGACATTAGACGCAGTAGAGGACGTCAAGACCAGCCTAAAATCTTTATTTTAAGTGAAGTTACATATTAGCTTTGGTAATTTTACATTATACAGTAGACAGTGTAATAGGTACACACACTTGTCTAGCTATCCAAATTAGGTCAAACCATAGACTAATTTTTTTCCCAATTAAAGTTAAAATCAAGTCTTTTGGTTGATTTTAACATTGCAAAGTGCATTTTCATTAATAGGGTACAAAATGGTCTCAGATACAAATTGGAAACTTATAAACGTACATATTTATGTAAGTTTTAGATAAAAGAATTATAACAGATTATATAACATTTTGACATTTGACGCAGTAGAGGACGTCAAGACCAGCATAAAATCTTTATTTTAAGAGAAGTTACATATTAGCTTTGGTATTTTACATTATACAGTAGACAGTGTAATGGGTCTCTCTCTTTTTTCGCTTAAAAAATATAATGGGAGACCAATTTGTACCCTATTCATGGAAAGTTGCACATGTATTATTTAAGTAAATTTTCTTTTAGATGATGTATGTGCTCAATTTTTAGAAAATCTCTCTCACTCTCAAAGAAATATTGGTCTTCAGTGTAGTTCTATGTCGCCTATATTTCCATCTCTCTTCCTCACAGGGTATTCTGATAAAGTGGACAAAGGGCTTCAAGGCCTCAGGCTGTGAGGGAGAGGATGTGGCCACACTGCTGAAAGACGCCATCCATCGCAGTGAGGTCAGCACTATCACTCACCGCTGGTGCTCTACTTCTGAAAGAGCAATTTCTGCAGTTGTTAGCCACAATTACCCTGCCTTTTATAGCAATATGTAATTAGTAGATGTTCAATCAGATGAATCAGTGATGATGGATTTGCTCTGCTTTACTGGTAAACTTCCCTCTCTCTGAATGTCTTTTATTCCTCAAAGGAATTTGATTTAGATGTGGTTGCTGTGGTGAATGACACTGTGGGGACGATGATGACGTGTGGGTACGAGGACCCACAATGTGAAGTTGGACTCATTGTCGGTGGGTGGGATTTCTTAGCCTATCTGCCTCTGATTAGCCTGATTTTTCTAGATGACTTTAATGTTGCAAAAGGTTTATGATTGTCCAGTTGGCTCAACAATTATTTGAACAACCTAGTCTAATATCCATTAGTAAATGCAATAGTAAATTATATGCATTATCTAATGCATAGTAAATATGCATTTGATAATGAAATCTAATGAAATAATAAAGTTAGGTAGCATACAAATCCTAAATTTTGCAGAACCAAAAGTTGTTTGAGACATTTTTTGCAATTAGCGTCAACGTGATGTTTAGAAAATGCCTAATAAAGTTCAAACATTACTAAAGGCTAGTGAACAATCAGTAATACACTAAAATAACGACACAAAAATGTAAGCAAAGACATGCTCGTTATGCTCATTATTACAAGCTAACCGTTTTGAATCAAGCAAAGGCAAGCAGATAGTTTTGACCACTGGAAGAATATGTTTGGGTTTTTTTTATAATTATTTTGGATTATTTTTAACTTAAAAAAGTTATGGACAGCAGCTTTAATGATACACATCCAATTTCTTTCTCAACTGCAGTGCCGCTTCAAGTCAAACACACCATTGTGTACGGCATACTTAAATGGGTTTCTTTCTTCACCCTGCAGGCACAGGGACTAACGCATGCTACATGGAGGAGATGTCAAACATTGAGCTGGTGGATGGAGATGAGGGACTTATGTGTGTGAACATGGAGTGGGGAGCGTTCGGGGACAGTGGAGAGCTGGATAATGTTTGCACAGAGTTTGATCGAGCTGTTGATGACCAGTCCACTTACCCAGGGAAACAGCGGTGAGAGTTCAAAACCAGATCCCTTTATGCAATGTTGTCAACTTCCCAGTAGGGAATGTCCATATCTAATGGGTTTTCAGATTTGAGGCACAGGTGGAGCTCATGTGAAATTCTGCTGTTTGAATCACCTCAGGTCTTTTGCATTGGCTTCCAATAACACATGAAATAGATTTTTAAAGTGCTATTACTAATTTATAGATGACTCAATCAAAATACATTATGGATATGCTTGCAGGATTTAAACCTAATGGACCTCTTAGATCATTCGATTTAGGTCAGCTTAGTGCAATGCCAAGAGTTCACTTTAAATAAGATGAAAAAGTGTTTAGCGACTAAACCGCCCGCAGCTGGAACCAACTTCAAGAGGATCTCAGATGTCCCAAAAGTGGTCAAACCCCAGTCTGTACTCTAAACTGTGAACACCTATTTTCATTTTTGCATTCTCCATCATAGGAGTCCCACAGTTACACACATGTACTTAAATGGTCCAGTGGAAGAACTTTTGCCAAGTGTGTCTGTGTCAGAGGTTCTGGGTTCTAATCCATTCTAATCCGAATTTCCCCGGAACAAATAGAGTCTCGGCAACAGATTGAAGCACGCGTCCATGTGAAGGCACAGAGAACACTTGTATCCACCAGTGGTGGAATCAATGTAACGAAGTACAAATACTTCGTTACTTTACTTAAGTACATTTTTCACGTATCTTTACTTTACTTAAGTAGAATAAATAGTGGCTATTTTTTACTTTTACTTCGTTACATTCTGCAGCAATTATTATACTTTCTACTCTGCTACATTTCCACAACTTCTGGTACATTTTCATTACATTTTCTGATCAGTTTTTCCCCTACCAAAACGTAATCTGACCGTCCGTTTGTCTTGTCAGTGACGTTTGGTTGCCATAGATACAGTATATCAACCCGGTCACACTAAATGCGTCTCGCAAGCAGTGTGTTTATCGTGCAACTTATACGCGAATTTTTTTTTATGTGCATAGGAAACGCACCGTGCGTAATATACGTTTGGTTAGGATTATGGCAAGCCAAGAGGTTCAGAATTACACCATAAATTAATCTCGTTTACTGCCAAACATAGTTATTAACATATAGTAAGGACAAGCATGATGTGTATATTGCCTAATTGCAAGCTTGTTTCAGAAATGGTGACATTTTTTTTCCATCATTATAGGAGTATTAGGTTGAATGAGTTAGAATTAAATGTTTTATTAATCATTAGAAAATAGTCATTAAGAGAATAAATTGTTATGCAAGTACTTCTACTTTTAATACTTAAAGTACATTTATAATAAGGTGCTTTTTACTAAAGTATGGTTGTCATTGTGTTACTTCTACTTTTACTAAAGTAAATATTTATCTGGTTATTTGTACTTTTACTTAAGTACTGAGATTCAGTACTTCCTCCGCCACTGTCCGCAGTCAATGAGCACTATGATCACTTGATTTCAAAAACAACACATTTCAGAGCTAGATCACCTCTTATTTGACAAATGAACAAAATGAATGCTCTGCTAGTTAACTAGAGATGTTTTATTTATTTGCATTAGTTACATCCATGCCACGAGATGTTTCAAAAGTGGTGGGGACGTGTCCCAACCACAAATTACGCCTATGTTTTTTCTTATTATTTATCATTAGCAAAAGTTAATGTTTCATGTTGCACGAGAACACCGAAGAAAATTCCTAGTCTGTGAAACCTTTCATTGACAATGGCAATAAAATCTATTCTGATTTATACTTGGATTCATACTCGTATATACTGTATCACATAGCACATCCTGTTTGTGATTTGGACGTTCTCTAGAGTTTATCTTATTTTTTATTCAGTGTACATAAGAGGGGTTTTTTGGCACATTTTGCAGACCTAGTTTTAGCTCCTCCTCTTGCTTTACAGGGGGGAGCTTTACAGGGGGTATGACTTATTTAAATGAGATGTAAATGAGCCCTATTGGCACTCCCAGCAGGAGAGAGAGGTGAGAACAGCACAATCTTTAGAGGCCGTTTTCTCCCCTTTGAGCTTTTTTTGAGTGCCTACCTTCAAATGGCAACAACTTCTCTAAATATTATCATATTTATGAATAACTCAAAATGCCCCAGAACCGACTTGTGTTCCTACTTTCCGTGATCAGTCACAAATGTAGCCTGTATATGTAGCTAGTTACATATACCTACAGTAGATAGAAAATTAATAAGGAAGTCTTTCCATTGTCCTAAAATCACATTTATACTTGTGCACATTCATATAAGAGTAATGGATTAATTTTAGTGAAAATTATTTTGGTCTATTTTTTCCGTGCGTTTACAAACACATGACTTTTGCTTTCCAAGGAAGAAAGAAATTCGGTCTTCTTTTTAACAACATAAATACTAGTAAATTATTTTAATTTAGGTGAACTGTCCCTTTAAGAGTCGGGAAAAAGTTGGATGGATTGATAAATTGGTCATTAAAAGTTGTTTAAATGTTGTCTTGAGGTCATGCCAAAGCATCTCAATCAGGATGCCAGAAGGCGTGTTTTCTTCTGTTGATACCATTCTGTTGTTGGTTTACTCATGTGCTTTGGTTTGTTGTCCCGTTGAATCCTTTAGTGTCTGTTGGGATTCATTTGGCAGGCAGATGGCCTTACATTCACCTGCTAAATGTCCTGATAAACTCAGTATTTTTCCATTGGTGATGGCTTGCTGTCTGACCCTGAGGCAGCAAGCAATTTTGCCCCAAACCATTATTTCGTTTAAGGTATATTTTTTTTGTTATAACAGTCAGGTACTTTGTTGCCTTGCCACTATAGTTCCATTGTATGTTACACAAATAGACATTATTTTAAAAGTATTGCAACAAACCGGTTTATGAATTAACTTATACATTACACAAATTGTCTTTCCTAGTTGTAAATCAAATAATGTAAAGTTGTAATCCAATATTTTAGCTCGTCACTTCAAACTTCTGCATCAATATACGTCAATAATTATTCCTTGTTTCTTTCTGTCACTTTCAGGTATGAGAAGATGATCAGTGGGATGTATCTTGGAGAGATTGTCAGAAACGTGCTCTTGGACTTCACTGCCAAAGGTCTGCTTTTCCGTGGCAAACTTTCAGAGAGACTGAAAACTCGCGGAATCTTTGAGACCAAGTTCCTGTCGCAGATTGAAAGGTGTGTAAGAACAGTCTTGCGATAGACTACATGAATTGTTAACATTGGTGTCCGAGCCCAGGGGCTTCTCTGTTGCAAGCATGCTGATTATGTCCAATATTATTTGATGAGCCTAAGGCATCTTGGCACAAATAAATTTTCATTTATGCTAAACCCTCTGGGGTCTAAGGTGTTTTGGGGGTCCTTGATATGTTTGGACATGCCCTGATATTTGTACTTTTTTCATTTGCTTTTAAACATATTAATGGCCTAGGTGGAATCTAGGGCTGCAGCTATCGATTCTTTTTGTAATCGATTAATCTAGCACTTAATCGATCGATTAATCGAGTAATCGGATAATTTGTTTATGTGTGTTTTTAAGCAACCAAAACAAATAATGTATTACGAAAATGATAAGGTGTTTGGCTTTTATTTCTTAAAAAACTAGAGGTATTTATTCCAACTGAAACATTTGTCTCCACAACTAATTATTGCAATTCTTACCCATTTAGTGTTTATAAGTGCCAGTGCCAACTATTATATAACAATACAGTTAAAACAATTTACTGTAAAACATGTTACATGTAGCCCATAACATCTAAAACTTTGAATACAAACTTAAAGTAAAGGCCATTTGGCCTTAGTTTTGTCTTCTTAATACAACATTACAAAAAAAGTAGGGCTGCACGATTAATCGCACGATGTTGTTATGCGCATCTAATCAGTAAAGCCGGTTCCTTGATTAGTAGTAAATCACCTTCACCTGCTTTCAGATGGAGCGGCATTTACTACAACGAGCCGTAGATCACTGACAAGCTGAGCCAAATCGAGTTAAAATCGAGGACAAATCGGCAACGATATTTAATGTGATTTGGCTCAGCTTGTCAGTGATCTACGGCTCGTTGTAGTAAATGCCGCTCCATCTGAAAGCAGGTGAAGGTGATTTACTACTAATCAAGGAACCGGCTTTATTGATTAGATGCGCATAACAACATCGTGCGATTAATCGTGCAGCCCTAAAAAAAAGGATTGCACCTTCTACAAATTACCCACCTGAAAACAAAAATAAATTAATATAAAATATCAAGCCAAACAGGTACACAAATGTATACAATTTATAAAAAAATAAATGGAAATAAAACAATTATAAGAATCAGACTTTTTCAACTGTAATCTCAAGACAAACATCAGAGTGTGTTTGTGTCTCACAATATTTGTTCCTCCATCACGTCCCAGTGTATAAGTTACAGTGAATGCATGCTGAAATTTTTGTTGCGTGCGTGACTACATAAAAGTTTAAGCATATGATGAATTGCCGCGATTGGTCTGACTGGCGCGTGAGAGAGACATGGGTGCACGCGCTCGCTTACCTCTTGCCGTCGTGCGCGAGCCGCGGTTAGGAGCTCAACATCTCGTATGCGCGCTCGCACTACAGGATACTTTAACTTGCGAATTAATGTGCGGCTGTAAAACTAGTCGATCACGAGTGGCTCAACGGGTAGATCTATAGACAAACTCATCTTTCAGGCATTTGACCGAAGGGATTGACACTTCAGCGTGAGAAATCGGGCTCAATTGCGCGAGTCTCACGCTGAATTGGCAGCCCTGTCAGGTATACTTTGCAGTAGACACATTGCATCTTGTTTTCTTCCTTTATAAACATATAATGATCCCACACTTTAGACATTCTCTGCCATTTATGAAGTCACATGAAGTCAAATGTATCATGCGCTATAGTTTGCTTCCTGAACAACGGTCCGAGTGAAACAATCAGATCCCCGCGTGCGCATAAATTGCGCGTCATAGGAATTTAACGAGGCTTCGAGGCAGATTTTTTGCCTCGAGGAATTTTTGTAATCGAGTAATTCGAGTAACTCGAGGAATCGTTTCAGCCCTAGTGGAATCACACTCTATTTAGCACAAAGTGGGCTACCATAAAATGTGAGCAACATGTACATGTTTGTATTTTTGAGAGAATATTATGTATGGTTATCGAAAAATGCATTGTTTATGGATCATGAATAGTGCTCTGATTCACACCTGGCCTGGGAAGACAATGACCTGCATAATGAGCCGCATAGTGAGCCTCTCACAGGTGTGTCACTGAGCCACAAGAAAGAATGCAAGGACAAAAAATAATATATGTCTATATAAATATATACTACAAAATTGGTTAACAGTTGGAAACATTTTGAAAAAAATCAGTATTTTTGCTTCCAAATTGTATAATATCCAAGGTAAACATTTCTAGTAATTGTGTAATTAATTTACATAATTTGCATACTGTATTTTCAGAAAGCTTTGGATATGTATTTTCTCTCCAAATTTGTCAGTAATAAAACACAAAAATAATTTAAAGAGAAGGCTTATATTGAGCTTTTAAGATTTTGTTTACATCTACCTTGTAAATATGAAGAGTTCAGATGCAAAAGCCTCTAAATGCCATTTGAAATTTTCTTCTAAAATGACCTTTTTTATTAAGCTTGTATATTTAAGTTCAGTAATTTCACTTAAATGACAATTAATAGGTAATCTTCATTGCCATTTAAGTGAAATTACTGAAATTAAATATAAAAGCTTAATAAAAATGAACATTTTAGAAGAAAATTTCAAATGGCACTTAGAGGCTTTTGCATCTGAACTCTTCATATATTATTTGCTATTTTATTAAAAAGGTTACAATTACAAGAACAATTAAAATTGTAACATTCCAAGTGTAATCTTTTTTTGTAAAAACTAAAATATACATTTTATCATATGTATTAGGGATTCATTAATTTGAAAAAAAGCCTACATTAGAACAAACACTATGATAACAATAAAAACAAAAGCTTATTCGATTCAGTAGTAGTCTATTTTACAGTAAAATGTTTAACAAAAAGGAAACGAAATGTTGTCTTTCATATTTCGTCTATAACATAGGCGTATTTTTGCGATCTCATGAAAGTGCGTATCTACAGCACATTTAATTTCTCATACCAAAAATAGTTTTTGTGTGAATACGCAGTTTACGCGTGCATATGATACACACTTTATGGCGTGTAATACACATGCACTCCACATATCTAATCCTACCCAAGGGGTTTACATTGGGTATCATTTGCATGCAAAAACTATTTTTGGTGTAGGATGGTATGAGAAATTCAATTTGTGCTATAGATACAATTTTTTTAATGAGATCATGTTGTTTTTATAATATATTAGGGTATATGTTAACACGTGAATACGCATTAAAAATCTGTTTACCGTAATGTCAACCCCAAAGATAGTTATTCTCTACAACAGTAAGCCCTGTTTTAAAACTTCCTGAAAAGCATTGATTGCAGTCTTGTGTTTTCTTCTGATGATTTTTATGTCACGATATTCCTCATTTAAACAATTCCCGCCCAAGGCAATTGCGAAAAAGGGCAAGGTTTGTTTTTAGTCTGTTGAAAGAAACTTGAAATTTCTGAAACATGCTCAAAGCGGTTGACCAATCACAACACACTGGTCCAGCCGACCAGGAGGGGCTTTATAGAGACCAGTACTAAACTGTGTTACAGACAGACTGTGAAGAGTGGTGCTGCAATAATGTAAAATATGTGAAAAATGTTTTTTTTTGACAGTAAAGAGTAAAAATCTATTTTCGTAGAACCTTTGAAAAAGGTCCCTTTTAATCATCATAATTAATCCGTTTCTTTCTCACAGCGATCGTTTGGCCCTGAGGCAGGTCCGTTCTATCCTGCAACACTTGGGCTTGACCAGCAGTACGTGCGACGACAGTATTCTTGTGAAGGAGGTTTGCAGCGTGGTGTCTAAACGGGCGGCCCAGTTGTGTGGAGCCGGTCTGGCTGCTGTGGTGGACAAGATACGGCGGAACCGTGGCCTCGAGCAACTCAACATCACAGTAGGAGTGGACGGCACGCTCTACAAACTTCACCCACAGTGAGTGACCACACAACACGATGATGGGATAAGACCGTGAATCTCTTTTGCAGCCAATATTTGCCCGATTACTTCGTGAAATTAGTGGTTTTCAAACTATGCGTTGACATTCTACTTGTAGCATGTGAGCTTTTGTAAAGGACGTGAGAAAAAATGTAGCTTATATAAGGCAAGAAAGATACCACAGGAGCCTGAAATGAAAGATTTTCAGTGCCCCATGATGCTTATTAATGTAGCAGAGGTGTTAAAGTTGAGCCATAAATCACAGGCAGTGCTGACCTTTTTGTGAGGTCTTGATCTTCTATCTGTAACCGAGGCAGACTAGTAAGAGCTGGGCGAGTAAACCTCACTCCCCTGGCCTCAAGAGGTGCAGATTGTCCATTCAACTAAAAATGCAACGTTTTAAACTTTAGTACTTAGTTATGACCCAGAGCATATGAGTGGAGTGGAGCGGTGAGAATCTCAGCTCCTCGCTCACATAACTGTTCACCCCTCGGCTCCCCCCGCTCAAAGCCACATCAGGCCGCTCCACTCATTATCTCTCAGCACTCAGCGCAGTTTGCTTTGCTCTACACTCAAATTGACCCCCCGCTCACTCCAAAAAAGGAAAAAAAATCTACATGTATTTCACTTTTAGCTTAGACCACAGCTTACCTCCCAACTAAAGAGCAACAACAACATTTTCCAAATAGAAATGTTTTATTTCAAATTACAAATTAGCCCTAGCCTGTGTAAGAAGGAATATAGCCTACACAAAAGTACTGTAAAATTAAACAAATAAATGGACCTAATAATATAAATAAATTATATAAACAAAAATAAACATCAAGTTTTAAAAGTAAATTAACTATTAGGCCAGAATTTAAGGAATAAAAGCCTACACAAAATGTCCTGTAAAATTAAACAAATAAATGGACCTAATAATATAAATAAATTATATAAACAAAAATAAACATCAAGTTTTAAAAGTAAATTAACTATTAGGCCAGAATTTAAGGAATAAAAGCCTACACAAAATGTCCTATAAAATTAATAAATAATAAATGGACTTAATAATATAAATAAATAAATTATATAAACAAAAATAAACATCAAGTTTTAAAAGTAAATTAACTATTAGGCCAGAATTTAAGGAATAAAAGCCTACACAAAATGTCCTGTAAAATTAAAAAAAAATAATAAATGGACCTAATAATATAAATAAATTATATAAACAAAAAATAAACATGAAGTTTTAAAAGTAAATTAACTATTAGGCCATAATTTAAGCAATAAAAGCCTACACAAAATGTTCTGTAAAATTAAACAAATAATAAATGGACCTAATAATATAAATAAATTATATAAACAAAAATAAACATCAAGTTTTAAAAGTAAATTAACTATTAGGCCAGAATTTTGATTACTGAACTTTTGCGCAACGTGCACGATTCAAATATAAATTGGCTTATAGGCCTATCCATTGTACACACAGACTGCTGTAAAATGAAACAAATAAATGGGCCTAATAGTATAAAAAATATATACAAACAACAATATAAAAATATATATACATAAATGTTTTAAAAAGAAAATTAACTATCATGCCAAAATTCTTATAACTGAACTTTTGCCCAGAGTATTACAATGTTAATTGGCCTATGTTGTCAAACTTGTATATATATATGAATTGCTTTCCTTATCTATGGTTCTTTTGAGGTCACCTTCAAGAACACAAGTTTGGACTATATGTGAGGCTTCAGACTCATGCAATGGTATTTTATATTAATAGAAAAATACGTTTTGAAAAGTACAGATTTTTTTAATGTACTATGCTACGGGAAAACAACGACAACAACAACAAAAAAACACAATAAATACACAAAAAGAGCCTCAACTCATTCTGTTTTCTCTTTTGTCTCACCAGCTTTTCCACCATCATGCGGGAGACCTTAAGAGACCTAGCGCCCAAATGTGAGGTCACTCTGGTCCAATCAGAAGATGGCAGCGGAAAAGGTGCCGCCCTCATCACGGCTGTGGCTTGTCGATTAAGAGATGCGGAAAAGTAGTGACTGAACGGAATAATATAAAGGGAGAAAGATAATGTGGAAAAAAGAAAATTACTGTACGTACCGAGCTTCCAGATTTTTTTTTTTTCTCTTAATTTCTGTGCAACAATGTGACCTTACTGAAACAACACTCCTGTCTGTTCAAGAATGTATTTTATTTATTTGCTTCTTTTTCATTGCAAGGGTTTGGAATGTACCGGTGGGGGGTTGTTTGTAGAAAAGGGAATATCTAGCAGAAGAAAAACAAAGACCCTCTTGCAGATATATCATATTGTCACTGATTTGAAAAAAGCACAGAGATTTTATTCACCATTTGACTTGTGAATTATGTAATTTATGTTTGTACCTAACTAGAGTCCATGCATGTGATTAAAGGAATAATTGTAAGTAAAGTATAGGTGAGTAAACAGAATTGTTATTCTTGGGTACACTGTTCCTTTAAATTCATTTATTGCTGATTCTCAAGTGAGAATGTTCTTTAGTTTGTGTCATGCTGCTCTTCCTGTTACTAAAGCACAGTCCAGCTGCTTCTAGACGGACACAAGGCTAATCTCATTAGTTTTCTGAACAGGTCCAAGTGCTGGTTTGAGGAAAGCTGTCAGGTGAGGTGCTTTTTAAGAAAACTGGAAAATTGACTTTAAGTGCCTGGACTGTATGTTTACGTGCGGTGATCTTTTTATAATATTTTTTTTTTTATAAAAAGTCTACTAAAAAATGCACGCACTGCAAAACATAAAAACTGAAGTATATAATTATGCATTTTGGGTTGGAAGTGACAGGTGAAATTATCGCCGTTAGATGTCAAGAGAGACTCACTTTGAACATGAATGCATCAAATTGTGTCTTTTCTTGCAGAACTGGTGGGATATTTATCGTTGAAGAATGTTGCCATTGCTGATCAGCGCTGTGCATCACAGTTTATCATGTTGTGGATAATGTCAGGGTGTGGGGTGTAATTTTCTCGCAGCCAATGTTGAACGAGTGCCATTTTGTCAGACTGTCAGTAATGAACCTTCTGTAAACTTTTAGTCTGGTTATCAAATTAGATCAAGTTGGTCATTTTATTGTTATGATTTCACTGAAATGCTTGTAGGTTTGATTCATTTTACAGTGTAATTTCTGCAAATTCACAAACAAAATTCTTTCATGCAAGAATGGTGCCAGATAATAAAGATTAACATTTGACTGAATTGAAGTGGCCTACTACAAAATGTTAGGTTATCTATTCTTGTAAGTAATTGCAGTCTGCACACTAAGGCGGATCAGGAATATAAATATCACCCAGAGAATATCCCTTTTCACATTTATTTGTATAGTTGTATATTGTAATTTAACAATGTAATAATTAAATGCAGAAAAAAGTAATGAATACTTATTTGTTAAAAAATGATTGACATTTAGACATGTTGATTCAGAGTTTGCATCATCTGAAGTTATATACAAGGCTGCACTTATGTGATCAAAAATATAATAAAAGGTTACGATAAAAAATTACACCCAATGACAATTTTTAAATATATAATTATATACTGTATGCAATAGTATTATTTTCATTTATTTATTTTAGTTTTTCAGTATATAATTACAACGATCCTTCAGAAATCATTCTAAAATGCTGATTTTGTTTTCAAAAACTCTTCTTATTAATGTTGAAATCAGTTATTTTTGTAGAAACCGTGATTGTTTTTGGAGGTTGATTTTTCGATAAATGGTTCAAACGGCATTCTCATTACTGTCAATTTTAAGAAATTGATTTAATCATTGAATAAAAGTATTCGTTTCAAAAAAAAGAAATCTCATTGACACCAAACTTTTGAATTTACATTTTGACTGTTTAAGGTGGGAGTTCAGACAGATTTCAGTACTACCTTAAGGAAGAGATAATTCTGAAATTAAAATTTGGTCATAATTTTACTCTTAGTAATTTTGTTCACAACTTTTTTTTTTCATTAAACAAAAGAATAATTGTGAAGGATCTTCACACAACTTTTTTCTATACCACTACGACAAATGTGTTACAATAAAATATAACAGTTGTTTGAATGATTAATGCATTTGAAATCACATAATATTTAGTGTAAAAAGCAGACCTAAATTTAAATTTAACACATACTATGGTTAGAGTTTGGTTTAGTTGCATGTAATTATGCATAATAGTTATTACTACAACACAAAGCATTTAACAAAAAAGTACAAAGCATTTAAGGACACAGTAAAATGTTACCAAGTGTTTCCGTTGAACGACATGAGTAATTAATAGATAAAAAAAAATTTTTACTAACCCTATAGTCATCCATACTTCTGACAACTTGACAAATAAACTAATAAATATCTGCATCTTGAATGCTTTGATGGTAGCATCTTAAAAAAAACTAATTTATATCTAGACAGTGAAATTCATAAATTGTTTCTCGTTGCATTAAGAACTTTATTTGCTGTATATTGGTTCTGTCATTGTTGCATGTATTTTTTCAAAACACTGTCACTCTTAGATTGATACGAATGAATTTATGAATAACAGATTTACTGTTCAGTATTCCTGTCCTGTTTGTGCCTGTGAGCAGTCTACTTATTCTGTCCATTCTGTGCCTGTGAGCAATCTACCTATTCTTGTAAGGCTCCATGGACAATAACTCATGAATTAAGGTCAAATCAGGTCTGATGCTACAGCTTTCAAATGTTCTTTGTGGCACCTGCACCTAAACTCTGCCTTTTGCAGGGGAATTTTCAGTGTATCTATGCTAAAGGCCATTTCAAAAATGCAGAAGGCAAGCAATGGTGATGTCAATCGCATATGTATGAATGACCTTTAACACCTGGTGAAAGTCTCCGTAAGCGTTATTTTGCCTTTAAGTAAAACCCCTGCAACCAACCCCACATACTCATAGATTGTTGTTGTTTTGTAATAAATGTTTTTGAGTTTATTAATAATTCATAATTGATTTTCCCCAATAAAAAGCTACCAATCAAAAGTTTTGGATTAGTAAGATTTTAGAGATGTAGAAAGTACTAGAAACCCGGACTTGAGTAAAAGTACAAGCGCTCTATCAAAAAAGTGACTTGAGTAGAAGTTGAAGTGCTCTTTAAGCACCACACTTAAGTAGAAGTACTAAAGTATTCAACATTTTTTTGTACTTAAGTATTTAAGTACTTAAAGTAAAAGTACAAGTATTGTGTCATGTAATTATTAAAGAAAGCAGTCAAAAGTTTGAACTAGCAATCAAACAAGGTGCTTTGACGGGATACAAATTTGCTTTGGCGGCCGCCAAAAAAAAGTCATTGCAGGACAACCCCTGCATTAGTTGTCAAGGTATGTGTCAATCAATACCCATTATACCCTATAAAAGTGGCGTGCGATTTAGGCAGCATGAAAGCCAACTTGCAACGAATAATTCGTAAAATTTTTACAATTGTAACTAGTAACTAGCAGAACATTAAAAAAATATCGAAGTAAAAGTATTAAATTCATCAGAAATATCTACTGAAGTAAAAATAGAAGTATGAGAAAAAAACAATACTCTAGTAGAGTACAGATACAGCATTTTAGTACTTAAGTACAGTACTTAAGTAGTTCTACTTTGTTGCTATACATCTCTGTAAGATATTAGGATCAGTAAGGAGGGATTCTATCCATAAAAAATAAGCTGGCAACATTAAGCAGAGCTGATAAAGACCCATTTAAATTCATAAAGAAGTTATTCACCGGTGAGAAAAAAAAGCATTTTAAAAGCATGAGCTAGAGAGATATTTGGAGGAAATGCATACAGATGCAAAAAGGCATGAGCCTATGTTAATTGACCTTTGACTAAGCCACGCCCTCAAACGCGATGAGCCAATCACAGTGCGCAGCTAACCCAATACACTTGGACATCCTCTGCTTCCACGTCCATTGAAATGCATTGCAGTTAGTCAGTTTTCATTTGTTTTTTCTTGTCATTTAAGTATAAATTGGTCAAACAGTGTGCATGGGGTACATGCAACCCCGACACTATAGGTTCCCGAGAGGCTGGGCGACTGTGTATATTTAACCCTTTCCCAAGCCACATCTCAACTGAGATAAGCGTCTGCTCTGGATTAAGTTATGATAGACCACAACACCAACTAAACGTGGATAAATTAACGTATCTGTAAATAACTCAGATAAGAAATGTTAACATGTTGTGCTGAATGATTCATGGTGATGGCAAAGATGCGGTTTATCACGGTTAAACTGTGACCTGCACATTTTTGCCTGGAGCTTTTCATCGACCTTCTCAACAATAAAATTATTAATATAACCCTCCAATGCACACTTCAGGCCCTTTGACGGGTGACTTAGATGTGACATATAATCTTTCTGTCTCCAAAAATCACCAATTTCCTCCTGTGAAATGTCTCCTACTGTGACAGCTGCCATAGCGCCCGTGCCCGAATGTTGACTGTTTGTTCGAGTGAGTGGAGGGGGCGTGGCTTAGCCTATCAGTCCACCAGAATACCAAATGGAGGTCTGCGCACTTAAGTAGAAAGAGGTAGAGCAGGAGGCAAGTTGCTTAGAATCACATCGATGTTATCTGGCATCAAATTCAATCAGCTAAACAGCAGAGGAAGGAGCTCGATGTCATGACATTCCTGGATTTGGCTAATGCATGGGGTTCAGTCAGTGCCACATGAGCTTCTTTGGGCAGCATTTGAGTACCAATGTCAATAACAAATTTACACTCCAAAAATGCTGGGTTGTTTTAACCCAACTTTGGGTCAAATTTGGACAAACCCAAACGTTGGGTTCAAAATGTAATTAAAAAAAAATGTAACCCAATGGCTGGGTTTGTCCATACTTGGACCAGAGTTGGGTTAAAACAACCCAGCAATTTTTAGAGTGTAGTGAAAGCCTATTTTGGAGATTTGTAATTTTCTTAACTCCAGAATTCAGCACTACATGGCAATGCTTAGAGGTTGGAATAATAACATGATGCACCATTTCTTCACTGGCTTTTACCATGGCAATGGAAGTAATCATTAGGGTATCAAGATGGGTAGTAGGAGGAGAGCGCTTGGCTTCTGGGATGCAACTACCACCAATCAGAGCATAGATGGATGACATGACAACCATGACTACAACAATAGCCTGCACTAATCGGTTATTAGGGAAGTTAACACATAATATCGAATGGGCACGAATGCAATTCAAGCCCTCTAAATCTAGGAGTATCTCGATAGTTCAAGGAAAGGTGGTAGATAAAACATTTTTCATTAATGGTGAGGCAATACCAACAGTTTCTGAGAAGGCAGTAAAGAGTCTTGGGAGATGGTACGGTGGGGATCTAAAGGACACAGTTTGAGTGGAAGAAGTTAGACGACAAGTAGTGGAAGGGTTGAAGAGCATAAACAGCTGTGCTTTACCAGGCAAACAAAAGCTCTGGTGCTTTCAGATTGGTCTACTGCTGAGGTTGCTGTGGCCACTGACTGTGTACGAGGTTTCTTTGACAACAGTGGATAAGCTGGAAGCATTAAGTTCATACATCAGGAAATGGTTGGGAGCTACACGCTGCCTCAGTAGAGTGGGACTTTATAGTAAAGGAAAATTGCAGCTGCCAGTCTCTGTTTTAACCGAGGAGTTTAAGTGCACCAAGGTCAGACTGGAAATTACCTTAGTAGAGTCATGTGACGAATGTGTCACGTGTTAAAAACTGGTAGAAAGTGCCGTGGTCAGCAAAGAAATCTGTGGTAGAGGCAAAGGCTGCGCTTCAAATTGGTGATATCGTGGAACAGGTACAGCATGATAGAAGGAGGGGTTTGGGCTCCTAAATGGCACAAGGCAGACCCAGCTCAAAGGAGGAAGCTGGTAGTCAACGAGGTGCGAAAGCAGGAGAGGATGAGGTGTATAAAGGCCATTTCCCAGGCCAAGCAAGCAAGGAGAGTGGATGAGATGGGAGAGTGTGGAACAACGCAAGATGGGCTGGCAAGACCTTTGGTCAACGGAAGAGAGTAGGATCAGTTTCCTTATTAGGTCGACATGATGTTCTCCCATTATCTTAAAATAATTATCTTCTGCTCATCAAGGCTGCATTAATTTGCTTAAAGGGGTGATGAACTGAGAAATCACAGTTTTGTTGAGCTTTTGACATCTAAGAGGTCATCATATAATAAGAATATCCTGTAAGTTTCAGAACTGAAAACATCCTTATTAGTCCAATATAAGCTTTTATTGACACCAGGCTCAGCAAACGACTGGTTTTTCAAAGTGGGGAACTATGATGTCAAAGAGGATAAAACACCACCCCGGCAGAAGAAGATCAACCCATACTTCAACGTGGCCGGTTTAGCCCCGCCCACCGATTCACGCATTACACGCATAGCTAAATTACATAGATGCCTACCTCGTGATGATAAACCGGATCGAGCTACCGAGCAATACAAAATATTGTGCAGTGCCTGGTTGTGCCAGTACACGACCGCTTTAAAAAAAACTCATGACAATTTAGGTCAATGACATTATTATTATCCATGTTGAAAACAGTTATTTTCAATTTTTATTCCAGTATTATTTGATGAATAGAAAGTTCAAAAGAACAGCATTTATTTGAAATAGAATGTAATCTTATTTATGTAAGATTAATACTCTATCTAATATTCACATCTATGTTTCGAACCTTTGCATTCACATTCCTGACATTAAATGGGAAATATTGACGAAGTTGTATAGGGCATTTAGCTTATGTCCTCTGTGAACTGTAGTATGAAGTATTTAGGCGTAACATCTAATCCATATTCAAATAAGTTTCAAAACACAGTTTAAAATGAATCCCTTTATGAACATTGCATGTTTTAAGGACTTATTTCTCTGAGCTTTATCAATTAAAAGACACCATGGGCCTTTTCTTATCCAACATTAACTCTTTCAATACATGAACATGATTCATTTTATCGCATAATACTGGTGCTTTAGTTTTATTAAGGTGTTTAGTGAGAAATACAGAGGAGACGGATGGCTATTGTGATTTTATTTGTTACATTGTCTTTCATAACTTATAAACATGCAAATGCTACTTTATTGATTTGCATTGGGAAAGACATAGGATGTTAATATGTAATGTCATTACTTCTATTGCTTGCACAAAAGCACTTTGTTGAAGCTTTCCAATTGACCTATACTTAATGAGTACAATGACAGCAGCTAAGTAATTTTATTTATTTATTTTAAGTTATTAAGACAATTTCATTGAAGTTACTACAACTTACATTTTATAAAAAACGAAATTAACAGGACTCGTTAGCAATTTAAACGGGTTCCCTGAATTGTTCAGTTAGAGTGTTTTCGGTAGCCGATTCAGTTCTGTATTCATGAGCTCACTGTGCACTCCAAGGCCCTTTCGTGTCATGTATTTGATGAAGGATATTATAAAAGGTTACACTAAACACAAAAGGGCCACAATGGAGAATAAATCTGGCCGAACAGTTGTGGATCCGTCATGCGTCATTTGAGGAGGAGCTCCTCTGAGACAGAACCTTGGATTTCCTTGACTGCTCTGAGACAATCCACTCATTTAAATATCCGTTTGTTGAACTCAGTGATACTTTTAAAGGCCTTGCTTGATTTCAAGCAAATGTGATGCTGTATTGTGCATTGGCGACTGCTAAACCCTCAGATCCAGAATAAATATTCCTCAGTATGTATGCCATGTAAATAACAACAATTCAAAGAAGTAGATCTTGTTAAAGTGAGCGTGTGTCAATCAGCTCCAAATCAGACATTGAACCTGTTTACCATACTGAATATTTTTGGGTTTGGGTGTCATATATACAAATGTACCTGACTGTATTACTGGTTATTTATTTCAGGCAGCAGGTTGAAAAGACTCAAACAAACAAAAAACATTGGAGACTACTTACAAAATGTTAGATTAGTAAGGTATAAACAGGCAAACATCCAAAATATGGGGTCACAAGTAAAAATGCTTATACTTTATACAATGTTATAATAACATATAACGTGTATAATAACATTATATAATGTTTTTTAATGAAGTCAATGAAATTCAGTGCAAGAGGAGCTTTCTTATATATGCCCGATGTGCAGGTATGAATCTTATTGTGCGAAAGTTTCTCTCTGTCACTCACACACACCCACACACACACCTGGCCAGGGCTGCTGTCCGCTGGGAGATTAAAAACATAGACTCTAGGAGGTATAGTAGAATAATGACATCTGAGGCATAATGAGGGGACACAGGGGAAAACGGGCAAGTTTCCATCCTTTTCAGTCTGGGGGCAGGATCTAGTGGAAGGCTGAAACTTGCTGATTATTTCACTGAATACTGAGTAGAGGCTGCGATCCAGAGCACAAGATTAGCAATAGGGTTTCATCCCAATGCAACGAGAACCCTCTCTAGAACGACTGCATTTAATTGAACAATATGTTTCCAGGTAGGTTAAGAGGAGCACCATCGTTATATGCAATAACGATGGTGCGTATAGGCTTCTCGCCTTCAGAATGGGCCAATCAGTCATACTGTCCTCAATGTTTATTTCTGAGTTTCAATTAACAGAATGTGCCATAATTTGCATCTATTGAGGATCTCTTAAATGGAAGGACTTCATTTTAGTTGTCACACAACAAGATGGCAGCTTTCAAAGTACTCTGCACAGATTATCAGGAGGAGAATGTCTCAGAGTTAATTGCAGTCTTGTCACCTAGAACAAAAACATTTAATCTGCTGATTTTCCAACTTGACTTGACAACTCGTTGGTAAGCTTCTGGAAAGCTTCCTTTATTAACCCTCTTGGGTCTGAGGTGTTTTCCTGGAGGTGTTCTGACATGCACTGCTTATTTCTGTTACTACGGTGACATTTTCATGGCTCAAGTCTGATTACACTATTTGACACAAACTCTGCTACAATATATGCATGTATGTAAAAGTTTGTAGGTTTGAGATAATGACATTTACGCATGGTTTTTGAAGTCACTGAAATAAGGTCATGAAACCCATGCTGATTATTTCTTCACAAGACATTTGAAAATTGTATTACATATCCTAGGATATTTGCTTCAAAACTATGTGAAAATCCCCTTTTACATCCGAGAAAGACAAGACAAAGCTTTATTCATGATAAAACACGCATGAATGACGGCGATAAAACACGCATGAATGACTGATAGGATGTTTGATTGAAATGTCCCATGTTTGCTGACTTTCTTGTGTGCAAATGCGCATGACTTGAGACTATAACGTTCGGAGCGCGCAAATGCAGAAGGACCCAGGTCAGATATGATGTGGAGCCTCTCAACTATACACTGTAAAAAAATATTGTTGGTTTAACTTAAAAAAGTAAGTAACCTGGTTGACTCAAAATTTTAAGTTGATTGAACTGGAAAAAGTGAGTTAATGCAATGAAGGAGATTAATTTAATCATCAGAAACTCAAAATAATAAGTTATCTCAACTAAATGAATTATTTAAGTTGATTTGACAAAAGAAAATATGTTGTGATGACAAATCTTGAAACTATTTTTTTACAGTGTCTCGAAAATGTCTGCCTTATCATCCATAATTCAGTTTGCATATAAGAGCCACACAGAATTTGTGTGCAATAATGTTAATTGAAAGAGCACTTACTGATTGTAATGATTGTAATAATTGTTATAACCTTTACACCACTATGTGACCTTTAGTTTTTACCATTACAGTGCTCCATGGTATATTTGGTTTATTGTTTGAGTGTGGTGCCAATTTTATTGTTACCACCAAATATAATACACCCAGAAGCTGGGTGGCAGCATATATCCTGATTTCTGGCATCAGTTTGCACATTGCATGTTTTCATTTGTAAAATAAAACTGATTTACATGAAAGGAATACATGAGAATCAATCATACTTCATTCAAGCATGAGAATAGTAATCACAGTGAAGAACTGTCAACAGACAAGCCTATTCTCACAATCAGTTTTCTGGCCGGTCACATCACGTCTACAATCTTCTAATTATCCAATGTACTGCACACTGACAGCTCTTGTGTCATTTAACTAATGAATCACGTTGCTGAAGGCACTGGGTAAACAAGCCTTAAGCGCCATGTTTGTCCTCACCCCCAATGCAATAATCGCATTTAGTCTTCCATGAAAATATTGTCTGAAAACAAGATGCCTTGTGCTCTCTTTTTGGTGTTAACCATTTAGTTTAAGATGCTTTGGCTTCCAAATAGAATACTGGCAACACATAAAAATTCCCTAGCAACCCCACTAACAAAAAATATAGAACGTTTTGCTGACATTCCCATTAAGTTGAATACAAGAGGTAAGTTGGGAGTTGGATGCAGCAACAAATGCTTGACAAGTGCCTTCACAACCTTGCAACTATGTTTTATTGAACTTTACTACTTAAAGTAATACATCCTTTCCATTCATCTTTTGGCCCGCAACAATACAATACTGACATAAAAAAAACTACTATTTCAGTTAAACATAAATTCAGTCCTCCAGATGTTCTATTGTACTGTATACTTTCCTAATGTGGGCTTTGAGGTCTCTAGCACCTTTAATGACAGAGGACCCTCAGATCACTTGGACGTGGCTGTGGTTACAAGAGGTAAAAACGATATAAATGCTGTTCATTTTCTCACACAAACCGCTCGTTTCATGTCTTAGGCCATCAATGTGTACTTACATTCACGAGTCATTAAATCATGTTAAATTGGACTTCTTTGTTCATGCTCTTTGCGGAGGACCCAATATACCTGCTTTATATGACTGACAGACAGACAAGAACCGTTTGACCTAAAAATATCAAAATTGAAACTACTGCGGAAACAAAGATACCTACATCTTGGATGCCCTTGAGGTAAGCTAAAACATCCCAAAGTGAACTATCCCTTTTAAACTCCTCTCCTGTCATTAATACGCTGTGATCTATTAATCAATGGAAAATTAACGGATTGAGAGGGGAGAAAAAAGGATTTTGGCGTGACATTTCTTGCGTGTGCATGAGAGCGTGAGATTGATGTGGAAAGCGTGAGTGTCATGCCAGAGGTCCAATCCTGTCATCTTTATTCTTTGTAGAAAATATGAGAAATTGCAGTGAAGCTTCAAACATCATACTGAATGAATTTGAGAGCACACCTTTTTACCTTTCCAAAAATATGCTAACCTGCCACATTGTCTGTGATCTTAAATCGTTTTTACTTCAATTGTTTTTCAGCGATACAGTGACATGTAAAATCACACTTTCATAGCCCCAAATTGCTTCTGCACCTTCACATGTGAGATTCAAACACCTTTTCAGTCAGTGTTTCACCTTTTCTGTATAAAAACTGTGACTGCATATGCCAGAGGATCTGTGACCTCTTTTCAGTGACAGTGTTTTCAGTGGTGTTTGGTGCTTTTATTTTAGAGGAGAGAAACACATAAAGGACTTCAGCCAAACCAAAGGCTTCTATCTCCTAAAAGTTCTCTTCCAAGCTCAGTGTGTGGTCAGCACAGGAAGGTTTTAGAAAGGTAAATACTGTGCACAAAGCTTCCTTCATCTCGGCAATCCCAGGTTGTGTCAGGGAGAAACATATTTCTTTGTAGGAAACTGTAGGTTTTGCAGCACACTGCCTACTGTGAAGCTGCAAAATAGTGATTGGAGGCCAGCTGGGACTGAGCTCACAGGAACATGTTTTGATAAAACTTTCCAATATTTACATGAGACAAGACATTACTTATTTAAGATAGCGCCTTTATATCTTACATTGCAATGTCTACCATTGTAAGAATAAATTTCATTACATTAGCAAAAACATCTCCGGTTGTGTACGTAACCCTTGTTCTCAGAGAACATTTAATCGCATTAATGTCATGTTTAACTCACGATTAATCCCAATTAATCGCACATTTTTATCTATTCTAAATGCCTCTTGATTTCTTTTTGTCCCATTACTTTTTCTCAAATTTTAATGCTCTTAACGTGGAAAAGTGGATCGGCTTGCTTGTGCAAATGTTTTTTTTATTGAAAGTAACATATACCGTGTTGAATTTCACACTAACATTTTCACTTGGAGCAAATAATCTCTCACACAATGTAACATTGTCCATCAATAAAAGGGTGAAGGAAATACTGATGAGGTCTTGATATTGACAAGGGGCGGAGAATTCCCATCAGCTATGTGTGTTTGTTTGTTTAATCGGGCGATAAAAAGAAATACTGTTAATCGCGTGATAAAAAGAAATACTGTTAATCGCGCGATAAAAAGAAATACTGTTAATCACGCGATAAAAAGAAATACTGTTAATCGCGCGATAAAAAGAAATACTGTTAATCACGCGTTAAAAAGAAAAACTGTTAATCACGCGATAAAAAGAAAGACTGTTAATCACACGATAAAAAGAAAGACTGTTAATCACACAATGAAAAGAAAGACTGTTAATCGCGCGATAAAAGGCTCTCATTTGCAACAGGCCAGAAGGTATCCCGCTAGCAAACCTCAGGAACCTCCAACGCATTCTCATCCTTTAGCGTCATGTGACGCTATAAGACAAAACGGCGAAATACTACGCACATGGCACCCGTTATCGTTAATATAACACGCTGTGATGGGTAGGTTTAGGGTAGGGTAGTCTCATATTAACGCTAAAGGATTTATGACACCATTGGGTTTTATGAAGGCATTGGGTTTGCATGTTATATTAACGATAAAGGGTGCCATGTGCGTAGTATTTCGCCGTTTTGTCATATAGCGTGACCTATATGACGCTAAAGGATGAGAATGGGCTGGAACCTCCTGTGAAATGGAAGGATGGAGACGTGAAAGTATATTGGTACCCGCCAGTATATTTTTGATTGACTACTGATTGACAAACCAATCCTGGGATTGAATTTGGCTCACAATGATGGAGATATTGAGCATTTTGAACCAGAACCTCCTCAGAGACTGGTTCAAGTGCATTAGATTTCAAATTGGATGCAACCATCCATCCTTCTTGGGACCTATGAAGTACCAGCTATAGAACTTGGACTCCCTGACTGGTGGGGGTACATGCTCTATGACCCCTTTTTCAAGCAGCAAGTGAATTTCTTGTTCCAACACCAGACCCTACTCTGGGTGCACTGAAGTCTAGACCACCCCGTTGAATTTTGGTGGGCGGACATTAAACTGCATGTTTCGCATGGAATAAAATTGACAGAAAAGTCATTTTTGGGTGAACTGTCCTTTTAAGACATAGCGATGGTAAATGCCAATGCAATGTGTATGCATCTTTATTGCATTGACAGAACTGTGTATCTAATTTTGGATTCATAAAGGGCATTTTGGGAATTCATTGTGCTTTCTGATCTAGGTTTAGGACCTCTAAAAACAATTCTTGAAATCATGAAATTGCAATCATCAAAAGCATTTCATTTCAGTGGTAAAAATGAGTGTGTGGTCGGTATTTCTCTCCCTCAGTGAAGCTGATGTATAGACTCTACAGTAAATGCTTCATGGCACATTATTGTACATAATATGATTTTGTTAAGAGAGATAGGCTGCCATGAGCACACTACAATAAATGTATACCTGCTGGTACAATGTTAAAGTGCAAGTGAGAGGTTCATACCTCTATTAGCTGATTGAGCCATCTCCATGAGTGAGAAATGCAGCCATGTAGATCATATAATTAGGAGAGGTTAATGACCAGGAAAGATGTGCTTTGGGTAACCTTCTATTTCAACAATACTGTGTTTGGAATGCAGACAATCTTAGCTCTCCTTTCACTTCCCGTGAGCTGTCCTCTTGATAATTACTTTCTTTCTGCAATGTGCTTATTAACATTTTCTGATAAATGCCTGAAAGAGATAAAAGCTCATCTGTTTGCATAATCAGAGGAATGAGAACACAGTCTTGTTGGCAGGGCAATGTTGATGTGAAAGTAGACACGTTATATCAAAATAAAGCTATTATATAAAGGACACTTTCCTCTTCTCACTGTTTGCTGTAGGGAACGAAGCTTCTCAGCAATGTGAATTGGTTATATGAAAGTGTCAAAAAGTATAGGGATTTTTCATGGTCGCTGACCCGCTGTCATATGGCTTTCTCGCTGTGCTATTCAATACAGGACCACAAGGTCAAACTATTTATTTGTTGTTGTTTTACATTCCATTCGATTTCTTATTTCATCTTCAGTTTTTACGATCACGATTTTGTCATTTTCTAGAAATGTAATTAAATTAGAAAAGCATAATTAAAATAAAAACTACATCAGAAGAGCTTACAGAATGGGATGATAAACCTAAATTAAGATAATAAAAAGTCGTTTATTAATAAAAAGTCGTTGTTGGCTCCGAGTTGACCACATTAATTCCCAAGCAAAATTGAGGAGAGGTTGATGATTTTAATTTGATAAGAAGGCGCGCAACACTATTTGAAGAGTTCAGATGCAAAAGCCTCTAAATGCCATTTGAAATTTTCTTCTAAAATGACCATTTTTATCAAAAGTTCAGTAATTTCACTTAAATGACAATTAATAGGTAATCTTCATTGCCATTTAAGTGAAATTACTGAACTTAAATATACAAGCTTAATAAAAATGATCATTTTAGAAGAAAATTTCAAATGGCACTTAGAGGCTTTTGCATCTGAACTCTTCATTTATAGGCAAGATTTTCACGCTGGAACGCTTGTTTTTCAGCGGGAAAGCAATTTAGATTAGCACTTAACCATGAACACAAAAGCCACACCACACAAATGGCTTTCAATTGGTTTATTTCATTAGCATGTCACTATAATTGTTAAAGCTACACACACACTTTGTGTAAATCTTTTAGTTTATTCTTAGCTAAAAACACTTAGTTCGTTCAAAAATATGTGTTCAATAATGTATATTTACTTCGTTCAAGTAATAAAGTATTCTCGTAAGTGTATAATATTCCTAAAATACATACGGGTAAGGGGTTCTAATGTCGGTCGCCATGTTGCCCCTCCATCTTGAAAGTACATTAGCCAAAGAGGGACATACTGTATATACCCGTTAATTCAAGCTTTGCCTGTCGCGTTTACGTTTGAGTTAACACTCATGGACGAGGTCGCACTAGAAGCCATGTTAATCTAGGAATACATTGGCCACCGTAGGAGTTAAGACAAAATCGGAATTGAGAGGAACAGAAACTAATATTCACTGGATGGTCATACGCCTTTTCACCACTAGATGGGGGTAAAAAAAATCATACAGTGTAGCTTTAAGTTTTTTCCATTGATCAATTTCTTACTTTCACATTTAAAAGATTTCATGAGGTTAACTTATACCCTTATAAGGATTGACATGCTTGTTTGCTTTGCGGCTGCTTTAAAAGGTGAGCCAATTGCTCACCCCTCCCTTTCAAAAAAGCTGCGGTGGCTAAATGGGACAAACATATCGTCGTCTGAGAGAGACGCTAGAGCATACGAAAAGTCAAACTGATATTTTCCCTGCTACCACAGTGTCATACAAAAAGAAAAAAGCTCAAGTGATGACAGAGAGCTGCGGTGAAAGGCAAACAACCTGAAAGACGAATCATAAATAACTCGAGACATTTTCTGAGTATATAATTCAATGGAAGAGCCTCCTTTTGTTATTAGGCAATCAGTCTGCGTTTGATTTGAGCAATCATTTCAATGGGCATATTTGTGTTGTTTCTGTTGGAGACTCTTTTGATATTAAGTCCATTGTGATTGAAGCTGCAGTACTCTATAATCTAAAGGGGGTCATGGCGCTGTACAGGTATCAACAAAGGTGATGAGCTGAGGGTCTAACAGATGAGTCACTGCTGGGAGTGAGTGTCACAGCTATTGTATCCTGGGGCGCACATGGGTTCACTTTTGTCCTTTCACTTTTCTTTAACCTTTAATAGGCTCACACATTTCTCTCTCTCGCTTGTTGCAATGGTTGCCACATCTTGAACATTCATGTTTATATGAGCTGAGGAGTATTTGCAGAATGGCCATTATATGATTTATCGTGTTTCTTGTGTTAATTATTGTGCTTATTTTTAGATCTACGTGGGTTAAAAACTCCTGAAACCATTAGTGAAAATACTTCTATTTTTAATCGTAATTCACTAATCAATCTGAATGTTTCTTAATTTTATGTCATTTTTTCTTTACATTTTTATTTTATTTTTGGTGACATCATTAACTCGCATTTGTGTAATTCCAAACGCGTTCAGGTTTTCTAACAGGTTTTTTTTTTTTTTTTACCTTGATGGTGTTGAACATTTCATATGCATGGAACATCAGACATCCATTCATTCATTGATTTCTGTGTAAATTAAATGTACTGATTTCTATTGGTTGCTAAGAGAAATTGACTCTTATGTTGATGGATAACATTTCTCAAACAAGATCGGCAGCCTATTGTTCTCCATGACCTCCGAAAGATCACATTACGAAAGATTTAGAATAGCCAGCTCTCAGTTAACTCACATTGATGCTTTTTCCAATGTACCTGAATGGTTTCTGAAAAGTTTGTGAGCTAAGAAACACCAGAATTGACTTGTCGCTCTTGGTTGCATTTCCAAAACTTGTCTACATCATGTGATAAATCAACGCAGTGCACTAATAAAGGAATCAGTATCCAATGACTGCACCACTTCAATATGAATAGCATAAATGGCTAGACATGTGAAGATAACTCTGTATCTCTTCACAATACTCTGCTCTTAATTTCAAATGGTCCAAAACAAATCGACTACAACGTATGTAAATGGAGGTTTGTTTGGAGAAACTCTGGTTTTCAGGTAGGTTTGCCATCTGTTGATGCCCTGGGGCTGCTTGCAAATGCTTTCAGATCACACACTTGGACAATATCTTCCTTATGGCTACACTGGCACCGGGTATCCAATATCTCTGATGCAACCAATAGCAAATAGTTTTGACCAAGATGACCCACCTTTTGATGTATATGTTTAAGAATGATGTCTGTGATGTGAAAATCCTTCAGCAGCACCTCAATGCAGAACATGAGATCCACGGGGAGGAGTCGGATCACGATCCAAGGGGTGGAGATGGTTAGGATTAGGGTTGAGTTTAGGGATTAGGGGTGGGTTTAGGGATCAGGGGGCAGAGTTGGTTAGGTTTAGGTGTACGTAAGGTGGGAGGAGTTGGATCTGGATCCGACTCCTCCCCGTGGATTTCATGTTCCGCAGTGAGCACCATCTCAAATCGTATGGCAGGATGTTTCGTCTCTTCAGGCATAACTGCCCTACTCAAACGTCCGCCGACTCTTAAAACACCATCTTCTAGTATAAGATCGTCTAGGATAGGTTTCTTCAAAAGTTTGCACCAATGTTTCAAGGTCAGATTACCACTGAAAAGTTCTCATTTTTCAGCATGAGTTCTTTGATAGCTCCGCATCTGACGCAAAGATGCTTGTCAGTTTTCGATTGAGGAGATTAAAGCGGAGGAAAATGGGATTATGGCAGAGTCTTCAAAATTAACTGTCCTCCCGTCTTTGAAACGAAACTTTCATACATTTAGATGTAATTTTATAAATAGTTATGTTTATTTAATATAATTTTAAAAAGAAGCATAAACACAAGGAGGGGTGTCTGTTTGTCTGTTTTTGTGACTAACGTTTGTTTAGTGTAACCATGAAGTGTAAAATTCAATATAAATTCTCAGTATTGCATTGGACTCTACGATCGGCGGAAGTTATCGAGCATCCTTACACCTTCACCGGAAATACCACTTTGCATATTTGCCATCTGCCAGCTGAACTCTAAAAGAAGAAGACCACTTTGCATAGAGCCCATTGCACTTTTAAACACATTTACATTTCTTTTTCGTTCTTTCTGAAACTGCTCAAGTTTATAAGTCAAAAATACAAAAAATAAGTTGAGTTGAACTTTTCGGTTACACTTTATTTTGATAGTCACTTTAGACATTCTACTAATTATAAGTAACTTTTCAACTACATG
The DNA here is from genome assembly GCA_038021265.1 of Cyprinella venusta. Lineage (NCBI taxonomy): Eukaryota > Metazoa > Chordata > Actinopteri > Cypriniformes > Leuciscidae > Cyprinella > Cyprinella venusta. Next base: position 42,264,090 of record CM075865.1, on the reverse strand, counting down.
TCAACTAACTCTCATTAGAGTATTAGTAGACAATAGTAGACTGTCAGTAGACTGTTAGGTTATGGTTAGATGTTAGGGTTTGGGTTAGGAGAATAAGTTTACTTGTAGTTGCCAAGTTACTTATAGTCAGTTGAATGTCTGTTGGGGACCAACAAAATAAAGTGTTACTTAGCAGATATTAAGTTGACAGTCTACTAATACTCTAATGATAGTTAGTTGACATGTAGTTGAAAAGTTACTTATGGTTAGTAGAATGTCTAAAGTGGACTATCGAAATAAAGTGTTACCAACTTTTCTTTTACATGCGTCCTGTTCAGGTTCAACATCCGCACCCGTTTCCATCCACTCCACTCATAATCGCACACACACACACACACCTAATTTTAACAGGCCACGGCAAACAAGCGGACACAATCCAAAACAACGCAAGTAATCGGATATGTCTCACAACTCCATTAGATGCCCAAAAGCCCAGCAGTCTAACAAAACAAAAAAAATCAAACACACCAACAGGGCTCCATCAATCGTAAACAAACCGCCAGACCATTTCAAATCCTCTAGTAACACAAGCAAAGACGTAATAACCCAATGTCCTACCAGTTCAGCAGCAGCATCCGTATCCGAAGAAGACATCTGTCTTGTTGCTTTGAACGTCCAATTCTGCGGTGATTGTTGTTAGCAGCAAACATATCCACAGACGTTGGTCCTATTAAGTCCAATGTGCAATAATCCTTTTCATTAAACCAAGCGAGAGCAGGGCGAATCTCCGTCAGTCAGCGCTGCGCTTAATCCTTTCCGTCCAGTAAAAGCGTGAGGGCCTTCGTTCGTCGACGCGTTCAAGTTCTCAAACAAACAATTTTGTTGACTAACTTGTAGCGGCTCATACAGGCAAACCAAAGACCGCTAATGAAGTGGAGTGGTTGGAATAACGTCTATGACGAGTTTCTTTTTACAGCTTGCATGATTTTTTTATTTTTACAGGCTTGCATGCTTTACACGTTCAACAAATGTGTGCTCCCGCGCGCACCCCCATTCTTCCATATTAACACAACCAAACAACAGGTGTACCACACGTAATAAACGACACGCCCATTATCATTTGGTCACATGACTTTCCCATAAAATGGCTCCCAGTAGGCTTTGTCCCAAAGCTTGCCTACTCTTTTGCTACACACTCAAAAGTATGTACTTTTTCCTCACAAAAAGAGTACATACTTTTAGGGCGTATAAGTAAGCGAATTGGGACGCAGTGTTCAACGCATCACCAATTTGACCAGTGACAGGTTGGATCAACTAAATGATGTTCTGGGTATGCTCACAGAATACATCAACTGAAATTGGAGCATATCTCATTGAATTAAGATGAATTTTATACATCAGTTCACCTACACTCTCAGAAAAAAAAGGTACAAAAGCTGTCACTGTGGCGGTACCTTTTCAAAAGGTAAACTTTTGTACCTAAAGGGTGCATATTGGTACTTTAATGTACATATTAGCACCTAAAATGCACATATTAGCAACTACATCTCCATATTAGCACCAAAAATGTGTATATTAGCACCTAAAATGCACATATTGCCACCTAAAATGCACATAATAGCACATATTTGATGCATTTTAGGTGCTAAAATTTACATATTAGCACCTAAAATGTACATATTACCTAAAATGTACATAATAGCACATAAAATGCACATATTAGCACCTAAATATCTATATTTGCACCTAAATCTCCATATTAGCACCTAAAATGGACAAAACTTTACCTTTTGAAAAGATACAGCCCCAGTGACAGCTTTTGTACCTTTTTTTTTCTGAGAGTAGTTTAAGTTCAGATCGATCTATTCAGCTGTGAGGAAATGATTCAACATTTTAATATGGTTAGGGTTCTAATCAAACACTCCTGAACAAGCTAATCAAAGTCTTCGGAATTAAAAGTTACAGGCAGGTGATATTTTTTTATTTTTTTTATTTTTCCAGGGTTGGAGCTAAACTCTGTAAGACAGTGGTGGCCCTCCAGGACTGACATTCCCTGAGTTAGACCAACAAGGTTGTTTTCTGTTGTTGTTGATTGCATTATTACAGGATACCAAAATAAACAGACATTATATATTAACAAGAAGCAGAGAATTAACATTATTATTATTATTATTTTTTACTTTTGTTGGCAACGCCAAAGTTTGCACATAGCCTACAGTACAATCAAACTCTTCTCAAATTCATCACTTTGTAAAAACAAACCATATAGACCATTTCTGTGAATTTTTCTCAGGCTCATCCTTAGATACCAAATCAAGACGAGATTACATTGGTTAATTTAGGACCTGGGGCCGTATTGAATAAATGCTCTATCTTAAGCCTTAATTTCAGATCTGACAAGTTAAACAGAATGATCCTATTATTGCTGTGTGACTAAAAGATAAGATAGTCTGTAATGCGTCCCTAAGGTTATTTTCTGAGATAGAGATTAGATTAGATTATAGATTATTCAACCTTTTTTGCAGCACAAAGACAACCCTAATATAAAAATTATAGATTTATTTTTTCAACAATGTGTAATAACTCTAATTTATTTAAATAAATAAAAAAAAAATTTTCTTTAAATGTCCAGACTCCTTGACTCTAGTTGAAATCTCTGCGATTAGATGGTTTAGAGGGGCAAAGAGCATTGTTGCATTGTTCTGCATGGCTCAAAAATCACACATGGTGCTGGAGCGAAAGCTGAAGATCAGTTAGTCTTTGAATAGGAGTATTCTGAGCAGCATTTCATGCACTAAAGACTGCATATACTGGACACTCCTTTTAAAGCAAACGCTAATGTGCACTTATTAAAATGATATACTTGTGTTTATGAATCAAAGAAAAAAAAGACAATCAATCTAGATATATTTGTATATCTAATTCAGTACAACATATTACTTTCAAACCACTGTTAAACAAAGAAAAAAGAAAGAAAGTAACACCTCCACAAATAGCTGCTGTCTTCTGGGTGTCCATGGTGATTAAAATAAGTCATTTCAGATCTTTCATCACTATTCTTGCTCACAGCTTCAGTTCCTGAAACAGTTTGACTAATAATAGCTCATTTAAAATGATTGGAATAATGGATAGACTATTGATCGAAGGGAAAGTCAGAAAGAAGGGCTTGTTTTAACAGCATGTGGTGTTTTTACTCCTCAAATCTATGAAAGCTGGACTCTGTGATAATGGGACCCCGCTGTCTGTACACTAGGCTATATTACGCATGGTATACATTTAAAAAGAAAGAGTACATTTTATCATGGTTTAAGAGGTCATGCTTTTCAACACATTTGCTATCGTGAGTGCAGGCCAAAAAACAAGCAATGTTTAATTAATGTATTTCAATAACAACTGAGTTTCAGACATTTTCTCCTTTATTTTCAAAGCAAGCCAGGGGCAAAGCAACAAATTACTATTTAAAATATAAATTAGTTTAATGACAGATTGTACAGTGTAACAATTGACAGATCAACAACTGGAAATAAATGAAAAGAAACACTTTAATGCCATATAGGTGTGGATTACAAAACTTTTCAGTCACCGAATGGAATCCATCAACTGAAAAAAATGGAACAGCAGCATTTATGGCATTCATTGACCAATTTAGTCTCATTCGAAACCCTCACGGGGTTATAATTCTCTTGAAAAGTAAGAAGATTGTTTTGCTTTTACTGAAACACTGCTGTAAAAGCTCTTGCTGCTTAAACATATTCAGACATTTTTAGACCAAGAGCAGTTCTTCCACCAAAATGAAATGCTGTAAACACTAAACTAATCATTACATTCTCAGTGAAACCTCACAAAGAAAACTGATTGCATAGCCACTAGACAATTTGTAGAAGCCTCACAGCACAACATCAGGCAAATTAGCCACAAGCTAGTAGTAACTAGATCAACAACATTTACTGAGTTTTTACATTTCAATGGACTTTTTTTCATTTCACGGTGAGCACTAATGGTCCTCAGTCATGTAAACATAAGAGCAAGGCTTGAAACAGAATGCTATAGCTTACTTCTTACAGAATACTGAGCAGTGTGCGCTGTATGTTGCCTGTACTGTTTTTTTATTGACAAGAAAGTGAATCATAAAGCATTATTTCACAATAAACATTTCATGCCGTAGTATGCTACATTAGTGATGACCTAATCACTGCAACATGTTAGTACAGTTTGAGCAAAATTCAGAATTGAATTCAACCTTACATTCAATGTATGAAAAAGTTCAGTTCCTTGTTTTGCTTAGTCAATTCAATTCTACTTTAAATTAAAATTGCAACTACTATGCATCCTGTTAACTTTCAAATTCAGAAAGTAAAATGGAATTGAAAAGGCATTCTCAATTTTTAATGGTGTAGAAACCTAAGAATGCGTTGACTGCATTTAGCTTTTTCTGTGCTTTGATAGCTCGTCACGTTCACAATATACATTCATGGTAAGCATATATTATGCTTTTCCAAGTAACATGATAGGGCTTTGGTCACTGCACCCAATTCAGTTTTGTTTTTCAAATCCAATTTCATCTTTAGGATTAATGGTCTGCACTATAATTTGCTAAAATTGCATCCATTTGTTCAGATTACCGTACAAATAGCTACATGTATTTAGTTCGGATTAGCCATAAAAGATCGATTTTTGATCTGGTTTATACAGTACGTAATATTTGTGAATTCCCAAACACAATCACAAAACAAAACTTTCACCCGCACGGCCAAAGACACATCCAAAGTATAACCACATTTTAATTAACAATAATTATACATATTAAATCTATTTACACAAAGAGAAAGACACTCAACAGAAGAAATTGACAAATCTTACAGTACATTTTAATGGACCTTAAAGGGATACTCCACTTTTTTTGACAAGTCCCTCTGAGTTAAATAGTTGAGTTTTACTATTTTCGAATCCATTCAGCCGATTTTCTGATATTTAGAAGTATATCAGTAACCAGACAGTTTCTGGTCTCATTGACTTCCATAGTAGGGAAAAAAAAATACCATGGAAGTCAATGAGACCAGAAACTGTCTGGTTACTGATATTCTTTTAAGCATCAGAAAATTGGCTGAATGGATTTGAAAATGGTAAAACTCAACTGTTTAACTCTGGGGGAGTTGTGAAATGAGCCTATTTTCAACAAAAAAAGTGGAGTATCCCTTAAATTAGCAATAGACATACAGTTTTTCCCTTTCACAGTTCTGCTCATAAGTTCTTGCAGAATATGCAAGACTTTAATAATAATAAAATAAATTAGTGGCATCATATTTTTTTAAGAATCGAATTCTGAAAAGTTATTCGAATGCAAATTTTTAAGTTGTGATATAGCTAATACATGCTTTGCGTGGAGCTTGATTGACAGCCGATCTATAGCGCCGATATTTAGTGCCCCCGTAACTATCCGCCATTTTGTCCGACAAACAAACCAGTCCGAAAAACCAGGCGTAGTGGACTAGCAAGAGCGATTAACTAAGATAATGGTGAAACCGTGTTCATTTAAGACAACACAGAAAACAGAAAGGCAATATACAGTTTCACCCGTTCCCTAAACCTGTCCAACGCATTCTCATCCCAAGGCGTCTTATACGAAACTTTTGCCAAAGCATACACATCCAACGCACATGGCACCCTTTAGCGTCAAATGAGACGCTTTGGTTTTAGGTATGGGGTAGGGTTAGGGTAAGACCACTAGGAGGCGCCTTCTGCCCCATCTATCTGCGTCTCATTTGACGCTAAAGGGTGCCATGTGTGTTGGATGTGTACACTTTGGCAAAAGTGTCGTATATGGCGCCTTGGGATGAGAATGGGCTCACCTGTCAGTAACCTGGAGAGGTGTATGAGGTGTACTACAACAGCTGTTACGGGTAGAGGTGTTATTTTTGTGCCTCTTGGCTTTTGCCACTATTGTGGCAGGACTGGGGTGACTGACTGTTAATGTTTTGGGCTTTGTGTAGGTCCAGGGTATAAATAAGACCAACGACATGGGCACAGAAACCTAACCGATGCCGTTATAGCACATTAATAATGTCACAGTAGTTAGCTAACGCTTGCTAGGATGACTAACTGATTGTGACGTTATAAATGTATACTACTTTTGCTTTTAAATAGTGAATAGAGAGCTACATGCAAAGTTTTACAGGAACAGGCTAGCTTCAATCTTAATTTAGTTTTTTTCATTTCATTTCGAGTCACGTTCAAATCCTGAATATATCCCTCGAAAGCATATTGCAGACCTTTCTGTCTGCTTCTGTCTGAGATCAACAAATTATTTTTCCAGAAATTATTCATTATTTCCCCAGGGGTGCGCAAATTGGCTTTATGCACAGCTGCACTACTTCCTGAACTTCAGCCAGCTCCAGGCGTTATTGGACAAACTGATTAATCCAGATGTGCCTGACCTCAGTAGCCACAACAACAATAATCAGACACATCTGGATTAATCGGTTTGTCAGTAATGGCAGACAGGAAACAAAGAAGCTGGCTGGAGTTCAGGAAGTAGTGCAGCTGTGGATAAAACCAATTGACAATGGAAGCGACAAGGCTGGAACGGGTTGTTTGTTGGACATAGCGACAGTAACTAAAGGGGGGTGGGTCTTTACGAAGGGTCATTTGCAACAATATATGTTGTTGTTGTAGGGAGCTCTATTTTATAATCATACTAGACACTGGTGCAGATTCTCAATCAGTTTATAAAGGACTAGGTTTTTATTCTCTGTGCACTGTCAGAGAGGGTAGACCTTATTTCTAATTCTTTTTATTCTGATTGACTTTGTCATGGGAAGTCTGTCTTTAGTAGTTCAAACAATGAGGAGCTTTTTTTTATTCTACAGTAGTCAAAAGATGACGTGCAATTATTATTAAATTGAGTGGTATAATCTGTGTAATTCTCCAAATAGAAATCCACATTAAGGCAGCAGACAGATGACGTGGTCAAAACTAACTAAGGAAATTTAATGGGCCCCAATTGAGAGAAACCTGATTTGAAGTGAATGTTGTGAATTTGCAAATGTTTTTATTAAGCATTCTTACTCTAGAAACACTTGAACTTTCTTATTTGAGTCTGTTGAGAAAATATTTGTATATAAAAATAAGCTTTATTTTCTTGTCATTAATGTACTCATATCTGATAGCAATTGAGCAAAGCTAGACACTTTCTAACAAATTAAAAAAAGACATTTCTGCATTTCTGATTCAGTTCAATTCAGTTTCCCAATGTCACGAAATCAATAAAAGCCATTAAAATACCTTCAAGGCCCAAGGTGAGCCTAATTGTGTATAAAAAAGGATGAAAATTATGTCATAATAGATCGTTTAGACATTCTAGCGTACAACTTGCAGTTTGCAAGTAAGGAACGGTTAGATGTTATAAATGTCTGAGCTCTTTTTTCTCCGTTCTTTGGGGTCATTTAAAGATTTTTAAATGTTTGTTTTTTTTCAATGAAAGAAGTCACTGTGCCTGTGTTTGACTTCTAACTATCGTAAAAAATATAAACTAGGTGTATGTGTGACCATTCTCAAAGGACCAGGTGCAAATTATGACACCTAGTCTCTCAGCCCAAGAAAACTGTTCACTTTTAAGGTTTTAAGGTTTACACATTAACACTTGTAGAATGGAGGAAAAACTCCTCCTTATAGAGATAATGGACTGAATTTATCATATTCATTCACTTTACAGTCCATTTACATTCATCTTGCCATTACAGCATTAAGTATATAATTAGACCCCAGGTACAAAGCCAGACTTTACATAAGCCTCTTAAAGCCACAGTCAGAAAAAAAACACAGTGAACACTAAAATACAAACATTTGAGTCATAGTCACGGATTGTGCTTATTCTTCGCATCTTCGCCACCCTGCTGTTCTGTTTTCTCTCATAGTGAACTACAGTAGCTATATCAAATATGACATATGGCATCTTTCCCCTTTGGTTTTAACTATATGTGTTCACTCCAACTGTTTTCACAACGGTGATAAAATCACTAATTTACATAATAAAGGACATATACAAATATAATATACAAAACACAATGCTGATTTCAGGACACATTTGTGCAACTGTGCAATATTACCGTCTCGAGAAAAGATAAACACGGCCAATTTAGTGATTTGCCTGATCTGAAAAAAACAAACAAAAAACTGTCAGGCTTAAACATCAGAAATGTTTTATGCAATGCAAGATTAAAATGTTTGAAATTGAGTCTAGATGCTTATTTTAAATATATACCTTTTTTTGTTGTTGTTGCATGGAATTTGGTGAATTCAAATCTTTTAATTGAAAATGAAATTCTGTTGAATTGTAAACAAATGCTTTACAATATGTGACTTCATATGACTTCAACCTCCTTTAACATTGCTATCGTTCGCACTTTCCAGGAAACAAAACAGAGCTTGAGAGTTTTGAGTCCAAAAATAAGTGTTTCAAGTGTTTTCACATGGACTAATCTGATGAGATTAGTCCTGACTTGATCTAATGATCTCACTTCACAGATTAAAGATCTATGGAGTCTCAACTTCCCACAAATAATCCATCTATTCATCCCAGGCTTGGTTTTTACCCCCTCTGATAGGACTCTCTGGCTCCTCCATCTGAAAGACTTTTTGGTTTGCCACTTTTATCCCAGATCCCGCACTGGATCCAGTGTCATTGGTGCAGGCCGAGTTACAAAGCCGGCCAGTTCTCCTGTGCTCCAACTCCAGACACGTCCCGGAGTTCTTCAGATCGCAGTCATTGTAGACCCGGTTCCTCGCTCCGAAATTCAGGGGATTGGAGTTGACCGCAGGATCCCTTGCGCCTCCTCCTGTTTTCCGTTGCATTCCTCTCTTCACAGACATTCCCTCGCAGCAGCACGAATGCGTACTGCACACCGCTTGAAAGCTCCTCTTGAAGTTCTCATTGTAGTATCCGTAGATGATTGGATTGACGCTAGAGTTTGAGAAGGCCAACCAGTGAGCGAATGGGAACACGTAGCCGCTGAGCATCTCCAAGTCGTCTTCGTTCAGTCCTCCGTAGTCCGTGAGGAGCATCAGGGTCCACAGAGGCAGCCAGGAGAGAGTGAATAACAGAGCCACGACGCTCAGCATCTTGATCACTTTGATCTTCTTCTGGGAAATGAGGGGCCGACCTTTGTGCTGGGCTCCAGGACCCGGAGGGGGGGTGTTAGACTGTCCACTTTCGTGCTGATCGTTCCCAGAGATCACAGAGGTGGTGTAGAGTTTGATCCCGATACGTCCGTACATGAGCGTGATCAAGGTGAGCGGGATAAGGTAAATGTGTGCAAACAGGACGGTGGTGTAGACTTTTCTCATCTGTGGGTTGGCCCAGTTCTCGAAGCATGAGAAAAGTATGTACGTGTGGTTGTAGTCTTCATTGTGGACCATGTAATGATGCTCCACTCTCTCCACAGTCAACATCACAGCTGATGGGCACATAATCACCACCGCAAGCACCCAGATCATCACTATGGTCACCTTAGCAACCAGTAGGGTGAGTTTAGGTTGGAAAGGGTACACAATGCAACGGAACCTGGAGGAGATTGGAACAGAGCTCTTTACAGCTGGAATAAATCCATCAGACATAAACCTACTTCCCCCTTTGTCGAATTTTATCATAAAAAATAATGTTTTTATTCATAGCAGTCATTAAATGGAAAATCAAATTGTCCTTGACATTTACATATATCAGAGGTTGCTCTACAACAAAAGCATTTTTGATTTTTCTTTACTTAATATGCGTATCCTCATGTCTGTCCATCAACTACAACTGCTGTCTAGTAAGATGGTCCTATGTTGTTCTGTCCCTGGATGTATAGGCAAAATAGACGCTTTCATTAGATGCGTTGCCATGGTGATGAGCTGGTCCAAAGTTAACTTCTGTTCTGTTTCTTTATTAGTGTTTACTGGATAATATGGCATTGACTACAAATGCAGTGAACGTTAAGGCGATGAGCAGGTTGTTGAGCTGTCGGGTGCAACCTGACCTTGGGAGCAAACGCAATTTTTAAAAATAATAATGTTAAGGTTTCCTAAAAAAGTGGGAGACGGCGGTATTAATGATATCTGGTACAGTGTTTCCCATACATTCGTTAGTGGCAGCCCACCACATTATCAGCGCTGACCGCCACATATTGATTTCCGTGTTTTTACAATTTAATATGGGAAAAGTTGTAGCTATTTGACTGCAGCGTTTCAACCGTGGAAAGACGTCAGTAAAACATCTTGTAATCAATGTCATGTATCGTAATATTTACCTCAGAAAACCTACATAAACTCGTTAGTCAGCTAGAAAAAAATAACTCCAGAGAGGAGCATTTTACTAAATATATATATGTATACATATATATATATATATGTTATACATATATATATATATATGTATATACATATATATACATATATATATATATATACATATATATACATATATATATATATATATGTATATATATATATACATATATATATATATATGTTCTTCAATGTTTAATGAATATTTGAATAAATCTGGCAAGTTTTTATGACCGCCACCATTTAAATGTTTATATTTAATATAACCTTCTTATTATAAAAATAAATCAAAGTGTAATTTAAGTGTTTGTAAAATAGTTCATTATTACCTTCATATTAGGCTAATGAAGCCTAGTAGGCTACAACTAGACTCCCATACAGCATTTAAGAGATTTGATTCCATTGAGAAAAATTGCCATTTATTGTAACTGATATCCAAAATAATCGATATTGAATCGAATCATAATCGAAATCGAATCGAATTGCAAGCTTGTGAATCGAAATCGAATCGAATTGTGAAATTTGTCTCAATACCCAGCCCTAGTTTATATTAACCACATAAAACCCCGCCACCACGCTCGCCACAGTTTTTAACACTGCGGTAAATCAGACACGTTGGTAGAAAAACATTCTTGTCTCCAATTTTTGTTGAACGGGTCTGGTAGTGTCACATTTTAGTTTGGCCAAATAACATTTCTTTTCTTTGACTGGCAAGAAATACCAGCTAATACTAATGTTATTTACATGTTATGGATTGTCTGCCGAAAGTTAAGTTTGGGCTAGATTAATGCACATGAGCAGTACCGTTTGTTTATGTTGTTACTGCTGAAAGCGTCTATACACCTCCAAAAACTCAAAAAATCCTTCAAAAATATCAAACTATTAGAAAAGAATAGCCAGTATATTTTTAACATGTCTGAGTTAAATTTAATTTCCCATTTCACAGTGGACTCTTTTATTAATTATTCTCAACATGCTGCCGATTTTTCTGATATCTTGTATTAAAAGCAGTGCCATGACGTATTTTTCCCTAAGAGGCGATGGCGGTACATTTATTTATATTCTATTCAAGTGTGTTTGAGTCAAACCAGCATTTAATACTGTAGACTAAGTGGAGGGAGGGCATGAAAACAGTGCAGTGAATTTAGCCAATCACAGCAGTGGGCATTTATTGAATTTTTGAAAGAGGCAAAGCCTTTGTTTTAAATGGAGGCGTTTTTTCAACGGCGAATGAAAAACATTATTGAAAATGATATCTTTTACAAATATTTGAATGTTTTTGGAGCAAAAACCTTGCTAACTTCATAAGCTAACTTACAGAAACATATAATGTATGCTTTTCATGACCCCTTTAAATTCTATGATGCTATTTTCTTCTAAAAATGCTATTTGTTCCCAAAATTGTCATTACTGTAGTGCAATGTTTTATATATATATATATAGTTCAGATGCAAAAGCCTCTAAATGCCATTTGAAATTTTCTTCTAAAATGACCATTTTTATCAAGCTTGTATATTTAAATTCAGTAATTTCACTTAAATGACAATTAATAGGTAATCTTCATTGCCATTTAAGTGAAATTACTGAACTTAAATATACAAGCTTGATAAAAATTATCATTCTAGAAGAAAATTTCAAATGGCATTTAGAGGCTTTTGCATCTGAACTCTTCATATATATGCACGGCACATTGTTTATGTAGCACATTTCTTACATGTAAACCGATATGTCCTACTGAAGCATTACAAGAAATAAATAACTGGCTTAAAACCATGTGTGTGTAAATACTAACAAGACTTTTGCACACTGTATTAATTTCAAACATTTATGAAATATGTTTTTTATGTCTTTATTTCATTGCAAATATATCACTAAGAATTGGATATTAGAATATATGATTTGGGTTTTAAAATATTACTGACAAGTTTCATCAGATTAAAGTAATGACACCACTGACCTGTCCACTGCAATGGCCACCAGTGTGAACACAGAGGCAGACACAGACATACCCTGTACCAGACCACTCATCTTACAGACTGTGTTTGTGAAAGGCCAACCTTGGAGGAAAAATAGAGAGAAAATAGTAATGATTGACAAGGTAAATTGAGCTTTACTCAACCCCCTCAAAACACACATACACACACGCTTTCAGGGGAGAAAGAGAGAGCTACAGTATAGAACAATTGCTGACAGCAGAGTGTAAACGATTCTTCTTGATATATCAGCAGGCTGTTTACTGTTAACTTGTCAATTGTAATATAAGACAAGTTTAAAAAAAAAATCTCCTCAAATTCTTCTGTGTACTTTTCAAGATGCCAAAGTAATATTATTGTGTGTTTAAGAGTTTATAAATGCTGAAATGAATGAGTGTCTCTCTGTGCATGACTCAAGGCCTTCAGCATTTTATACATTGTTAAACACACAATACTATTACTGTGGACAAGAAGAAATATATAGTGTTGCAATGCTATTGCCTGTGGACATGATAAGGTTGCATCGTGAAAGCCAGATCTGGATCCTTTACCTTAGTTTTTTTCATTCAGTGCATAAAACATGAAACGAGTTTCTTGGTCAAAATGATAAAGTGCACATATTACTGATAACAAAAATCACATGTTTTGCACATTTTTCTGCAATAAAAATGCAGTCGAATGTGCAGTTTATTTTAAAACACAAATAAACACATCTTAAATGCAAATATGAGTAAAAGAAACCCAATGCTTTGATCTGGGAGCCCCTATACAGCCTGAGGCTGTACTAATGTAGTTTCACAATTTCCAGACCAGGTCACAATTTGTGTACTGTACAAATGATTATGTGATCATCTGTAAAGCAACCAGAGATGCTGCATGCGGGCTTATCACAATGGACACTTTGGTGAGTCATGAACAAAATGATAGAGCTCTTAGTTCTCTAGCAGAGCACACAGGAGTAGTGTTTGCTTATAGAGGGTTGATGAAGGAGATGTGCAGTCATTATTGCAATCAACCCAGACTCATTAATCAGGATCTTGTATCATACCGAAATAATTTTCTATAGGCTATAATGACAGCCTGGGTATGCATGAACCTGCTGTGCATGGGAGGACATTAAAACCTGGAAGACAGCGGTTCCCTTGAAATTTTACAATGTTTTATAAACGGTAGTTTTTCAGTTTGTGAGTAAAAGTTGACGATGCATGGACGTTTATTTTTTTTTTAATAAAAATAATTCTAAACATTCAGATATTATGTAACAGCATGAGGGAGAATATAACAGTCGCCTCCAAAAAACTCATCTGTTGGTACGCATATAATGGTACAGCAGGCAAACATACAGCTCAAAGACGGATGACACAGAACGGGGAGACATAAATAGTAATATGCTCAGCAGGCTAAATAGAGTAGTATTCTCAGAAAGACATGTTGCTTCAGCTAAATAAGAAAATGTTTTGTAAACCAAATGTTAAGATAAACTTGAAACTGCAAAAAAAGATATATATATATATACATACAGTATATATATATATATATATATATATATATATATATATATATATATATATTTATATTTATATACATACAGTATATATATATTATACAATGTACAATGGTTAATATATATGAAGAGTTAAGATGCAAAGTGCCATTTGAAATTTTCTTCTAGAATGATCATTTTTATCAAGCTTGTATATTTAAGTTCAGTGATTTCACTTAAATGGCAATGATGATTACCTCTTAATTGTTATTTAAGTGAAATTACTGAACTTAAATATACTAGTTTGATAAAAAATCATCATTCAAGAAGAAAATTTCAAATGGCATTTAGAGGCTTTTGCATCTGAACTCTTCATATATATATATATATATATATATATATATATATATATATATATATATATATATATGTATATATATATATATATATATATATTATACAATGTACAATGGTTAATATATGCATATTAACCATTGTAAATATAGAAAAATGTGTAAGATAAAATTAGTCTAGATTTGAGAATAAAATGAATGCTGGTTCTAAAATAAAAGGAGAAAGATTGCTAAGAGTTCTGGTTATGGCGACATGGTGAGCAGGCGCGTTTTTCTCTTGCTCATTTGCTTAATAAATCCTGCATTATATTCCAGAGTGAAGCCATACAAAGAGACAAAAATTGTGCGCATAAGAGTAAACTACCTCAAGCATGCTAAAAAAATGGCCGAAACGTGGATATCGACGGCAGAAGACGAGATACAAACCCTGAAAGAAACTATCGAAAACCTTGAGAGCAAGACAAAAAACCTCACTAACAAAGTCGAAGATTTAGAAGGGAGGAGCAGACGTAATAACCTTTGTGTAATGGGCATACCCGAGAAAGTAGAAGGCAGAATGACACCAGAGGAAGGACTTCAACGGAACAGGAAACAGGTGTGAAACTAATATTGCCACGTGTACTATGCTAGACCAACTGGGGCTTGTCACAATAGAGTATATTGTTGGTTTGATTGCTTCTATTGTTCTCCTCATTTGTAAGTCGCTTTGGATAAAAGCGTCTTGATTAAACGTAAATCTAATTAGAGATCATGACTACGAATGACTGAATTAGAACTCAGGCAAAACAGACAATGATGACCATGAATTGATTGTCAGCGTCAGTTCTGGCAGGCCAAGTAGTCAAGATGTTGCTAATGCTATCGGCAGACAACACGGACTCATCAGCGATCTGCTCAGCGGAGCTGCCTCAGTGCATCTGCTGTTTATCTCCCCTTACTGCTAATGACTATGCTCAAATCAGGGGGCGCCCTATTTAAGCAGATTCAGTTCGCACCTAACAGCTCGCTCTTTGCAATATTGAAACAGGACTCGATGTATTCGCTCTCCAATCATCTCTGAAAGTCTTCACGAAGCCAAGTTCCTTTTTAATGCTCATTGTTAAAAGTTATTAGGATATGGGCACCATGCTGTTGCTAATGCTATCCGTGGGCTTGCGGTTATCTAGTCGCTTTTTTTAATTTAAATGCTATGCCAATGCAAAAATATTGGCAATGTGCATTACTTATCTGTTGTCAGTGGCAACATGCAGTGATGTTAGCACTATGCAGCACAGATCAGTGCAGCAGCTTGCAGTGATAGTTAGTAAATAACAATTCATGGTGCAAAATGAATTATTTCTGCTGTGGTACAACTCTAAAAAGACATAGTGAATAGTCAGTGAGTCAATTAAAAGAAAGTCTCATCTGATTCCTATTCCGTATTCCTAAAGACTTCCAAGCACTTTAATTGTCTAATTCCACCTCTTGTCTTATTCACAAGAGGTTGCCTGGGGATAATACTAAACTGTGAGCGTTCCCGAATGGTGCTGCTGTCCTCTGACTCTCTGCTATTTCATAGTGCTCGTGAAAGGTCAGAGGACTCCCTGAACAGAGCCATACCACCAAATTTTAATTATCAAACGAATAGCAATTTATTGGATGCAATTTCCTAATCATTCATTGTCATGTGTGTTCTTGTCTTAATGGACCTGACGGAACTAAAACAAAAGACAAAAAGGACAGCTCTTAAATAAAAAAGCTGATGAGAACACAGAAGTTGAAAGAAAATATTCAAGGTTTGAAAACTTTTACCATGCAAATGCATCTGAATCTGTGCATTTTAGTTGACACTCATTCATAGGGCTGGGTAATAAATGTCGATTTCTCGATATTAATCGATTCTCATTTTTACGAACTGATATCGATTCTTAAATCTCAAGAATCGATTAGTCATCCTGTTTCATTTGAATGAATGGGACATTGTATCACGTCTGCACGCATCCAAAAAAAAAAATATCGCAGTAATCTTTGTCCTTTGTTACTATTGATATGAAACAAAGTCTCAATTTTCAAATTCCGTCCATTTTCTTTAGAAATTCAAAAACATAAATAGCATTTTGGCGCTGTGCCGTGAGATCGCTCTGGCGCAGCTTAAGAGAAGCAGCAGCGCTGATCTATCTTCCGGCTTAATAATACCAGTCACAGCGCCAAATAAACAAGAATGAGCATCTGAAAGTGTGTTAAAGATAGAGTACAACTTATCCAAATCTGCATCATGTCACATTGATTCACTCAATCAACGTTTCAACCGTGGAAAGACATCAGTTAAACAGCTTGTAATCAATATCGTCATATTTACCTCAGAAAACCCACATCAACTCGTTAGCTAGAAAAAATAACTCCAGAGAGGAGCATTTTGCTAAATATATACACCATATTACATATACATTATAATCGTAATGTTCTTCAATATTTAATGAATATTTGAATAAATCTGGCAAGTTTTTTATGACAGCTACCACTTAAATGTTTATATTTCATATCTTCTTATTATAAAAATAAATAAAAGTGTAATTTAAGTGTTTGTATAGTTACAAAACAGTTCATGATTACCTTCATATTAGGCTAGTGAAGCCTATTGGCTACAACTAGACTCCCATAGTTTACAGCATTAGTTAAGAGATTTGATTCCCTTGAGAAAAATTGCCATTTATTGTAACTGATATCCAAAATAATCGATATTGAATCGAATCGTAATCGAATTGCAAGCTTGTGAATCGAAATCGAATCGAATTGTGAAATTTGTCTCAATACCCAGCCCTACTCATTCACTTAACACACTCATTATTGCTTTTATTTATTTATTTATTTATTTTAAAGGGATACTCCACTTTTTTTTGGAAATAGGCTCATTTTACCACTCCCCCAGAATTAAACAGTTGGGTTTTACCGTTTTCAAATCTATTCAGCCGATTTTTTAAAATTTAGAAGAATATCAGTAACCAGACAGTTTCTGGTCTCAATGACTACCAGTATATTTTTTTCCTACTATGGAAGTCAATGAGACCAGAAACTGTCTGGTTACCGATACTCTTCTAAATATCAAAAAAATCGGCTGAATGGATTAGAAAACGGTAAAACCCATCTGTTTAACTCTGGGGGAGTGGTAAAATGAGCCAATTTCCAAAAAAAAGTGGAGTATCCCTTTAAGATTTTTACAAGTTCATGTATAATATCATGCTATCCCGTGCATGGCTCACCTGTCGTCCAGCAAACAGGCTGTATCTTTCAAATATTTTTTTCCAATTATACATTAGAATTCATTATTCATTGTTAAGCCATTATCTGTGACTTTCCAAATAAGGTATTCAACTTCGGGCACTGATCCTCAAAGTGAGTAAGGACACACAATAACCAGCAAAAAAAAGCTAAAGAGCGTTTGCAGTTCTGAACGAAATCCAGCCTTTGATGAGCTTTTTGTTCTACTGAGCCAAATAGCAAGAACTGACATATGCAGCAGCTAGTAAATGTCAGAATAGGTCAATGCTGTAGGAGTATTAGCTCAAGAATTTTGAGATACAACCCAGCATAATGCAGTGTAAAAGAGCTAACTGGGGGAACAACCCAGGGTTCACTGCAGTAATAAGAGCTCTGTGGAGAAATGCTCAAAAGATGTGCAACATAGCCATGAGCAGTGGAAAAATGTTTTTAGCTTAGGGAAGCGGCCAAGTCAAAAGACATTCTTTCAAGGATTGTTTTTTCTCTCTCTTTCACATGTTTGTATCAGTGTAATGATGTGTTTTACCTGTAATGAGGTTGTCCACCAGGGTTGTTGGGATACAGAAGACGCCCACCAGAAGGTCACTGACGGCCAGGTTGAGGATGAAGAGGTTCGTGACTGTTCTCATCTGCCGGTTCTTCAGCACAATCAGACATACCAAGCCATTTCCCACCATGCACAACAGGAAGATGAAGAGGTAGGCCGTCGTCAGGGTGGCGGCGACAGACAGAGAGTGCTGGTAATATGGGTAGTAGGTGATACTCGTGTGGTTGGTGACATTACTGTGGTTTGCGTAAGCATTCAGGAGACTGCTGTTCAAATTGAGTGTGGAAAGCTCCTGCAACATCTCCACTTCTGCAAGCTCGTCCTCCATGCTGTCACAGAGTTCCTCTCGCAATGCTGGTTCCAGAAAGCACCTGAGGGTGAACAAATTGCACACACACCACAGTAGAGCAAATTCAAAACAGTATTGTCAAAACAGAGACAAAAAATGACTTTTAATTCTAAAATGCATTCATGCAAAGAGTTTGAGCATCAAGAGAGCGTCAGGCTTTATGTGCAGTCAGTTTCAACAGGAAATCTTGATGCATCTGATGCATGGCGTATGAATGCTTTCCAGCACCTTCAGATTCATCAGCAGCAGCCCCAGCACTTATAGACTGTCATTGTACATTTTTTCTGTGATTTTATGCATTTGAGTTTAGAACAATGCATGCTATTCTGACAACGCA
The DNA here is from genome assembly GCA_038021265.1 of Cyprinella venusta. NCBI lineage: Eukaryota > Metazoa > Chordata > Actinopteri > Cypriniformes > Leuciscidae > Cyprinella > Cyprinella venusta. The sequence continues at coordinate 42,245,491 of CM075865.1, read as the reverse complement.
TGAAGACAAACATGCAAATTTCCTTGCAAGTAAGTAAAAACTGCATGAAAGAAAGTTTATATTGCTTTGGAATGCATAATGAAGGGAGGGTGGGATCTTATGCTTTCAAAGCTATAGCTTCCCTGCTGAAAAATCCAGTATAAACATGGATTCCATGCTGGTCTAGGCTGGTTTATGCTGGTTAGTGTTGGTTTAGCTGGCGGACCAGCATATCCATGGCATATCCAATTCTTCTCGCATCTGAATTACTGCATCTGCTCATGGTCACAGGCTACACTTAAGCCACTTCAAATGATTTATAACAGAGTGGTTAAAATTCTAGATAGGAAGGGTGCATCATTGTGTTAGTCTGAGAAATTTGAAAATGTTATCTTTTGAAAATGTCATAAAATGTTCTATGTTGAAGCTGTTGAAGTGTTTAAATCAGCAAGCCCCACAGGTCTTGAGTGAGCCTATTGCTCTCAGGGCTGTGGGTTCAAGGACTAGAGGAGCTCAAAACGGGAACTGTCAGATCCCGAAATGTAATACTTGTTTTGAACAATCAGCTTTCTCTGTACAAGGCACCAAAGCCTGGAATTGGTTACCCACTGAACTGAAAGGAGAGTCAAACGGGTCCTTTTCGAAAACAATCTTAGACTCTATAATCAGAGGTAAAAAACGTGACCACTGATCGTCCGCTGCATTTATATTGTGTTAAATTGTATTATTATGCTTATTTTAACTAGAGCCAGACCGATATATCGGCAGGCTGATGATATCGGCCGATATTAGGCATTTTCCAAACTATCGGTATCGGCAGTTATAATGGCCGATAAATGAACATTTCAAAAATAAAATAAAAACGGACGAAACACGCTTTAACCATGTCATGAGTGTTGTAAAGTTTGTCCACCAGAGGGCCCTCTACACCGTCCCTGCTATACACAAAGCTAGCTAATACCACTATCATCAGTGGAAGACAACTAACGTTAACATAAATGAGCTTTGGTTCCTCTGTTCTTTTGCGACAATAAAAGAAACAAGTTTCTTTTTAAAATGCATTATCATATTTTTTTAGTTAAAACTCATACATAACTACAAATAACTAATGTTAGGGAAATCGGTTAATGTTTTGTTGCGCGTTTCTGGAAAAAAAAAAAAAAAAAAAAAAAAAAAAAAAAAAAATCGACCGATATATCGGAATATCGGATTTTAAAACCAACAAATATTTGTATCGGTATCGGCCTTCAAAATTCTTAATCGGTCGGGCTCTAATTTTAACTATGTATTGTGTAAATTTATGCAAAGGCCCACTAGGGACTAACATTGAGAATTAGCTATCGGCTAATGTTGGCTAATCGGCTAAAATGTTGTAGTATGGAACATGAGCTTATGTAACATATTAAGATTAAGAACAAACCTCTGGCTAGAATGCTTAAGGAATATAAGCATTATATTCTCTGCCCCTTTCACTTCGAAACATTTCATCAGTGACTGCATTCAAGACACAGTTAAAAACATATCTATTTAACATGTACTTCATTTAAATGTGATTATATGTATCCTTTGGGATTATAAGTTGTGTGTGTTAGTGTTTAAATGTATTATAAATGTAGCCTACCATGTAAAGCGACCTTGAGCTCTGGAAAGGCGCTATATAAATAAAACTACTACTACTTCTTCTTATAAAAAGAGTGCAGTCTTAAAGGTATATTGTAATTCTTCCAAAAATGAAAATACTGTCATAATTTATTCGCCCTCAAGTCTTTTCAAACCTGTGTTTATTTCGTTCTTCTGCCAAAGACAAAATAAGATATTGTTTGGGAACCCAAACTGTTTAGTTACAAACATCCTTTAAAAATATCTTCTTTGGTGTTCCACAGATGAAAGAAAGCCATATAGGTTTGGAGAGACACGAGGGCGATTAGATTTTAAATTAATTAAAATTTTTGGTCGGACTGTCCCTTTAAACATGAACGTCTACAATGTTGATCAGAGTGAAATAGTTTGTGTATTAATTATGGAGAAAAAGCTGCAGGTCTTTGTTCTTCTTTGTTCTTTGTAGTCTTTGTTCAGGAATAAATGCGAAAATATGCAACACAAAGGAAAACATTTTGAGGGAAATTTAACTGGAAAGATTAAATTTAAATCCATGAACTTTGAACATGAACAGCACTGATTGTTTTGTCTGTTGCCATCGCTTTTAAACTGATGATTTAATGGGAGTGCAGATCAATGTTTCACACAAGCTTGGGGCATAGATCAAAACAATTAAACATTACAATACACCATAATTATCTAACCACAGAACTGTTATTAATACTGACCAACATAAAAAAAAGTATTTTTCAAAGACTTTGAGCATACTGTATGTTGAGCATACATCTGTTCTTGTAATTAAACTCTTGTTCAACCGTGAATAAAATGGGAATGATACCACCCACGTGGTCTCAATTTCTCCAACCATTATGGACCTCACAACAGTCTGATGGAGCTGGAGTTACATCCTGTGGTGCAAAGCTGTTGAGTTTGCTGCAAGTAATAAAACAATCGAGAGAGACATGCTGTGAAGCGAGGAAGAAAATATCCTCTGTATTCTGTATCAATCTATGTCTCTGCAAGAGCAGGAGTTGTCTTTGTGATTAAGGACACATGGGCCACAAGGGCACTGTAAATTACTAGGTAACCACACTCATTACTTACAGTTTAAATGGCAGCAGTATTCTGTCCTATGTCAGAACAAAGAAACTAAATATATACTCACAGCACGCACTGACTTTTCTCGACTAATTAGAGAAAATTATGACTGAATAGCCTAATTGAATTGATCGGTCTTTAATACAAATTCAAAACAAAAAGTACATTGTACTTATTTTTTGATGAACGTTCGCAGTTTAAGATGCAGTCTGTAACTTTTTTGGGGGGTTAAACATTATCCAAAATATATCTAGGGCATTAAATGTAGTCACGCAATGCTGTTGTTGTTAACATTAACAATTTGAGAACAAAGTATAATTTGTACGATTTGATGTGATATGACAAGCGATCATTAGATTTAATCAGTGTGATTTACTGCAATGTTTTTTTTCCTTAGTTGGTCAGAACAATGTATCAACACCGGCACGGTGACTGACAGCTGCGCATTCTCCTCAAAACATATACATCCTGTGCCGTGCCGAGGCACGACCCACGTAAAGTTGATAATTCCGCGAATAACCGTAATTGCAGATTTCGAACAGAGAGGGCGACAAAGAGGAAAAACTACGGACTGCAGCTTTAAAGACACCTATAGTGCAGTCATTTGATGAAAACAAGGTAGAACAAATTGCAAAAGAAGCAAACTCAACAGATTTTGTATCCTCAATGCCCCGAGTAAGGGGAAGAAAAGCCTAGAACAAACCATTAGGGGAAAGATTAGAAACTTAATGTTGATTACTTACGTCAAGGCAAACAAAAAATGTATAACAAGTTTTTAAACAATTTTTTTTATAGATTGTAAAGCAAACTTGTTGTCTTGATATTCTTCAACACTATTCCGATTATATTTATGAGCCTCTAATTTGCACAGGACAGTAACTGGACCATAATGTCTGATGTATTCTCATTATGAACAGCATGTGAGGTCACTGAATTATTTAGCAAAAAAGGCCAGAACTGACTGTTTACAAATAAATATTATGATGAAGCACACTCTTTGACCTTTTCTTCACCAATAATGTTATTATTTTCTTTAGCTGAATGCAGGGCTTCAGCATTCATATAATTTTAAGTTCCAGTTGATTAACAAAGACTCAACACAAAATGTGCACATCCAAAGGGCAAAAGGGTAACACTTTAAAATAATAGGACATGAATAATCATGTACTAATGCCTGAAGTAATAGTTACTTCAACATGAACCAATTAAGAGCTATCCTCAACTATGACAGGAGTCATAATGATTCATGCATGAATGACAGCAGCCTTAAGTACATGTTTGATAGTTAATGCATTAATTAGCATTTAGGGGGAAACCAAATTAATCAGGCTCTGTGAGATTAAATGTGACTCTGGACAACAAAACCAGTCTAATGGGTCATTTTACTTAAATTGAGATTTATTTAACTGCTCCATTCAGATGGTAGTAATCTTGAAAAAAAAGGCTGCCATCTTGAAATTTCAAGTGGCTGTGGGCGGTTTCTTGTCAAATGACCCTTTGAGACAGCTCATGCCAATTTTAATACTTGTATCACCAACTAAAATTATTTCTTAAGCCTAATTGCTCCACTAAGGCGGTGGCCATCTTGGAAAACGCCCGCCATCTTGAAATTTCAAGTAGCTGTGGGTGGCTTATTGTCTAGTGACCATCAGAGACTGCTCATGCCAATTTTCATGCTTGTATCACCAAATAAACCACTATATCAACTGCTCAACTAAGGTGTCGGCCATCTTGAAAAATGGCCGCCATCTTGAAATTTCAAGTGGCTCTTACAATTTTCTTGTCAAGTGACCCATGGAGACTGCTCATGCCAATTTTCACGCTTTTATCATAAACTGAACAATTCTGCCAAACATAAGCACTTAGCCGCTCCACTATTCTAAACATTCGGATTTGGTTTTTCAATGCATTTTATTTTTAACAACATCAGTTTTCCACAGCATTTCTAAGGGGAAAAATAATTAAATGCTACTATCAAAATAAATTCAATATTAATTAACTGCAATAAAGACCAATGTCATTTTAATGGAACATAAGAATATACTCAGTTAGAGCCCGACCGATAAAGGATTTTATACCGATAAAGGACCGATACAAATATTTGTTTAAAATATTTATTTTAAATATTTGTTTTAAAATCCGATATTCCGATATATCGACCGATATTTTTATTTTATTTTTTATTTCAGAAACGCGCAACAAAACATTAACAGATTTCCCTAATATCCCCATCAGTTTTTATTTGTTATTCAAGCAATGGGGCAAGCAACCAACAGGGACGGTGTAGAGTGCCCTCTGGTGGACAAACTATACAACTCCAACGATAATGACATGGTTGAAGCGTGTTTCGTCCATTTTTTTAATATTCATTTATAAGTGTCAATACCGATAGTTTGGAAAATCCCTAAAATCGTCCGATAATATCGGCCTGCCGATAAATTGGTCTGGCTCTACTCAAAGTGCTTATTCATTATATTAACTTTTACTCTTAAACGTTTTAAAATTTACGGGAGTCTGCTCAAAGTGCTCATCTGTCATTCAGGCACGCTGTGGAGTAGAAAGTAGCCCTCCCTAACTAAATAGAGTCATTCTACTGGAGCACTTGAAGGCAGGGTGGTGTTGTATTTCAAGAAGAGGGATTTATTGATTGGATAGAGCTTCAATTAATCCAAAGTCTTCCATTGATCTTGGAGATAGTTCCGTATTTCATCTTCTGCTTTGGTGCTTGTCATCTCTATATTCTCAAAAGAAAATATGTTGTCACCCATCATGTCACCTGAAATCTGTCCATTTTTAAAAAGTGGTCAGTTCAGCAGAAGGCACAATGTCCAGAAGAGCAGCCTCTTAGACCTTTATCCTTCTCATATTTTCCCTCTCATGAGCAAGAAGCCACCACTGCTGAAATGTTGGTATGGTAGATGCTGCCATTCTTGCATCATGGGAGGCCAATACCTCTCTGAACTGAGTATCAATGGACTTGACAATTGTTGAGATTATGTTTGCCGAGAAATGTCCTTGAGAGATCTTTTCCATCAGCTTGGCTTTCAGGCAAGAAGAAAACAGTTCAGCTTTTTGAAGAAAACAGTTCTTTCCCCCTGGAGGAGATCAATTGCAGGAGAGAGGTGTACTCCTTGAGAAATGTAGTTTATTGAGGATGCATTTTGGCCACACTTAGACGGTCACACACTTAAATTAGTTAGGCTTCAGTGAGACTCACTATCTTTTAGATGGCAGGATTTTTGAGCTCCATTGGGTCACGGATGGGACAATGCACTTCATATTGGCAATGTTCTTTTAATACCTCAGCTGCTATTGGGAGCGATGGGCTTTCTTCCAAATGGCAGCACATTTTGACAAGGCACTTCTGTACAATTTTCATGAGACACCTTGGGATGCAGCCTTTTCCAGAACACGTGTGGCAATGAGATTTAGTGCGTCTCGATGATGTCACATCGATGATGTGGCAGAAAAAAAACAAGCTCTCGTTTGAAATTTTCCTGAAGAATTGCGTCGATATCTTCAAATTGCACACCATTTGTGTAATCATGAAAAGTGTGTTCTTCTAGATTCATTTTCCAAATGGGCTTTCGATGCCCTGAAGCTTTTCAGCGATTCCTTCATGCTTTGAAATTATTTCTTAATCCATTGCAACAAAGTTTTTTTTCTGAACATAGGGGTTTTTCCACCACTTATTCTTTGTATAAGCTTGGGGAAGGAAGCATTCTCCACTAATAAGAAGGGTTGCACATATTCAATTACGAAGTCAAAAATCAGTACATTCACTTTCTTTGGAGTGGTGATGGTTCCTAGATCTACTTCTCCCTCTTCTATAGTGAAAGTGTTGGGATACACCTTGTATTGACGCGACAGAAACAAGGGTAAAGGTGGCAGTCTTCTAATTTGCGTAAAATATCACATCAAAAGTAAAAAAAAATGTACATCAACGATTGTAACTTGGAATGTGTGGGGACTACTATTATATTATATATTATATAGTATATTATAGTATATACTATACTATTTTATCACCTCAAATGACTTTCTGTGTATTAGCAATTTATCGACCTCATAAAGCAAATTATTTCTTTGTTTCTGTTGGTAACTTACTTAATGTGATGGAAAAGAAGTAATTTTTCTTTGGATGGAGAAATCATGTAGAAACAAACTTAAAGAAATAACAAAACCTTTTCAAATGACACAACTATTGTAAATCAACTTAAGTAAACCTTAATAGATTTAATGTTGACAAATAAACCCGAGAGAATAATTAAAACTTAAAATTTAATTACAGATATGTCTGACCACAATCTTAGTTAATAACCCTAGTAGCTAGAAAATGAATAAAACAAGATACAAGAACGAAAATTCAATGAATAGTAAGATGTGTATTCATTCCAAAGAAATATTTACAACTGGTTGAAAAAGATTTAAAACAAACAAAGTGGGGAGACATCTTGGAGAAAACATCTTGTGAACAAGGCTGTCATGATCTTATATTCGCTGTAAATTACATCTTTACCAATACCAAATATACAACAAAAATAAGCAAAGAAAGCGACATGCAAAAGGAAATTTGCCACGGTTCAATTAAATGATTTGGGATATGATGAAAAAGCAAGATGTGGCTGTGATATGAATGATGTAAACTATGAGTGAGAGGATGAGTGAGTGATAGTTTCCTGAAGTGGAGAATGATTTATGATGCGAGTGAAGTATGCCTTCATGTGTTATTCTGTATATATTTTATGAATTTATGGATGTAGGCCTATAACATCAACCTCTCCAGGGAAAGCAGGTGGAAATTAGCCGTTTTTGGCACATGACATCTCCTCTTCTTTAGACTAATGTTTTTTTTTTAGCATTGTCCGTGATCAAATAAAGAAATAAATGAAAAATAAATCACGTTTTGCTTGTTTTACAGGAAGACCACATGAGGTGTTCTCAGTGGCACTATATTTAACACCACCAACATCGTCTTATGCTGACATCCCTTTCCTTGATGTAATCTGCTAGGCACTTTGGTCATATATATTTAAATAAAATGTAAGGGATAAATCAACAGCTGGCTGTGCATTAAACAAACTGCCTGACACAAAGCAGAGAGGTGCGTTCCTGTGTGTTTAGGGCCTCTCTCTCCATTATCAACAAAGCTGGGAGTTTAATTACTTTAAAAAAGTCTTGTCACACTGTGGTTATCTCAGGAACAGACTAAAGACTCAGATTAAAGATACAAACTCCAACTTTACTTATACATTTCTGGAACAAGCTGACAGAAAACCCACATTAACGCAACAAAGACCCAACAAAGACTGAAAGCAAGGGTGCATCTTAAATAGAGAAAAGTAATCAGACACAACTGGGACAAATGAACTCATAACACCAGTAACCATAGAAACAAAGGAGTGGCGGGAAATAGAACAAATGTACACAGGATCTGATCAAAAGATACAAACAGAAGTCCACACACAAACTGAAAACGTGACAAGTTGCTGAGAAATATAATGTAGCGATTCAGAAGAAAAGCTATTTCAGAAGACTTAAGATAAATCATTCCTGAATAATATTTATTGACATGTGTATCCGAGGGATAATAAAACATAAAATAACAAAATATTGGTAATAATATGGTTTGTTAGTGTCAAAAGTAATCGACACTGGTTTAACTATAAAGGGATCTAAAAGGTAGACTGGTATAATATGAACCACACTGCAGTAGGCTATAGATTCATTCACTACCTAAAAAACAAATCCCTCAAAGAAGACAGTCCTGCCAACAGAATGTTAGAGAGCATCAGCTTCTTTCTCCAACACTGCATGCAATATCACACAATGAAAGTGAATGATATTTGAGGCCGAAAGTCCATAAGATTCAAAAACATCTCTTTTTGTGTTTCACATAAGAATGTCATACAGGTTTGGAACAATACGACGAATGTAATTTTTTGGGGGGTGAACTATCCCTAGTATATATTATTGCAGCAAGCATCCAGTGAGTTAGTGTGGTCTTTACACATAAATGAGAGGAAGAAAAATGTTTAGGGGTGTTTTATATTGTATTGCAATAACAATGAGTTAGATTCAGAGCTGTCAAAGGGTAACTAAACCCTAAAACAACTTTATTTAGTAAATAAAGTGTTTTAATTCTACGATATATGTTGCAAAAACGTCTGCAGAGTGCTGCCCTCTTCAGGTTGAACGGCGGCTAATGCAGTTTAATTCTCCTATTGGAAGTTGTGGTACCCTGTAATGTAAGCAGGCACCAGCTAACCAATCACTCTTAGAAGAAAAGGTTCTATATAGAACCTTAAAAGGTTCTATCAGCGCTACGTATTTGGAACCCCTGAAAGGTTCTATACACTCTTAAAAAAAGGGTTCCTCTGGGTTCTATATAGAACCTTAAAAGGTTCTATCAGCACTACGTATTTGGAACCCCTGAAAGGTTCTATACACTCTTAAAAAAGGGTTCCTCTGGGTTCAATATAGAACCCTGGGGTTCCATACTTGGCCAATAGAACCTTTTACCAAAAAAAATGGTTCCATATAGAACCATTTTGGAGTTCCATATATGAAGCGGGGGATGGAACCATTTCTGGTTCTAAATAGAACCATTTCTTCTAAGAGTGCTCCCTTGCCTACACAAAATTCTCATTAGTATTGTAAGAAAACACTAGTTTTACCTGGTCAAAAACAAATGATAATTAGCTCATGATATGATAGACCAACGCTACTTTTGCATCATCGAAGGGTAAGGCCCACTTTTGGGGTAAAACAAATAGATTCCCCAGAGAACAGAACTCGCTCTAGATCTGCAAAGATTCTTGATAGCAAAAAGTAAACTTAAAAAAGCTACTGGATACAGGTTTACAGAGGTGTCCCTTTGAAATGGTCGAAAACTGGATTAATGAACCCACGCAGTGGCCAAATATGGACTATTCAGACATCTACCATCTCGTCGAATCACCAAGTAAGTAGTAAGTATTTTTATTTTTATTCATTTTTTGTCATTAACTCACTCACAGTATGTCAAACTGAGGCCATGTCATTTGGATCATATTTAATTTGATTTAAGCTGTTGACATAGTTTTGTTGTTAACTAGCTATACTAGTTACAAAGACGAAGCTGCTAGCAGCTAACGTTATGTGATTAGCTCTCACTAGGCACGCTACTTTGGCTGGTAACTTATTTTATTGTTGAAATAGTGGCAGGCTAGGAAAAGTGGACTTGGCTGGTTTCTGCTTGTGTCCAGAAAGTGCTTTAGGCTTATATGACTTTTCGATGACAACTGTTCTGGGCTACAGTACATGTACTGTAACAACACAAACGGCAGTAGATCAAGCCTTCTAAGCTACTTTGATATCAATCACTTTGATAATCAAAAACACGTTTCAGATGTAACTGTAATTTGATACCATCTATTAAAAATTTAACTATAATGAAATACATTTACTCATATTTTGTTTTTTAAATATTTAACGTCATTATTCCCCAACCCTGTTTATAACACCATATTGCCCTTAAAGTAACCATGAAATCAAAATCGGTATTTCCAGTTTTTGTACTGAACATTGCAATATTTGTTATAAAGGATTTAACTGTCCACGTCATTTTTCAAAAATTCACGTGCCCTCGTAAATTATTATATTTAATCAAAATAACTTCACCTCCCTCCAATCCAATCCAATCCAACCATCCAATCAATTCCCAATGGACAAAATCACTTGACTTCAAAATCATTTCACTTGGATATACATCACAACAGGAAAGAAACAACTATTGAAACTTCCGTTTCATCCCGACATTACGTTTTGTTTGTAGCTTTTTCTGAGCAGCCTTCAGTGTACTATGTCATAAAATTTCTTGTTATATTATTGTACTGTTGATTATTTTCTCATTCAAACTAGTCACAATAGGATGTAAAGGAAAAATACACAAGTTTGTGAAAGTAATGTTATCAGAAAATTTTTCTGCTACAACATGTTCTTAGTAGAAAAATCTTACTTTCCCAAAGTTCACTGACAGGTTTTAATATGGATGTCTTTGTGCATACATTTCAGGTTCCTCTTTCATCTCAACAACCAAAATGGCTGTTCTTAGGCTGGAATTTATTAGATATATGACTTTACACAAAGTCATTTGAGATCAGGGTTTCATTCTGCACAAACAGAAGCTTCAAGTGATCTTTTGTTATGATGCTCCATATATTGCTTTAGAGGGTAAGGACAAGACATTCATAGCAATCACAATGTGCACAAGCATCACAAGATCAGTAAACATACTTGAAAGAATAATATTACTCAATCCAACGTAATCAAAGGCTGAAATTGAAGGCTTTTTATATCAAACACTGAAGCTCGTCTTCTGTTTTAATTGTGCAAATTTCAACATGTTTTGAAATCTGGTTGAACCCTGCTTTTTATGTTTCTAAAAGCTTGAAAGCTTCGGTCCCCAATTCAAAGAAAATGCACGACATAAAGTGAACAGAATATTTTTCAAAACATCTCCTTTGTGTTTCACAGATAACGAATGACAGTTTGGCAAAACATGTGGGTGAGTAAATATTCCCTTTTGGAACATATCCTTTTTAAAGTGAACAAAATTTTCCCCAATGGTCATGCACAGCTTGATAGTTCAAGGTAAAACTAAAACTATAATAGAATTAAAATTGGATTCATGTGTTGACTAATGCCGCCTCATATGTTGGACAGAGCCATTCGCATACCACCAATTACTTCCACATTAATGGAAGGAAAGAGGTGTCTTACGTAATTCATTCTCTGCGTTTTGTAAGTATTTTGTTTGATTCACCAGTTGTCATGGAGTCACAAAAATACTAGCAACACCAGTGCTTTTGTGTGGTCAAACGTTTGTGTGATGGCAAATTATTAGAATGTCTAAAACTTACATCTGTTATTTTATGAATTCCAACTAATTAGCAGAGTACACGCTTTTCAAATTATTTGTTTACATTAAACAATAATAAAAACCAGCTCTCATATGTTTGATAAATAAAACACTACACTCTAAAAAAGGCTGGGTTGTTTTAACCCAACGTTGGGTCAAATATGGACAAACCCGAAATGTTGGGTTAAAAATGTAATGTAAAAATTTAACCCAACTGCTGGGTTAGTCCATATTTGACCCAACGTTGGGTTAAAACAACCCGGCATTTTTTATAGGCCTACATTTTATTTGTTCAATTTCGACAATTAAAGTAGGCTAATTAAAATCAATATATCAATATATCAATAAATATATAGGCCAGGCTTTATTTGCGTTTTTAACATGTATCGGCATTGGCATTTTTTACGTGTATTGGCACTGCCCCTCCCCCACTAGCAGGGGGCTCGAAGCCTACACTCTAAAAAATGCTGGGTTGTTTTAACCCAACTTTGGGTCAAATATGGACAAACCCAAATGTTGGGTTAAAAATGTCATTAAAAAATTAACCCAATGGCTGGGTTTGTCCATATATGACCCAAAGTTGGGTTAAAACAACCAAGCATTTTTTAGAGTGTACTCTTCAAGACAACGGTAAGTTTTAAACTTCCAAAGCAGAAGAGCTTTAATGATGAGAGATGTTTTATTTGGAGTTTAATATTAATTTGTGGGAACGTTTATCATGTATCAGACATAAGTTATCATTATCAATCCAGTTCAATGGTGGTTGAGTTTTACAGTCAGCGTCAGCTACCAAACAGAAGTTCCTGTGTGTGTGCGCGTCTGTCTCACTCAATGGAATTTTGAATAAAAGCGAATATTTATACTTTTTAACATTGATCCAGTTTAAAACAGAAACTTGCTTAATTTGCATCTGACATCACATTATTTTCATCTGCTGATTTATGTTCTGTGGTTGACATATCTGACAGCTTCTTTTACATTTTAGTTTAGACTACTAGTGTGTTGTCATTGCATATTAGACGGCATATTAGCTTTAGACATGCTCTCGTTTTATTTTATGTAGAAAAAATTTAAACCATGGCAGTCTTAAATTACAAATCAAGCACTTTTCAGGTTTGTTTTCTTAAATTATCTAAATGTGTTGACAAAGGACATTTTGTGATGTCCTGATTATATCCGTCTTATAATATATCAGCAAGCAATGCATCATCAAGGCTGTGTTGTAGATGTTGATGCCTCTTCTTACCCTTGCACAGTTAACCAATGCACCTATTTATTTGATGCACATTGCACACATAATTTGACTGATATGAATGTAAGATGATTGCATAAGTTCCAAAAACAAATCCAGTGTGTCAGCATTTTAAGCCGCCTACTCCAGGTAATTCTGACACCAGGTCCAAAAAAGTTGATCTTGCCATAGTTGAGATAATTGCCACAGACATTCATCCATTTACAGTTGGTTTTAAAAGGTTGATGGCATTGCTGGAGCCCAGATGCTCAATTAAAACATATAAGTTCTATCGCACTGACATCTTTTAAGACATTCACACATAAGTAGAAAACAAAATCAAGGAGCTCGTCAGATTAGAAAATGCAGGCCCCTATTTGGCATTTACAATGGATTGTTGGTATGGTGACACAGAATGCCTAATGAGTCTGACCTGTCATTTCATTGACTGGGAAAGGAAACAAATGGTCCTCAATGTCAAAGCCATGCATGGCTCTCACACAGGTGAATAAATCAGTGAGGTGTTCCTCAGTCTGCTGAGGCATTGGGACATTAACACAGAGGGAAATTTTCACTTTCTGAGGTTATTAAAGGGTTAGTTCACCCAAAAATTTTAATTCTGTCAGTATTTACTCACCCTCATATTGTTCCAACCCCGTAAGACCTTCGTTAATCTTCGGAACATGAATTAAGAAATTTTTGATGATTTCTGAGAGCTGGATCTCCTGCATACTAGTCCATTCTTGAGGAATTGAAACTTGTTAGCCTCGAAAAGTTATTAAAGACATCGTTAAAATAGTCCAAGTGACTACATTGGCTCAATCGTAAGTTTATTAAGCGACGAGAATACTTTTTGTGCGCAAAACCCCCCCAAAATAATGACTTTATTTCAAATATTCATTTCCTTCTCTCTGGGCCTCGAGTCAGGTTACTAGTTTAACAGCGAATGATCTGTTGTTGTACGTCACACGCATCACACACGACCAGCGTCGACCAATAGTGAGCCTACGTGTGGCGTAGCTCTACGCAATTACACTAGATTAACTGACTAGAGGCTCAAAGAGAAGGAAATGAAAAGTTGAAATAAAGTCGTTATTCATGTTTGTTTTTGCGCACAAAAAGTATTCTCGTCGCTTGATAAACTTGAGATTGAGCCACTGTAGTCACTTGGACTATTTTAAAGATGTCTGCAGCAGTCTTGAGAGCAGCAGGCACAACACCAGAGTTGAGGCAGGTGTTTACAATCAATGCAATGGGTTCAGATAAGGTGTGATCCAAGCTTTAAGTAGAGGGGTGGGGGCAGGTTCAAGCTGACACAATGAGGAGTTAGACTTATTTAGTGAGGGAGTCTATAGCAGTGAAATGGGAAAGCTGAGGGCCTAGAAAGGAAGGAGAAGAAGAGAGAGAAATAGCATTTGGGTTGAAGCATTGGTAGATTTGGCTAATTTTGTCATTAAAGAAGTGTAAGAAGGCCTTGCACTGCTCAGGGGTCTTTGGGAAAGGAGTGACAGGAGGCTCAATGAGTTTGTCCAAGGTCAAAGGGTTTTAAGCCTGGACATAGAGGAGGTTATGAGTGATGAATAATAGTTTGAGTGGGCAGCATTGAGAGCATTCCTATACGTCTGAATATGTTCGGTGAAAAGCATGGAGTGAATTCAAGGCCAGTTTTCTTATATAGCGATTCGCGACAGAGGCCAAGTTGCCTGAGCTCTGGGGTTAACCAGGGGCATGTACGATTTGCTGGTACAAGTCTAGTTCTAACTGGGGCTAAGCTGTCGAGCAGGCCGGTCATGGTGCCATTGTACATAGCAACCAAGTCATCCGCGGACAAGAGCTTGCCAAGGTCAAACAGTGGCGAGGCCTGTATAGACCATTTCGCAAGATGTAAACAACACTGGTCCAGAAGCACTTCCTGTTTCAGTTTTTTAACACTACATAAAAGCTGGGACCAACATAACATATAAAACTGAATCAAAAAGTTAAACAAACATCTTTAAGATGTTTTCTTTACATGTGAAATAAAGAAAACAGTTACAAACTGAAACAGGAAGTGTTTCTGGACCAGTGTTGTTTACATCTTGCGAAATGGTCTATAGAGGCAGCAAACATGCTGTGGTCTATTGACCCAATGTTACGAAATGTATGAAGTCATATGGAGGAGAGGTAACCTCCCCTTTCTCTGCTTTGCCCGCCCAGAGAATTTGGCTTGCCCATGAGAAAATGAGCTAGGAAGTACGAATGCGCGAGCGCAATTTGAAATTTTCCTCGAGAGATATCATGGCTTGCAAACGAGCGAAGCATGGCAGTGGATCAGTGTTCGGATGTAGAAATGACTACAAAAAAGTAATTTTTAGTTCCTTCATCCGAGCCTTTGAAGAAACAATGGGTTAATTTGAAATGCGCCGATACAACTTCCCAAAGTTTTGGTCCAAACATTTCACTGACGACTGTTTCCTCAAATTGGCCCACTGGCCTCAATGAACAACTGAAAATTAATTGATCAAGCTACCAAGCAACAGTTTCTGATGTGTAGCCTAACTGTTCAAGACTAAGTTCAGACAGGTAATCTTACTCTCAAAATCATTCAATACTGTTTATGCATCAGTAAGTCAAGCCAGTGACTAAAATATCGACAACTTCATATCGTTTCTTTTAGCAAGATGAAAATAATTGCACTTGTGGCACAGGTAATGGCAAACCAAATCGTCTTTGACTGGGGTGCACCAGCGCAGGTGAACTAATTTCTGCCCACAGATCTGGCTCTAATGAGAGCAACTTGAGGTGCAGCAACACAGGTGAACTTATTTCTGCCCACAGATCTGGCTGTAATTAGAGCAACTTGAAGTATCACCATGAGCATCTACCCATTGGATCTCATGACGATATGAAATTTCCCTGGCAGAACTGGGGTATCTAATGCTCTTGACACAGCAGGCTGTGAAGTGTCACAAACTGGTCACACACTGCACTGAAACAACAGCAATAATTCAGACCTAGTCAATGAAACTCGGTTACATTGAGACAACTGGAATTAAATTTGCAATGGACATGATAATGGAGCAAGTAAATTAATTCCACATGTCTGAATTCAAAGCTGAATATCAGAATTAATTAAATATCAGAATTAACGATGGTTCTCTCTGCATTTGTTTCTGTCTCAGGTTTACCACTGGAATTCCTCGGAGGATGGATGCCAGGACGGGCCTGACCTCACCGGCATCAGAGCCAGGACAAAGAAATTGTTAGAACAAAACCTGAGACTCGGGAGACGGGTGAAAAGACACTTCAAGAGGTCATTCACACCTCACACCAAATTGTTGCAAGGAATAAACAATCTCCATCCTTTTATGACTAAGCATGTTCCAAGTCACCTCTTAGATCTGCTGCATTGGAAAATTTCTCAACAAACACAGTGATTATTATATACTGTATGTATTTCTTTTTCATAAATTTGATTGAATATTATCATTGTTATTCCATGATTTGATTGTTTAGATTATAATGACCTCTTCCTGCATTTCATTTGAGTAATTAAGACCAAGAATATTTAAAATCCACTACCATTTAAATTCATCACAGTGGTAGTGAAGAATTGGATGTTTAAAATGGGACCACCATACCATTCAGGACCTTTAGAAACACTTGAGACCAGACTATCAATCGCACTTGCAGACATGAACATTTTTGTTTGTTTGTTGCATAATGTGTTTCTATGAATTTCATTATGGTTTTAAGTTCATAAGTGCTCAATTGTGAAACAGACATTTAATATGCTTTTCAGGTGTCTCACACAAAGTAGTGTGGAACCAAGGAGAACCCCTTCATCCACTGAGGTCTGCCCAGACAGCCGCACCACTTGAGGTGACAGGAATGGTCAAGAAGGGCCAGATTATCGCCAAGGGGAAGGTGTCACAGAAGTTTCTCCATAAAGGAATGAAACGTCAACCGAACAAGTCACAAAAGTCCAGTCACAACGCATTCATCCTTCTGAAGCCAAGCTACATACACCTGGTGAGACTGGGTGTTCTGCAGGTGACCACAACCCTCTGAAAGCTTCAACAGATGCGAACATTGTAAAAACAATTTTTGAGCTACAATTTGACCAGTGGCGTCAAGGAACGATTAATATGCTAGCATCCAAGTCCAGCTGAGGAAGAGCCTGAAGAAGCTGTGTAATACAGTCACCATTTTCACAGTTCTCTGCTGCATAAAGCCTTGAATAAAAACCCACAGCATGGTCTTAGACCTTATCCTCTCTTCAGGGAGTTTAAGACATGGCATTTGTTTTTGTTGAGTAGCCTTATATTCCAGGCTAAAAAAAAGAAGTCAGGGCATCCAATTCTGCTAAAGACATGAGACGGGACCTTATCAAGGGTCGCTTAACTTTCTCATTAAAGACCAGACTAAGCTCTCTCATTTTTTGTTTGCAAATCATTGTACAACACAGAATTGTATACATCAACCAACTGCAATTCCATTGAATTAATTTGCTTTTCAAGTGTTTCAATCACGTTGTTTATTCTACTTCTACAGTTGGCTGTATACAGCTGGCATATTATTTATTTATTTATTTATTTATTTTTTGATGATCAGAAAAACCCACAGGACAAATGCAACATTCAATACTCTACTATTAAAATATTTTAACACTAAAATCTTTCTAGTCGGCAGCACTAACTTGATTATTAAAAGCCTTAATCCATGTATACAGTCTATCATTAGAGTGTTTAATTGTCCACATATCTAGGAGCTGGAATTCTTTAATGAGTTTTGACAATGAACTTGAGGAATGTATGAGGTTCCACAGTATAATAAAATTTATAGTGCAGTTCCAGTCTCCACCAATAACAACACATCCTTCATTAGAATATTTTTTAAGATTCATCAATAAGTATATATTTTTTAAAATGTATACTTAGTAGCCCTGTCCCACTGTTGGCGTATAAATATCTATCAGGAAAACAAGCATTTCTTGAACTTGAGTTTTAACCACCAACAACGACCCTTCACTGGTTCCTCTGTGCTTATAATATCCACCCTTATGGTTGAAGAGAAAAAGATGTACTTAAATTTGTAGTAAACGATGTCCTTTCCACCACAATTTCCACTCAACTTCATTCAACAAATCACTATGCGTTTCTTGGAGATGGACAATATCAAGCTTTTTTTGTTCAATTGTTTCATACACTGTAGCACGCTTTCCCTCGCACTATTAATATTTAAAGAGCCTATCCTCGAAACCTCCATACACAAAATAAATTGGAAAATAAAGCACAAAGCATGATAGAAAAGCAAAGAAAAGACACTGTGTAATGCTTCGTTTTACATTTTCTTTTGCATCTTTCACCTATTCATTGCTTTTCATTGAAGAAATAATCTATGTTCATTTGTTTGTCATACATTTCGTCCAGAAAATTGTTGATTTGTTCCAGACTATACAAAGAATCTTTATTGAAACCTCGGGAAAAAAAAACTGTCTGAGATGCATTAAGTACAACTCCCTGTAAAATAACCATCAATTTCACACATATACACTTGTGACTCAGTACCATCAGACTGCTCCTCCTTCATTTCCTCTTCATTTCCACATTATTCAAGGCGCCTGAATACACGTTTCATCCACACTTTTCCACTTTTTAGTTCCACTAGTCCAAGCAACTTCATTGTTAACATCAGAAACTAGATCCGTTATGCAAATCTTTGGGGGCGCATTAGATACAACATCTTAATTTTCAGTGTCAACAGCTGGTAACACAGCATCTGAATTAACATCAGTCCCCTCAACAAATGGAACAACCTCATCTTGGCTCGCATCAACGCTATTGTTTGTGCTCTCATCCTCTGATCCTGCCACATTTTCTGCACCTGTTTTCTTATGTGGACACATAAGGCACTTCAGATATATACACACTGGAAACACACCATATATAATGATACGAAAGGCGGGATATTTGAAATTGTTACCTCCGTTGTCGATGTATACATTAAAGAAAGTTGCATTGAAGTATCTTTAACAGTAAGGCCATTTACTATTAAGCGATCAACTAAATTTTGCTCCTTCAAAAAAAAGCCTGATTCATTCGTGATGCAGATACAATGTTCTCGTGACCAATCTGATCGCCAACTGCAATTAGCACCCACTGTGCCATTAATGTTTCAGCCAAGCAATGCTGGTCTTTCCCCTTTGACGATGACCAATGGCAGTGTCACTTCTATCTATGGATCCCAGCAAAGGAATTGGCTCACCTGAATAAGTAGATAGCTGCATGCTTATTTTGCTTAACGATATGTGAGACAGGAACTACTCGTATGGCAGTTCTGACATCAGTGACTCTGCTGCCCCCGTATCCAACTGCATGTTCATGCACTTTCCATCCAATTTCAAATTCACCACAATCACTTTCTTTCCTTTGAGGTTTTATATACACACACCAAATAACTCTGATTCATTCTCTTTTCTTTAATTAGAACACTCTACATCCACATAAATGTGTTTGTCCTCCTTAACTCTTATTTCCTGCAATGTGTCTAATTTTGTTACACGCAAGCCACTTCTTATTCTTGAACCTGCAGTCTCTAGCTGAATGTTTTCCAGCACATCTGTAACATTTATTGTTATCTTCTTGTCTCCCCTTTCCTTTCCAATTGAATTGAGTTTTGTTTTCTTAAAGGGTTAGTTCACCCAAAAATGAAAATTATGTCATTAATGACTCACCCTCATGTCGTTCGAGGCCTGCAAGACCTCCGTTCATCTTCGGAACACAGTTTAAGATATTTTAGAAATAATCCGAGAGCTTTCTGTCCCTCCATCGAAAATGTATGTACCTTATACTGTCCATGTCCATAAAGGCAATACAGACATCATCAAAGTAGTCCATGTCACATGAGTGGGTTAGTTCGAATTTTTTGAAGCATCGAAAATACTTTTTGGTCCAAACATAGCAAAAACAACGACTTTATTCAGCATTGTATTGTCTTCCGGTTCTGTTGTGGTCTGCGTTCAGTCACGTGGGTTATGCTGACGTGAGACGCGGCTGACGTGTGTCTAGTGCGTCCGAGCTTCATTCACGGTCTGAGGGAGATGCACGCTGTACAAAGCAATCTTCGCAAACATGTCTAAGGATTTCCACACAGACGAAGACTTGCATTTTTTTGCCCATATTTATTTGAACCCGAATACACGGACGCACCAGACACACGTCAGCCGCGTCTCACGCGGTCTCACGTCAGCAGCGTCACTGAAACGCAGAACCGGAAGAGAATACAATGCTGAATAAAGTCGTTGTTTTTGTTATGTTTGGACCAAAATGTATTTTCGACGCTTCAAAAAATTCGAACTAACCCACTGATGTCACATGGACTACTTTGATGATGTCTGTATTGCCTTTATGGACATGGACAGTATAAGGTACATACATTTTCAATGGAGGGACAGAAAGCTCTCGGATTCAATCTAAAATATCTTAAACTGTGTTCCGAAGATGAACGGAGGTCTTACAGGCCTCGAACGACATGAGGGTGAGTCATTAATGACATAATTTTCATTTTTGGGTGAACTAACCCTTTAAGTTTCCCGAGGACAACTGCATGGATGACACAATTTCGCAAGCCTGATTGAACGTCAGATCCTTCTGACTCAGCAATTTGCATTGCATTGACTGAATTTAGCCCACTCACTAATCGCTCTCTAAGCGCATCATTCAAATACTTCAGAATTCACAGTTTACTGACAGCTGCCTCAAAAGCCCACAACATAATCAGCCTCGGATTCGTCTTCCTTTTGGTTGCATTTCTGAAACCTAAAATGCTCCGTGATCACTAATAACTTTCAGCTCATTATAGGACATTTCACTTGGCTTCGTTGGCGTGACTAGATTCTTTGACAGTCCATATGTCTCTGCCTCAGAGAGAAACACACTAACTTTTTTCTTACTTGCAGCGTCACTGTTCAAAAAGCTCCATACAATTCAAAATCTTCCTTCAATTCCTTGTTTTAATCCACATGGCCAAACTGCATTGCTCCCATGAAAACTAAACTAGAGGTATTCCGGATTTCATGGAAGGAGAGCTCGATTGCATACAGAGAGGCCTTAAAACTGCTAGGTCTGCTTATTTTTCAAACATATTAGAAGAAAATAAACATAATTTTTTTCTCAATCTAAAAAAAACAATTCTGTAAACAAGGCAGCGTCTCAAGAAATATCTGCCAACACACAAATCCACCGAAACCAACTCAATGAAATTAAAAACTCAACTTGTTTTATTAGTCCTGTTGTCAATGTATATACTGTATTTATTATTCTATTTTGTGTCTTCAGTATTGGCTATTTAACCAGTCTTGCCCTTGAGTTAATTTTATGTCTGTGTGGTTCGTTTTGTGTATTTTAAATTGTACACTTGCATAATATTAACACTTTGGTAAAAGTTGATTGTTTTTATGTTCTACATATATTAATAAACACTGTATATTGTAATGTATTCTATTGTATTTTGTTTTGTAACATGAGTCATGTTTTGAATGCTTGTATCTAGCCTTGAAAATGAAGCTTTGATGAGTTCCTCTTAACCTCTGCTCAATGATGCTGTCAAAATGATTGAAAACTCTTTAATCTGTATACGCTCCCCTTGGGTTCTATTTTATCTCGACATGGGGTCTCTTTCCATCTATATGCCGATGACACTCAAATTGTACTTGCCTTTGAAGCGTGATGACAAGCTTGCTTTAAAGCCAATATTGGACTGTCTGGACGAACTGAAACTCTGGCTTTCTAATAACCTCCTGAGTCTTAATGAGAGCTAAACTGAAATGATCTTGTTTGGCCCAAATGATCGTAGTACTCATGATTTTAATTTACAAACGTTACCATACAGCACCACCTGTGTTCGGAATTTGGGGGTCTGGATTGATAACAACCTTAAAGGGATACTCCGCTTTTTTTGGAAATAGGCTCATTTTACCACTCCCCCAGAGTTAAACAGTTGGGTTTTTACCATTTTCAAATGTATTCAGCCGATTTTCTGATATTTAGAAGAATATCAGTAACCAGAAATTTTCTGGTCTCATTGACTTCCATAGTACAGAAAATCGGCTGAATGGATTCAAAAACGGTAAAACCAGGCTGTTTAACTCTGGGGGAGTTGTAAAATGAGCCTATTTCCAAAAAAAGTGGAGTATCCCTTTAAATTTGATACGCAGATAAGTGCTGTGGTTAAGTCCTTAAGTTCTTTCACTTTGTCTTTTAGCTAAGGTTAAGCCCTTCTTCTCTGCTAAGCAATTTGAGATTGCCATACATGCATTCATAACATCCAGATTGGACTATTGTAATTCTTTATAGATTAGTGCGTGGTGTGTGTCTTTATATTGCACTTGTATAATATTCTCAGATTACATACGAACGTGGAAACAAAGTTTTCCAAAATCCCCACTCTGGCAGGAGTTACGAATCAGTTTCAGAGGCGAATTCTCTGTTTGCGTGTAAGCGAAGGGCACAAATAAGCACTATACAGCAGTCCTGCTGAGTTTAGTTCCAACTCTAATTAAACACACCTGAACAAGCTAATCAACATCTAATAGCGAGGAACAGCATTTGTTTCAATCAGGAAATCATTTGTTCAATCATTTGTTTCTTTATCACTTTGCCTGTGTTAATCCAAACTGTGTGAAATTGTGTTTTTGGGGGGAATTTAACTATTTCACCACCATTTTCTTAAAAAAATAAATTTTGCACTAGGTAGCCTACAAAAAATACTCACTCAGTGCCTTTTGAACAAAAATGTTCCCATTGAAACCCATTAAAACAGCCTTTTTTAAATCCCAGGGCCATTTAACTATATAATGATTCAATCTTTGTTAAGAGGCTTTCATTGTGTTGCCAAGGCTTCAAAATTTACATACTATTTTTTTTAACCAGATCACGCCTTTTTTCAGGTTTGGCCTATAAAAGCAAATAATTGCTTTATACCTGTTTACTGCTTCTGCATATTATAGCGCCAATCGAATACAGTTTACAATGATATTTGTGTGGGTGTGTTGGTATGGATGTCAGAGTGTGGTTGGTATGTGTGTTACAAAAAAATATGTGGGTGTGTGTTTGTAATATTGAGAGAGAATTACTCAACTGCAAATTACAAATCCAAACTCTGTGTGCATTAGTGGAGTTTTGCTGCGCCCAGTGGGGAAACTCTGTTACTGCGCCCAGACAAACTCTTACCGAAAGCTAATTTTTGAGATATCATCCTCAAATTTGGAACAATCTTTTTTGGATGCATAAATATAAACATCTTTAGATTTATGGCTTTGATTTTCTAGCTGTTTTAGACTTCAACTTGTTTCATGAAATATATATTTTATTTAAATTATATTCATTAATAATTTTCATAAACTTAAAGGGCTAGTTCACCCAATAATGAAAATTCTGTTAGTAATTACTCACCCTCATGTTGTTCCAACCCTGTAAGACTTTCGTTCATCTTTGGAACAAAAATTAAGATATTTGATTAAATCTGAGAGCTGGATCACTCCTCCACAGGCTTCTAAAGGGATCGAAACTGGCCGCCACAAAAGTTATGAAAGACATTGTTAAAATAGTCTGAGTGACTACAGTGGCTCAGTCTTAAGTTTATCAAGCGACAAGACTATACTTTTCGTGCGCAAAAAATAAACAAAAACAACGACTTTATTCAACTATTAATTTCCTCCTCGAGATTTCATGTACTGAAACTATGCAAGGCATCACACATATGATCAGCGTCAGACAATAGTAAGCCTACAGTACATGTGACGCGCAACCTAAAAGCTTTGCACCGTTACACTACGTGAAATCTCGAGGTCCACAGAGGAGGAAATGAAATGAGGAAACGGGATTGGAACAACATGAGGGAGAGTAATTACGGACAGAATTTTTATTTTTGGGTGAACTAACCCTTTAAAGCCTATACACTTCGTCAGTGTCGCTGTTGGACAGCGTTACTTTAGAAAAATGAGTGATTTATACACATTTTAATGTAACATTTTGTAACATTTGCATTGTTTTATTATTTTCTCATCCAATTTTTGTGAGGAGGCAGTGCCTCCCTTGCCTCCTCAGAGAAAACGGCCCTGATACTGTATCTTCTACTGTATGTAACAGATGCTTTCACTGAATGCTCCCTGAACATAGCTTGCTGGTCCGTAGTTTATCACAGAGTCACAGATTCCAATCCCCTCTGCTTCAGAATTTCCCTCGCTACGCATGTGTAGTTTTCCGCTCTGACTGTCCAAGGACTCTATGACACTCAGCTGCAAAATCATGGGGTACTGCTGGACCAAAAACCCTCTTTCCACTCCATTTTTCTACATTTTTAGAATTTTTATTTCATTTTTCTTTTCTATTTCTTGCTCATTTCAAACACCAAGACCACTAATAGTAAAGCTCAGCTGAAGAATTAGTATCTCTCTGCAGCTCTCTCATCTTTTGATTAGTCAGGCAGATCCTGACTGCGATATCAATTGCTTGCAATATTAATTTCTTTCCTGAGTTCACCTGCTCCGCAGGTCTGGCATAACTCAAGCATATCTGGACGTACCTCACTCACACCACAAACCTTTTCTAAATTATAATAAGTGTTAGTTAAAGGGGTGGTTGATTGCGATTTCACTTTTTTCTTTTTAAATAGTGTGTAATGTTGCTGTTGATGCATGAACAGTATCTGCAAAGTTGCAGCGCTGAAAGTTCGGTAAGCAGAGATATCGTCTTTTAAAAATAAGGAAGTTTAATGTCTACAAAAACTTCTCGAATGGGACTACAACGGGTTTTAGACGTCACTAACCCATACATTTACATCAACCCTCCCTCTGGAATATGCAAAAAAGGGCATGGACATATTTCTGTTGCTCGTCGAAAGTGTGTTATTTTCACCCAGCTGTCAGGTGTTCTATGTTCGAGCTTCCCACGGACGTTGTAGTTCGTCAACAATGCATACAATTTACGTTTGATTATGTTCCTGAAAATGACGATCGTAATTTAGCTCTCTGTGCTGCGTATTTTACGAAAGACAGCTTCCAGAATCTCCACAAATTCAATGCCGGATTCAACAAGAAACTGTTACTAAAATATGAAGCAGTTCCAACTTTAAAACCAGAGGCAGCAGTTGTTGGGCCACATCCTGTAAGTAGGCTAAGACTTAATCATTTTAAATATATTTGCATGTACAATTTCAGACGTGATGTTTTAGTTTTATCAAATGTCAGCGCTGGCTTTATAGCCACTAGTTATGCTATTTCGTGTCTATGACAAACGCGTACAAACATTATGGACCTGAATTTGTATATTTACTAATTTTGTAAATGTATTTTTCATGCATTTATACTTCATGACGTAATTTTCCGATTTGATCAAGAACGTAAACCAATGCCAACGCTGTTTGTGCCAGTTAGTTTGACGCTATTTTGTGTAAGACATCTCATAATAATGAAAAACTTTCTCTTAATAATGACTTAACATCTCATAATAATGAGAAACTTTGTCGTAATAGTTTCTCACAAATTGATTCTTCCTGTGCACTCGTATGCTTCCATAAGAGCAAACCATGGAAATGGAATGAGAAACACTAATTATGGAGGTGTGAGCTTTGTTATATCAGAGACTATAATAATATCCAAATAACTTATTTCATGGGGCTTGCATGCTTTATGATCTGACTAACACAGCTCTAACCCAAAATTATCCCCCAAAATATTGCTTAACTCTATCTGGAAAAAAGAGCTATGGATATGAATGAATATATAAAATCAGTTTGTGTCCATAAGTTCTGATTTCCTCAAACCTGAGCAACATTTCATGGAAATATTTACACTCGCCTATCTGCAAACTAATTAAAACAGGTCATGATAAGATTTTTTTTTCTAATCTCCAGTTAAAGCTATATAAGAGACAGGGGGATTTAAAAAAAAATGTTAAAATCTGTCAGGCTATTTAATGAAATTGCTTGACATCATCAGTGTAAATATTGCAAAACATAAATCAGACATCAAAGGAAGGAATGCAAATATTAATACACAGAAGACAGCTGTGTTTGCAGAGCTAAAGATAATTTCAGTATGATCAATATTTCTTCTTCAATGTTTATTTGTTCTTCAATAGCGGGTCTACTGATTTTAGTCGAACAATTTACCCATCAATAACTGCGGTACACAAACAGGAAACCACAAAGGTTCAGATAAAGCTACACTTAGCAAGTAACCTTTTTTATTTTCTTTTACCTTTTTTTGCAATATTTTCTAATTATTGTGCCAAAAAGCAGTCTAAATAAAACAATAATTAAAATTTAAGAGACTGCAGTATTACAATAGGTTGGGAATATTGATTATAAAAACATTAGCCTACTTAGCACAAAATATAAACAATACTAATATATATGTTTTTATGTGACTTGGCTTAAGGTAGATGTCCACAGAGCAATGAGAGTCTGGTATTATATTAGAAAAGTTGCGAGACTAGCACAATTTACCTGAAACGAGGACAACAGGAACTTTTGAATTTGTCCAGGTGACTGTTTTGCACAAAACCATCAAAGCCCGCATCATTCATTACTTGCCCAAACGAAATCTCCAGCCATTACAAAAGAATAAAGCAGACAAAATGTTTAACTTACCTGCAAACGGCGACTGCAGCGTTTCACTCCTGTGCCCTGGCGTCGAACTGTAAATAAATAACTTAAAGTTACTTTTAACTGGAGCTTTAAACAACTGGTTTTATATGCAGTCGGTATATAATAAGATTCCTCTGTCTCGACGTTCATAAATGAACTAGTGTTCTTGAGAAAGCTTGAAGGACAGCTAGGTGATCACGTCGTGTTATTGGCTTCTCCGAGGATCCGCTCTGCGCTTCCAGTCAAGCTCTGAGTCAACAAGTAACGCGCACAGGAGACCCCTTTCAATCATATTCACAGCATCTCTCAGCCCCTCCACGCGCTCTCTCGTGCACGCTGCTCCCATTCATCTCACAAGGTCTGAAAGACAGCAGACCTCTGCAAACACCCGCACACTCATTCTTGTCTGTCGTAGGTGCTATCTTGCTCATTTTACATGACATGTAGAAAAATATGGCCATTAATAATAATAATAATAAATAGTTTCTATTATTAAAAATATCAAAATTATTGTGTGGGATTTTTCTTTAGTTTTACTATATTGCCATTGTTGCTGTAGGGATGAAAATCACACACTTAGAATTCCAATTTCTCTCCAAGATTCCAGTTAGTTAATGTATTAACCTTAATTTAACTATTTAATAATCAATTAAAAAATAATTTGTGGCCATACCTGGATGATGTTATGCCGAAGCCACATTGAAATAGCAGTTTGAAAAATGGACAAATTGATGATTTAGCTGGCGCCATCTTCAGGTCAGATGTTAGAGTTAATTAGCTGCACGACTCTCACAGTGCATTTTGGGTAGCCATTGAGCACACACCCCTGTGCCAAATTGCACACTTCATATGCATGGGTAGAAGTTTCCACCCCTCTGAAACCCAAAATGACAAAAGGGACGCTCTACGACGTAATCGACTTAACGGATACTTACAAGCAGCAGCCATTGCAAGTCCACAAGACCAAAAGGGCATATGAACTGTCATTTGGCAGAGGGCCCGAATCCCTTCATTAAAGGGATACTCCACTTTTTTATTTGATAATAGGCTCATTTTACAACTCCCACAAAGTTAAACAGTTGAGTTTCACCGTTTTCAAATGCATTCAGACGATTTTCTGATATTTAGAAGCAAATCAGTAAGCAGACATGGTCTCATTGACTTCCATAGCAGGAAAAAATATGTATATTATGGAAGTCAATGAGACCAGAAACTGTCCCCCCAAGCCAGATTCCCAGTGAAATGCTCTCAGAAAGGAAATGCAGTGAGTTTGCTTCTTTCTTCTCTGAGAAAATCAATAATAACAGAAAGGTGATCAGCACATGCTTGAGTTTCTCTGGGGTCAGACAGAGCAGACCATACCTGAGAAAGTAGTTACTATGTCTGTTTTCGAAGGAAATTGAAGGCAAAACCATACAGCACCTTATACCATCCACCTGTGCCCTTGACACACTTCCCACATCTTTTTTCAAAAGTGTGTTAAGCAGCTTAGAAGCAGATCTCCTAGAAGTTGTAAATGCCTCACTTCTCTCTGGGAGTTTTCCGAACTCCCTGAAAACTGCAGATGTCAAGCCCCATCTGGACAAGGCCATCTTAAGCAACTATAGACCGATCTCAAATCTTCCTTTTATAGGCAAGATCATTGGAAAAAGTTGTCTTCAATCAGCTGAACAAATTCTTAAACTTGAACTTTGACAATTTTCAGTCTGGTTTCCGATCCCATCACAACACAGAGACGGCGCTCATAAAGATAATAAACGATATTCGCTTAAATACTGATACAGGCAAATTATCCGTGGTGTTCGACCTCAGTGCTGCATTTGACATTGTCGATCACAACATACTTCCTGACAGGCTGGAAAACTGGATAGGGCTTTCTGGGATTGTCCTAAAATGGGTCATGTCATACTTACAAGGGAGGGAGAGGTTAATATGCAAGTATAGGAGACCATAAGTCTGAGTGGAAGCTAAAAACACTTTCAAAAAACTTTTCAAAAATATGTGCTCATTAATGTATATTTACTTCGTTCAAGTAATAAAGCGTTCTCGTGAGTGTAAAATATGCCACTGAAAATACATACGCGTAAGGGGTTCTATTGTCGGTCGCCATGTTGCCCCTCCATCTTAAAAATACATTAGCCAAAGAGGGACATACCCGTTGATTTAAGCTTCGCCTTTCGCGTTTACGTTCGAGTTAACACTCATGGACGAGGTCGAACTGGAAACCATGTTAATCTTGGACTATATTGGCCACCATAGGAGTTCAAACGAAATCGGAATTGAGAAGAACAGAAACTAATATTCACTGGATGGTCATATACCTTTTCACCACTAGATGGGGTAAAAATCACACAGTGTAGCTTTAAGTCAGCTACACTGAAGTAAAAAAGTAGCGATTCTTTTCAAGGTTGTTATACATTTGTTGAAAAATGTTGAAAAAATTAACGATTCTTAAAAAAAAAGTAGTGTGCATTTTTGAAAAAACTTACGATTCTTTTTGAAACGCTTAACGTTATCGATTTCTCAGAGTGGGTCCTGTGTAATAGTAGCCAAGGCTATTCAGCAACTCAAACTTACCAAACCAACAATTACTAAAAACACACAAAAACTGGTTTTGCATGGGCAGTGCACTATAGTTGATATATACTTATTAGTAACATGAAAATGACTTTTCTTTGGGAACGTTTGCCTTCACCATGCTTCCTGGAAGTAGGGGAAGAAAGTTGACTGCCTCATGTGAGAGGAAGGAAATGGATAACTTTTTTTATTTTCTTAAAAAAACTGTATTTGGTTGTTTGCTTGCATGTCATTGAGACATAAACATGGATAACATCTAGAAAAAAAATACTTACAAAAGTAAAATGACAACTATATACTGTTGCCGGTGGGGTTAAAGGCAATAGTAAACAGTCATTATTCAGTATCAGTATAACAACAATGCTGTAAGCCTGTTGACCATCATACACATCCTCCAACAGCACCAAGTGACAATGAAACAACTTTTCAAGGTGCCATTTGAGAGAAACTCTGACAGTGTCAAGAATCTGCGACATGACCTTGTAGAGTAGGCTATGCAACACTACATCTATTCCTTCAGACATCAAATATTTACTCATTTATAGCCTTTTGTTTACAGAGATTATTGGAGATGGATGCCCATACCACACACACACACACACACACGTGTCCTTTACTCTATTCTAAAGAATATACATTTGGTTTACATATGTTTTTAGTTTTGTAGTGCATACAATAGTAATAGATATTTTCTGTTTCTACATTGCATTGGTGTTTACTACTTTCACTGTAAAACATTGTATTGAAATTTAGACATAACCCTATGAAAGACCAAAGAGCTTTAGATTTAGAACAATGGTGTTTAGATGGTATATCCAAAAATTTACTATTCTGAAAGTGTTGATGCCAATGCTTCATTTTGACGTGTTTATGGCATTTTGAACATTTTGAATGAGGTGTGCGTTATTGTGCAGTTTTGAGAACTGAACTAAGCTGGACGATGACATCACTGCTATATATAAGTAAACAAAATTAAATTTAAATTAATTTACAAAAATGAATGAACCATCACTGAACTTAAACTGGACTGAAGCTATATTTTCTTCCAGATATGCTGTACGGCAAGAATAACACAATCTCATCCCAAGACGTCATATAACTGACGTCTTGGGACGTCTTTTGACCATACGTCAGCATGCGCCGTTTTAGGGTACCCTTTAACATCAGTTACATTACGATCCAGGGACGTCATACAACGGACGCTTAACCTTTAACGTCAGGTAGGTGACGGGGTATGTTTACGTCTGGGGTCGGGTTAGGATCCGATAACGTCATCTGACCGACGTTAAAATGGCGGATGTTGACATGGTCAAAAGACGTCCCAAGACGTCAGTTGTATGACGTCTTGGGATGAGACTTCGCTGAAACAAACTTTGTTTTTGCATTCCAGGTGACAGAATGGAGAGAAAAAAAACTTGGGAGATTCCAGGCTCAGTCGGGAGTGTATGATTATGATTCAGGCAGCAGTACACATCAGAAATCAGTGGATTTCTGCTAGACTATTTCACAGTTCAGACTCAGAAGACCCTTTGTCAGTCTGTCTTAAAATGTATTTTGATTAAAAAAATGTGTGTGTGTGTGTGTGTGTTTGTATGTGTTGAAATCTTAACAAAACGAAATTTTATGGGTTTACACTTACAAGACAATTGTACTTTCTTCACATTCTGTATATCGACTTCAAGGTATTTGTGATGGCTCAAAGCTTAAAGCTTCACAAACGAGTCCTTTGAGTATGTCTCAACAAGCTGTCTGCATGTTACCTTGAAACTGCTAAAGCCAGATTATGAAATACTAATAAGGTAAAAACAAAAAAGACGTGACGGATCATTGTAGCTCTTAAGTTCATCGGCAGTGCGGAGCTTGAGTCTTTTCTTCTATTTTAATTCAAGTTATAGCAGGATAAAACATGAAAGTGCAGCAGGGGGCTTGTTGAAACATGCATTAGGCATACAACTTGATGTGTGTCATGTTTCATGCAGTTGCTCAGTGTTTCAGCTGCGGAAAGATGTCAAAACAGCTTGAGTATGTCACTTAAACTTTTTTCTTTTTTTAATAAAGAGGATGAATTGAAAAAAATGTGTCATGAAGACAAGTGTTTAAGGAAACTACCTTGTAGTTTTACCTTCTGTAGAAACATTTAATTGTATTATTTTAGAGTAATTATTTTACATTTAAACATAAACAGCATTCGATAGTTTGGGCTCTTTTGTTATTTTGAACCTCTAACGTTTATTAACAGTAATTTAGCAACCAAATGAGAAGGTTGCTTGTAGTTTACATCATTCATTTGGAGAGATATTTTTTTTTTCCCTGAAGAAAATCAAATTACTGGTTTCGGCAGATATGATTCTGGAAAATCACTATTGGATTAAAATGTCCAAAAACCACTGGGACATTGTTTACTTGTGGAGATAAATCAGCAATGTTGACCAGTGCTGCTGAATGTCACTGAAAATGTTAGTATCTGTGCATACTACAAATCTATGTGCTTTACGATAATTCAAATAATATTATAGATAACCGTTTGCAATATCAAGCAGCATATCAGACTACAAACATAACAAGGAACGAATGAGATTGGAAGCCTCGTCAAATTTAAGTTGCATTAAAGATGAGGTGAATGGCTGTGCACTCTGATGAGGTCTTATTTTGTCTTCATCAGCAAATGAATGAATTGAATATCAATGAAAACAGGATATTAATGAAATAAAACATCATTAAAATCATTTGCCGCAGTGCTTTTTAAAGGTTTCCCAACCCGATATCAAAATAAAGTGCTTGTTGGGTGAAGAAGCGTTTCTCAAACCTGCTCCTCGGGGACCAGCACTTTACATTTTGAATGTCTCTAATCTAATGGCTGGTTCAGTTCATCACCTCATCAAGGTGAGGGTGTCACCTCATCTGTCAAATAAGTGCTCCCAAAATACAGTGCCAGAGACCCCCATGAACCAGGTTTGATCACTGCAGAAAAGAGTTCATATTAAATCAAAACACATGTACAAAAGCAGACAGCGAGAAAAATCTTGCCATGTGAGTTATGTGGATGCGAAAGGGCACACACCATGTATATTAGTTCACATGGTAACAGAGCCCAGCTGGAATTCTGCTTCATTGGTTGTGATAGCAGTAAAAAAGCTCTGAAAAGTTCAAACTATTTTGTATGTGCAGTACTGCCATGATATCCATGTCAGACATCACTTTCAGCACCCTAATAAAACAAATTTGCATTAACAAATTGTACATTTGGAAATTTGAACAAGCAACTAGAAAGTCTGAAGATGTTAAAAATATAAATTAGATGTAGATTTTCAAGATTGTCTCTTTTCCCCCACAGCATGCTGTTTGGATACCAGAGTTTCCAGGTTTAGAGTCTCAAGAGAGTCCATTTTGGAGTCTATATAATATTTTCATCTTATAGCTATGGCCTCTGATAAAAAAAAAAAAAATCCACCGGACAGACATCAGATTAAAAAAAAGCACACCTTCCATAACGTGCTTGCATAATTTGCATCATATGGCAAGCTATTTTATCATTTAAAAGCCAAGTTTGACTATCCAGAATTAACATTGTAGATATCAACAACATCTGACTAGTCGTAATTACATTTTGGATATTTGGAATTGTCATTCAAGATATCTGTAACATAATCGTGACTAGTCAAAACAACAAAACAAAATCTATCTATCTATCTATCTATCTGGTATTTAGTCAAGCTGTTAAATGTTAATATGGCTTGCCATAGTTAACACTCATGTCTGCAGTGCAAACAGTGCACAGAGGATATTGTGTGCAATATGTGAGTTAGGCTTTAAAGGTCCATTGGCATGGGGTTATTTTATTATTTTATCATTTTTTCTGGTTTGCCCTTTTGATTTTTAGATCAAAAATAGTCATAATTTAGAAATAAAAGGCATTTTACACGTTAACTAGTCAATGCAATATGTCTACTAGTCAACTAGTATAGTTTTTTATTTAGTTTTTTTTATTTAGACCTTACCAGTTAACTAATCAGGGTTAACATGTTTTAATAGTTAACTAGTGAAGGGCAAAATGTCTACTAGCTAACTAGTTGATGCATTAGTATGTGCTAAAATGTTCACTAGTTAATTAGTCGACACACTTCTGTTCTTACTAGTTAACGAATAAGGCTTAAAGTGTTTTACTACTTAACTAGTAAGAGCTAAAATGTTTATTTTTTAAAGCACATACACTCCTGTCAGTAATTCAATCTAAACAGCCAATGTTCACAGTCAGAAAAAGAGAGATTTTCTGAGAAAGAATGCTATACAGAATTATTTGCAACCACTCTCAGACTCTCAGTCTCAGGTACAAAAGCTGTCACTGTGGCGGTACCTTTTCAAAAGGTACACTTTTGTACCTAAAGGGTGCATATTGGTACTTTAATGTACATATTAGCACATAAAATGTACATAATAGCACCTAAAATTTACATATTAGCACCTAAAATACACATATTAGTGCCTAAAATGTACATAATAGCACCTAAAAATGCACATATTAGCAACTAAATCTCCATATTAGCACCAAAAATGTACATATTAGCACCTAAAATGCACATATTGCTACCTAAAATGCACATAATAGCATCTATTCTAAACTTTACATATTAGCACCTAAAATTTACATATTAGAACCTAAAATACACATATTAGCGCCTAAAATGTACATATTAGCACCTAAAAATGCACATATTAGCAACTAAATCTCCATATTAGCACCAAAAATGTACATATTAGCACCTAAAATGCACATATTGCCACCTCAAATGCACACAATAGCATCTAAACTTTACATATTAGCACCTAAAATTTACATATTAGAACCTAAAATACACATATTAGCGCCTAAAATGTACATATTAGCAACTAAATCTCCATATTAGCACCAAAAATGTACATATTAGCAACTAAAATGCACATATTGCCACCTAAAATACACATAATAGCACCTAAACTTTACATATTAGCACCTAAAATGTACATATTAGCACATAAAATGCACATATTAGCACCTAAAATGTACATATTAGCACCTAAAATGGACAAAAGTTTACGTTTTGAAAAGGTACAGCCCCAGTGACAGCTTTTGTACCTTTTTTTCTTAGAGTGATGAAGACGAGAGGTATTTGATACAAGTAAGCCAGCTTTAATTGCAGTTTCTTTACTTTTCTTAACCTTCTTTGGTATTAACAATGGTCCTAATTTGTTCTGCATTCAGTGATTTAAGGAATGTGCTCTGTAAAGGTGCTTGGCTCCAGAATCCAGGCTTCCAGTTATTATTAGCGGTTCATGAAAAATAAAGCTATTTGAAAAGAAAGGAAGTGTTAAAGCCATTCATCACATAGCTGAGTTACTATATTAAAAAAAAGTTGTTCATTCTGCATGTTTTTCCCCCATTCACATGTCACTACAGAGCCATAAAACAGATAAATTATATAAAATGGGTGGGAATGGTTATTTTTACAAATTAGGATATTAGTATGCATACTGTATTTGCATCTCTAAGCCTTTCATCGTTTACATGAACATGCAATCTGCCTTCCTGTTCTTTCTATTGGTTGAACATTCACTGTTAGATGAAACATGGAACTCAGAATCAGATGCAGATGATATGAAAGGATGTCAAGACCCAATTATATCAAGCAAATTAAAAACGCCTAAAAGATCAGAGTTGATGTATTTATAGTGAATGAAGGCGACCGGTTATTGATGGTTTCAGGTGATGCCATGAATATCGGATCAAATGTTCTCCATATGTCAACAGCACTTTCAATTTGGTCTGAGAGATATTCAGCATTTTATAAATAAAACCAGTGACTCTGCCAGGTTTATAGCTTGGATATTAACCCGGCTGAGTCACTTTCTTTGATGTAAGTAATAGCCTACACAAATTGATCAAAGTCATTCCACATTCTGAATGGTGTTTTACATTATACTAATAACTTTTTAATGACAAAATTAGGATGTATTTATGCTCGTTTGTTAAAATATGGTGGCTGTCACAAAAACATGACATTATTATTTGCTTCTACGTTAGATAGTAAAAAACAAGATATGTATAAATACAATGAATATGCACCATAGTGAAAACTGAGGACATTGAACAGCATTACTTTTTACTGAGGAAGCTAAATATTACGTTGTGGGTAACACTTTATTTGATCTATGACGCGGTCATAGCCTAATCATGACATAACACCTGTCATTAACATGAAGGAGCCTTTATGTATGTTTATGACTGTTGTCAATTAGTGTCATTCGGTAAATTATGCAACATGACATCATGATTTTAGCGTAAACAAACATGCCATTTT
Organism: Cyprinella venusta; assembly: GCA_038021265.1. Classification (NCBI taxonomy): domain Eukaryota; kingdom Metazoa; phylum Chordata; class Actinopteri; order Cypriniformes; family Leuciscidae; genus Cyprinella; species Cyprinella venusta. Next base: position 42,210,141 of record CM075865.1, on the reverse strand, counting down.
CAAGTCAAGTGGCGTGTTATCTATACGCATTTTGAGCTATGCGCGTGTATTCGTGTATGTCTACGCCGTTAAATGTCTGTGTGATTCCGCGTATGCAACGTTAAATGTCCCGAGTGAAACGAAGCAAAATGTAGATCTACATCTGGGGAGCGATATTTTTTTTCCTATGGTTGGGGAAGACTCATAAATGCTATTATTAACCCCATTGACGGGTAGGTTTTGGGACGGGTTGGGGTAGGTCATTACATAACATTAAAGGGATACTCCACTTTTTTTGGAAATAGGCTCATTTTACAACTCCCCCAGAGCTAAACTGTTGAGTTTTACCGTTTTCGAATCCATTCAGACGATTTTCTGATATTTAGAAGAATATCAGTAACCAGACAGTTTCTGGTCTCATTGACTTCCATAGTAGGAAAAAAAATATACTATGGAAGTCATTGAGACCAGAAACTTATCTAGTCTTTTAACCAATATTCTTCTAAATATAAGAAAATCGGCTGAATGCATTCAAAAACGATAAAACTCAAATGTTTAACTCTGGGGGAGTGGTAAAATGAGCCTATTTCCAAAAAAGAGTGGAGTATCCCTTTAAGTGTATCCCAACGGCATTCATAAACACGCTGAAAAATGTCTTGATTATGACAACTTGACATTAACCAAGAAATCATAACCTGTCAACCTGTCACAAATATGTCATAACAGGTCTAATTATCAAACTTAAAGAAGTTATTTAGCTTTGCGTCAACATTAAATTACCCTGTCATATGTTATCGTCGGTTTTAACTTTGGTTGTCATGACACCATTATAACTGACATGAATATTTTACTTCTCCTCAAGTAAAGTGGAACACATTGAACTAGTTATAAAGATAGCATTAAGGGTTATTACACTGTCAAAGGTATAATGGGTATAACGATTCAAGAATTTTAATGAAAATTACAGATAATATATGATAAATAAATCTAATAATCTTTTTAACAGAGGTTGCTGATTAGGTCTTTTGTTATAGCCACTGACTAGCACCCAGATAAATACAGCTTCTCCTAGTAATAATAATTAATACAACAACTTTAAAGGGATACTCCACTTTTTTTTTTTTTTTGGAAATAGGCTCATTTTACCAGTCCCCCAGAGTTAAACAGTTGGGTCTTACCGTTTTCAAATCCATTCAGCCGATTTTCTGATATTTATAAGAATATGAGTAACCAGACAGTTTCTGGTCTCATTGACTTCCATAGTATATGTTTTCCCTACTATGGAAGTCAATGAGACCAGAAACTGTCTGGTTACTGATATTCTTCTAAATATCAGAAAATCGGCTGAATGGATTTGAAAACGGTAAAACCCAACTGTTTAACTCTGGGGGACTGGTAAAATGAGCCTATTTCCAAAAAAGTGGAGTATCCCTTTAACGATTCAGAATTCAGATATTGCTCGCACATCTGTGCAAATATGCGGATATCAGAACTCTGTTGCCATCATGTGGGCATCTAGCGATGATACATCTCGAGTCTTATTCAGACTTTCTCATTTAACATCAAACCTGAATAGTTCAGTTTTAAAATAAAATCTATAGTGCTCCAATGCTCAACTTAACTGTCGAAACCGAACGTCAATAAACGAATAAACAATGTCACACAAGTTCTTAATTTTTTTTAATTATTTTTCTTAGTTTAGAACATAAAACAGTATCGTGGCTCTTACCACATACACTATGTATTCACATAATACACCATACAGCTACAAGGAGAGAGACCAAACAAAAGATAACACTTTTTACATACTGCATACTCAACATGAAAAATAGAACTAAGAACAATCTTTAACTCATAAAGGAATGTAGCTGCCAGTTTTTTTTCTTTCTTTTTTCCTTTTTAGACATTTTGTCTTTTTGATGTTTAAAACTGGGCATGATTTATACTCATTTATAACATTGAGTGCTGATAGAGGGGGCAGGGTAGTGTGTGTGTGTGTGTATGTGAGAGTGTTGTGTTTGTGTGTATTTGTGGCCAAATGTGAGTAAAGAAAAAGTGAGAATATTCAATTAAATGACAAAATGTATAAAAATTTTCAGAATGAGTGAAAACATTTCTGGGCAGTTTAGGTAGCACCAGAATATTAAATTAACAGTCTATTCACATCAAAAGCATGAGTACCTATTCACCTGCCATCATGCTCTTCAAGTACCATTTCAATTATTTAGGGTGATGGCTAAAAAGGGGAAATGGATCAGTTGGAGTGCTTTTTTATTTGTTTAGTTATTAAAAAAAAAAAAAAAACGGTGACCATCAGAAGAAGTGTTTCAGAAATAACTATGTAAAAATATTTTAAAATGATCAGCACCATATAGGTTTTCATCTCAAATACTCTCAAAACGAGTTCACATCAATTTAAGAGCCCAAGAAATTTAGCAACAGTGTTTGCCAAGAGTCATTTCCACAATGAACTCTAGAGGGTAGCACCATGGTTCAAAAGACATTTAGGGTGAATGAAATCGCACCGAGCCGTCTTGAAACAGCTTTTTCCTCAAATACAGGGGTAAGTCTCACGTCTCAGAGGACAACGACAATCTAGAGAATATAATGTCAGTGCAGACTCAGAGTTCTGTAAAACCCCACACAATATTTCATTCAACAAAATTCAGCATTACATGATCTACCTGGAGATTTGAACTGAAAGCTGCGAGTTTAAACCTGATTATTTTCGGTTCTATGGGCAAATTTTCATGTAAAAGAGATGTACTTCCGATCCCTTTTTATTAAAAAAAAAAAAAGCGAGTCCTGAATCCTTGCGAACTGTGTTAGTCAACATGCTCACGTTTGTTCTCCATTACTTTATGGTTTACAGAAGTGGATCAGATGCAGGGGGAAGGAAGCCGGTGACAATGGTAGTACAGAGGTATTGGTGTAAGTACAGTACTCACGAAAGGAAGGACAGCAGTATCTTGAGTACACTGACAAAGCATCCCGCTTTGTGGTCTGTTGTTGACGGCTTGACACACAGACAACTGAAGACTAAAAATTCAGGAATCATTCATGATTAGGCCATCATCCCTCACCAGTTAAATAATCTTACCTAAATATTCAACTATGTACATTTCTATCTCTCCCAATAAAATTCCTTTAAAACAAAAACTAGGTTTCAAGTTGTCAATAATCCGTTCTTATTTTTTTTTTCTCATTAAAATCAAGATTAAAAGTGCTTATATAAAATCCTCTCTTCAATATTTACAATTTCTCTAAAATGAACAAACCCGAAAAAATAAAATGACAGCAATCACAATAACAATAATCATCATCATCATTATCATATAATAAATAATAATTAAAAAAAAAGTAGGTACGAATGTGGATGTAGGCAGCAAGCCTGCAGTCTGTAGCGCCCGTGTGTGTGTATAGCATGTTGTGACTGGGACCAGTGTCTGTACAACATGAGGTAAGAGCATTAGGACCACTTAATGAGCACCAGGATTTCTCCTCTGTGAGTGTCAAGCATCTTAAAGCCCTGTGTAAACCAGCGGCAGCCCTGCATTGCTCCCTATATGAAGCTCACAGACAGGCATTCACACTGGCACACATACATTCTAACCAGCGTGCATGTTTAGGAATCCATACACACACACACGCACGCACGCACGCACACACACACACACATCTGAGCTGAAACTATGCATTGACATTCAGCACCATGAATTCCAGGTGTAGGTGATCTCTCAGGTTACAACGAGAGGGGCAACTTTACAAGAGCATAGTAGCACCAACTCCAAGAAATGTGCTCTGTCTATCACAAATGGGTAACTACAGATAAATCTGGACATGGAAGACACAGGGCCAGTTGTATTGGGAATCCCATGCATAAAACCAAATATTGGGAACCTGTTAGGCAAGTCCACCTTTAGCTTTAACCCTGTGTAGATCTTGTTTGGACAGTCTGCTGACTGAAACCAACCAGATCCACTATTCTTTAAAGGGTTAGTTCACCCAAAAAATGAAAATTCTGTCAGTATTTACTCACCCTCATGTTGTTCCAAACCTCTATGTGTTTATTTGTTCTTCAAACCGATCTCATTCCCCATTGACTACCATAGTAGGAAAAAATACATACTATGTTAGTCAATGGGGAATGAGATCTGTTTGATTAAAACATTCTTCCAAATATCTTCCTTTTTGTTCAGCAGAACAAATAAACACATAGAGGTTTGGAACAACATGACAGAATTTTAATTTTTTGGGTGAACTAACCCTTTAAAATCTACTCATCTTTTTTTATGTAAAAATGTTTGCAACAAAGAAAAAATGTTTGCAGCAAATGTTTTTTTAAATACTCTGGGTTATCTGCAGCTCGTAAGGGCGGTTTTATGGAGGTGGATTTTTGCTAGCACTATCAGCACCTTAGAGAACTCTAAAAATGTCACATGGGTAGTGAAGGATGGCCAGTGAAACTGCAGGCAAATGAGTCAGCACCAATCAGATGACGTGATTTAAGGTTGAACCAATTAGCGGGACTGGGAGGTCCCCGTCACTGAACATGACTGACATCTGCCGCTAAAGAGCACCCAGGTCCAGCACCTGCCTCGATATTGTGAGGGCAAAATTAGAGACACTTAAGACAGAAAAGAAGCACCATTTGAAGGGATGAGAGACTTCACAGATTTCATTAAAGTGGCACCAAACAGAAAGGCCCAAGCTGGTGTCTGGCCCTCTCTTTCTTGTGCAAGAGTTCGGTGACTAGCGCAATACAGAGCAGATGCTCTATTAGTTGCCTTAATGCAGTCACATAAACATGACTTGCAACGATGTGAAGGCGCTTCATTAATATAGAGATCGGTGGGGTTGGGAGAGGTGAAAAGCGCGACAAAAAGCTTGTTCTCATGTTCATAATGAACAAGTGAGAATGAAGAAAGGAAGTCCCTCTTAGTCTGGGGGAGGGGGGAAATCATATTAATAGAAATTATGAAAAAAAACAAAAAAACATTAACATTAACATAAAAAATAGTCATCTTCATAATATAATAACAATACCTGTAATATCAACGTTGACAGTAACAATAGCAATTGTAATAATATTGATAATAGAGCAATAATAATTAGGATCAAATTCACTTAAGGAGGGGTAGCTATGGAAATCCCTCCCACGTTGGAGAGAGCAAGAGCACCATAGGCAGCGTGTCCGTTTGGGGAGTTCCCAAACTGCTGCCAAAATTTGAGGTAAAAGAAAAAAAAAAAGTGAAAAAGTGCCCCTTCTAATATCCCTCCCTTGTGGTGGCCTGAGAGGGGTTAGAGCTAGAAGAAGGGAAAGCAAATGGTAAAGGTGTAAGATTCATGATCCTTTTCATTTCTATTCCCATCTCTGGCTCTAGGGGGCAACAGTTTACAAGAGTTCACACGAATCGGCTGTAAGGACCAGTGAGGTGTGTGGACGGGTGAGGTGAAACTGTGACTACGGTGGTGGTATGCTGTGTGGGCGCCATTCGTGTCATCACACCCTCTCGTTTGTCCTTGGTTTGCCCAGGGCATGGGCTTGCCGACCCAGCCGACCACTTGCGCTTTTTCCCGTAGGCCTTAATTTCTTCCTGCGAGAGACCCAAAAGAGCTGCTTCTTGCTGCCGCTGTCGTGCTCGCTCCGCCAGGAGTTTCATCTTGGATTCCCACAAAGCCAGACCGTGGCAGGGCTGGTTCAGGTTCTTGTGCTGGTAGAACACCAGGGATATGCGGCTTGGGTGAGATCGGTCAGGCTTTTTAAGTGGCGTGGTGGCGTGGAGCTCCCGACGGGCACACTCAATCAAGATAGAGCCGTGAGCAGGGGCAACTGCGACTCCTCCAATATTGGGATCCATGAAGTTGTGTTCACTGTCCGACCACACCTCATCTTCTTCAGGGTCGCGTTCACTCTGTGTCTCTGCCTCGCTGTCCCAACATGCCTGACCATTCGACCTTTGCAGTGAATCAGGAAACAAGCGTCCCTCAGGAGCTGGAGATGGTGTACTGCTTGCTGCTGATCCACCACCAGATTTCCAGGCTTTCTCCTGGAGTCCCAGAGGTGCAGAGCCACAATTCTCGCCTGCTTGGGAAAGTATTTTATCTGGGAAAGCACCGGCAGGGTTGCCTTGCCTGATCCCACCAGTGCCGTAACCCATGGGACCGTAAGGACCCCATGCTTTAGGCTGTGGACTAGGGGCAGGGCTACCCCACTGTCTTGGGGTGGAAGGGTGTGGAGAGGGAGCAGGTGATGGGGATGGAGATTGGGCAGGGGATGACATTAGAGTGTTAGAGTGATTCCACTGTTGCTGCTGTGGATACTGATGATGTTCATGTTTGTGTGGGTGTTGCTGGTGGAGCCTCTGCTTATCTGGAGTGAAAGGCAAATTAGTTGCAGTTCTGATGTTTCCATCCCAAACTTTAGAGACTATGCTGCCATTTGGTTTGTGCTCAGGCCAGCCTTCAGGTTTTGGGGTTGTACTGGGAGTGCTAGGGCAGCTCTGAGCTTGCCCATCTGATCTGCCATCATATAGTGGCACATCCATGGGCTCCTGCTTGATGATTGGTGTTGAGCGGTGGGTCTGTTCATGTGACGCCGATGGAGTACGACTAGGTGGAGCAGGAGACTGCGAAATCTCAGAAGGGTGTGGGTAGCCTTGAATAGATGCATCAGCCATTTGTGGTTGTGACTGCCCAGGACGGCTGTGATAGGCCTGTGCCAACGTGGCTTGGAGACACCGAACATCTGGCTTTTGGTCAAATGATGTGGCAGAGGGTTCTCCAGCTTTGGGCCAGGCTCCGTTATCATATCCCAAGAGCTCAGGAGGAAAAAGTGCACTAGGAGGGTAGTTGTAATATCGGTAGCGTACATCTTGGAGGTTAGGGTGAAAGCCATTGATGGGGCTCTGTGCAGGAGGTTGGCTGTTGGTAGGGATGTGACCTCTTGCATAGTTACCAGGGTAGGAGAATGAACTGCTTATGTTGTGGGGATCAGGGGTTGTCTTGCCGTTCCTTAGTGCTGGGTAGCCATGTATGGCTCCATTGAAGGGCTGGAAGCGGTCGACAGGCTCTTTTTTGATGGTTGGTTTCACCTCTTGTTTTGGAATAGCTAGATAACAGATGAACGAGAAAAAAAGTATATATCAAATGTGTACTTTATAGTTATTGAGTCCCAGACCTTCAATTGACATGGAAAATTCTGTTCAAAGTTTGAGACTCCACGTCTCAAACTTTTCCACTTCAGCTAAATTAAGATTTTGCCAACCAACATGCTAACACATATCAGAGGACATCAACCAGATGTGCCAATAATGTGCCAGAAAAACACTACAGGAGTGCGAAAACTAATCTCAGTTTAAAGGGATACTCCACTTTTTTTGGAAATAGGCTCATTTTACCACTCCCCCAGAGTTAAACAGTTGAGTTTTACCATTTTTGAATCCATTCAGACCATTTTTTGATATTTAGAAGAATATCAGAAACCAGACAGTACCTGGTCTCATTGACTTCCATAGTAGGAAAAAAATATACTATGGAAGTCAATGAGACCACAAACTGTCTGGTTACTGATTTTCTTCTAAATATCAAAAAATCGGCTGGATACATTCGAAAACGGTAAGACCCAACTGTTTAACTCTGGGGGAGTAGTAAAATAAGCCTATTTCCAAAAAAAGTGGAGTATCCCTTTAACCCTTTATTGCATAGTGTTGCCATATGGCAACAATTACTTTATCTTAATTTTCTAAAAAACTGTGATATAAAATCTATGTTTCTACAGTTAGTTGTGAAAAGGGGGGGTTACCTTGAAGAAATACAATTTAGAAGGTCGAATGACCAGGATATCCTGTTTGCCAGTCCTTTTTGCTCATGGACATTGACATGGAAACATCACTGTCTGGGGCTCCCCAAAATAGCCTTTTATTCTGAATTTTGGAAAGTTTTCATCAAATAAAAAAATTAAATCACTATCTGGGGTAAGTAAACTTTAATTTTTTAACATTAAATTCAGTCTTGATTTTATAATTTTAGAATTATAAATAATGAATAGAATAATGGCATTTTTCCACTGCTGGCACGGTTCGGTACGGCTCAATATGGTTCGGTTCGGCGCGGCACGGTTCGGCTCGCTTCGTGTTTCCACTGCGTGGTACGACTCAGCTCACCACGGCTCGGTTCGCTTTAGCTCAGTTTCTTTTCCACTGCAGTTAGTACCGCTTTAAAATGGGTGGGATTATAGACTGATCGATAACAGCGGTGGCTGTTACTCGCTATTTAAATCTAGTTATTCTATTTATATTGTACTTTTGTAACACAAGCGATGCATTTGAGGACCCCCTCGAAAACAAGATATTGCATCGCAGGTGGTTAATATAATAAAGGGGGATGTACTGTACCAACTAAGGAACTAAATGCCGCTAGGTGGAACAAACTGTAATTTGCACTGATGTCTGTTCAAAAGAAATGAAAAGAAACCTAGCTTTGGTGATCTGTTGTTTTTTTTCCTGTTGTACCGAAATCGTATCGAACCATGACCCCAAAACCTAAGTACGTACCGTACCATAACTTCTGTCTACCGTCCGTTACATGCCTAATATAGAGTTCAACTGATCTTAACCACTGACCTTTATTGCCTTGCTGAGGGTTGGGTGACTCCATGTGGTGCATCTCCATCTTGACAGTCTTCTCTGGGGTTTCTGCGAGCTGCAATTTTCTGTTCTTCTTCTCTGATGCTGCCTTTTTTGCCTCCAACCGACGCTGCCGGCAGGATTTAGCAGGTTCCGGAAGTTTTCGAACCTCTCGACGAAAGTTAGAGAGAACCTGGATGGCTCCTGTTTGCATTTTGAGACGCTGGTTCTCCTCACTACCAAATTCATCGGTTGTAGACATCTTGTAGAGTGGAAGCACATGCAGCTGCTCATCTTCTGGAATTGTACCCACTGTGCGATTGTCCTCTCTCGTAAGAGTGCACACCTGAAAGCAACAAAATTAGGAAGTGTAAAGCTAAAGTAAATAGCAACTACTTCCACCATAGGATGCATCTAACTCCTAAATATGATCACACAAAACAACTCTAAACTCTACAAGTGAATCATTTTTATTCATGCATTGTGAATTCATGTACAAATAAATGAGCATGTATTCTAACAGTAGTATTCCATTAATAACGTACCACAGTGCAGCCATTGTGAAGGTTATGCTGGTCTTTGTGAGCATGGGCACAGAAATCCATGCATGCAGTGACTCCCGAAAATGGCCGACCTTCCTTCAAACCCAACCGACAGTCTGAAGCAATGTTCTCATTTATACACTGAGCGACACAGAAAAAAAATGTCAATAAATCAATTTGTTTTCTATTTATTCCTTTAATATTTCCTGATTCCGTAATTTAACTATATAAATTTAATGTTCTGAACTATTAAAATAAACTTTTTCATCACATAAACCACACCAAACCAATAACAAGAAAACATGTCTGGTTTAAATGTGCTTAAATAGTATGAATTGTGAACCATTCAAGTGTAGCGTGACTACACTGACTATTTTTAATTGTCAAACAAATTCAACAAACCTGGTTACTGTAGGCCTGGGGAGCCAGCCGCTGATATAGAGGGGCCACATGCGTGGCCAAGTTTTGGAAGTTATCCCTGAGATCATCCTCCTATACACAAAAATAGAAAATAAATTACTCGGCTATTTTTATCGGGCTTATAAAAATAACCACTAATTACATTAAAGAATTCTTCTCCCCTTCTTTATGAGCAACTAACCTCTTTGGGGTGGTCTCCCTGCAGTCTGAACTTACGAGGGTTTTTGCTTCGAGCATACTTGCATCCATTGAAGTACATGCTCCAGGAGCAGCCAAAAGAGAAGGAAGCTCCACAGGTCTCCGAGTCCTTTCCTTGGCACGCACATGTTCGACTGCAAAAGGCACCCACCATGAATTAATCAGGTGTAACTATGTTTTACAATGACTACTAATTATATCACCTATTGTAAGAGTTTAGTCTAAAAAAATGTACCTAATATAATCAAAGGAATGATTCAGAAATTGTATTTAGGTCAACAAATTTTGACAGTAAATTATACAATATAACTCATCCTGATGTTCTACTGATGCACTTCCAACTTTACTTAAAGGGATACTCCACTTTTTTTGGAAATAGGCTCATTTTACCACTCCCCCAGAGTTAAACAGTTGGGTTTTACCGTTTTCGAATGTATTCAGACGATTTTTTTTTACATTTAGAAGAATATCAGTAACCAGACAGTTTCTGGTCTCATTGACTTCCATAGTATATTTTCTTCCTACTATGGAAGTCAATGAGACCAGAAACTGTCTGGTTACTGATATTCTTCAAAATATCAGAAAATCGGCTGAATGGATTTGAAAACGGTAAAACCCATCTGTTTAACTCTGGGGGAGTTGTAAAATGAGCCTATTTCCAAAAAAAGTGGAGTATCCCTTTAAACAAATTAGTCAATCCGAAATATAATTTTCTTGCGACCTCTTTGCTACACGTCTTGTAAAAATAAAAACATCAGTTGTTTTCAAAACTCACTCATCATTGAGTCCACAACGGCGGCTGGTGGGGTTGCCGTATTTAATGATGGTTTCTGTGAGTTCTTTGTACAGTTTATCTCCGAGAGCACGGGGAACACCTTCCCAGGCCAAGATAACAACAACAATAACAGAATTGGCACAGTGGTGCCCAGGCCGTTGCTTCACAATGCATAACAATTTCTCCTTCTCGCTGCTGCGACGAATCACCTACAGAGAGAAAGACAGTCAGTAACGATGAAGGCATTTGGCAGATGCTAATCTGTAGGTGTGTTTACAGCAGGAAGACAGAAATCCTACGCGTGTAAATTATTTTCCCACTTGGGCAGGATCACAACGTAAAGAAATGATTCGGAGGGATGTCTTTGACTTGTGTCTTGTCACGTTTGAAGTTTAAAATAGTCCCACAGTGCATGCTGACAAGCTATTTTTGAATACCAGAAGGTTCTAAGAAACATGCTAGTTTGGCTCATGTGAACTTCAAGCCATCCGAATTATACAGGATTTTCTTAAAGGGATACTCCACTTTTTTTGGGGAAATAGGCTAATTTTACCACTCCCCCAGAGTTAAACAGTTGGGTTTTACCGTTTTCGAATCCATTCAGACGATTTTCTGATATTTAAAAGAATATCAGTAACCAGAGAGTTTCTGGTCTCATTGACTTCCATAGTATATTTTTTCCCTACTATGGAAGTCAATGAGACCTATATTCTTCAAAATATCAGAAAATCAACTGAAAGGATTCAAAAACAGTGAAACCCAACTGTTTAACTCTGGGGGGAGTTGTAAAATGAGCCCATTTCCAAAAAAAGTGGAGTATCCCTTTAAGCCTGATTAGTTGTCCGATCATTCAGGTAACCAAATGACTAATTGATATTGGAAATATTTAGTTTTTCACACTTACCCACTTAGCGATAGGACATCCCTGAGAGCTCTTTCCTTCTCGTCCTGTGTAAATCACCCTCTCAAGACGAACGGCTTCACCCTTCTCCCCATACCTGGAATAATAAAGAGAGAGAAGGGGACATATGTAAGTCAAATTACACAGTTTGATACTGCAACATGAAAACAACTGCCCTCCTCAATCTTAATGAAGAATAAACCACATTGTATACTTAAATCAGATTTTTGGCAGTCAGAGCCAGTGTGGAGGGTTTGGTATAGCTTCAGTAATGCAATTATGATATTGTGATATGTTGAAATGTATTGAACGGTTACATATGTGACGCGAAGCATAGTTGATGATACTCAGTCCAGATGTTTACACACATTTGTGAATAAATGGAGGTTGGAGCAGGCTTCACTCAACGTTTATACCTCAAATTGTTTTAAGAGTGCTGGCCTAATAATGACAATGCATGTATGGAAGAGAGAGGCCGCACTTTGCATATACAGTTTTATTATAAAACTGTATATGCAAAGTGCGGCCTCTCTCTTCCATACATACACACATTTGTGACCCTGGACTTTAAAAGATCTGAAAGCTGAATAAATAAGATTTCCATTGGTATGTTTTGTTAGGATTGGATAATATTTGCTCAAGATACAACTATTAGAAAACCTGGAATCTAAAGTGCAAAAAATTCAAAACATTGAGAAAATCGCCTTGGAATTGTCCATTTGTGTTCGTGATTGTGCTGCATTCACTTACAAAAATTAATGTTTTATATATTTATGGTAGGAAATTTACTAAATATCTTAAATGGAACATGATCTTTAGGTTATATCCTAATGATTTTTGGCATAAAGGTAAAATGGATAATTTTGACCCATACAATATATTGTTGGCTATTGCCACAATATACCTGTTCTACTCGTTCTACATTTGTGTATGAGGGCTCATGTTCACAGTCAACAATTGCTTGTCTCCTCAAATGAAACTCTCAGTGCATGAGCATGACAGCAGCATGAGGGAAGTATAAATACTCTTCGGTTAAAACTACACAGTCTGAGGGAGAAGCTTCCAAGATCCACAGGGGTGGGCTATAAGGTCAAAGGCCACAAAAGGGTCAGGCTTAGGCTTAAGATGGCTATAGTCACTGTCTGACAGACAAACAAAGGGGAGGTTCTTCTTCTACCCACCACCTCCCCCTCTATCTCAGAGGAGATGGCTCAAGCTATAGAAATTACAGCCACTATGCCCTCAATCAGCACTCAAATAAAGCAATGAGAGTGGACAAGTGTACCAAAGGTCAGCAAAGGTGGAGATACTCTATCCAAATGGGTCAAGGAAGTCTTAGCTTCTGTATGCTTACAGGAGAAAGGGGGCAACACCCTGTGGAGCTGATCATTTTCCTCTTCACTTCTGAATGATCACAGGATCTTTAAGTATTAGTGAAAGTTTTCAGACTTCAGGGAATCTATAAAGTAATCTCAAATAGCAAATTGACTTGATTTTGGGTGTAAATAGAGAGAACATTTTGAACATATGGTCACCACATGACAGCGCTGCTGAAAAGGAAATGTTATTTCCTTTTGCCATGTGAATCTGGACAAAACAACAACAGGATACTCATTGCTTCAAGTTTTAATATATATACCCCACTATTTTCATCAATTCTCCACCTCCTCTGATTTTCTCTAAATTCTTTCTCTCTTCCCCTGCTATTCATTGTCTGTCTATCTCCCTGTCTCTCCCCTGTGTCGATCTGCTGATGCCAATATTTCCTGTTACTCCTGTTGGATTCTGGGTCAGGAATTCCCTGGGGACAAGATCATAGAGAAGGAAAGTGGGAGGAGGGGAAGGGGAAAGCAAACGGCAGAAAAGGGAGATGCTTATCCTCGGCTGGTTAAGAATCTGTTGCCGGGATCCAATGGCCTGAGCTTCCAAACAACTCTCACAGAACAATGAAAGGGTCACTAGGGAACTCTTAAAGCAAATGACGTAGGATCAGCAGTATTCCTCTGTGGTTTCAGAAGTTTAATAACTTCTGGTTGAAAAAATATATTGTAATCTATAAATGGATTTGGTTTTTCTGAATGTTACTCGTATTTTTCCTCTATCGTTTTTTGGGGGTTAACATTTTACTAAAAAAAGGAAAGGCAAGTAAAAGCAAGCAGGCTGACCATTAAGTTCAACATTCAAACTAGTTTCTTCAGCTAATTCCATTGTTTTAATAGTAGATCAAGAAAGTAAAAAAACTTGATTTTAATGCGAGACACTACAGGTGAATAGGATAATTCACTGTAAAAAAATATTTTCAAGATTTGTTATCACAACATTTTTTCTTTTGTCAAATCAACTTAAATAATTTATTTAGTTCAGATAACTTATTATTTTGAGTTTCTGATGATTAAATCAATCTCCTTCATTGTATTAACTCTCTTTTTACAGTTCAATCAACTTAAAATTTTAAGGCAACCAAATTACTTACTTTAAGTTAAAACAAGAATATTTTTTTACAGTGTAGCAGATATCACCATGAAATGTACCCAGTTGATTACCTACATTAAGATGAGAAAAAATGTATTACAAGTCTTCTGCAATTTAATGATTAAATATGCAAATTAGGTATAATCTAATTAAATATTAGCTAATTTGCATTCATTAAAAAAAAAAAAAAAATCTGAGTATTGGATAAGGCCAGGATCAAAATCCCTTCACTTTTTTCATTATGTTTACATATTAGATGGGAAAAAAATTACAGAGGGATTTATGGCAATCTATTTTTGTTATTCTGTAAATCAGAATATACTGTCAATGGCCTTAAAAAAAGATTTTCGTCATGTTTTTTGTAATAAAAACAAATTATAAATTTGTTATATAAATCAGGCTAGGAATAATTACAAATCCCCAAATATCTTCATAATATAACTAGGTACAAAACTGGAAAGTTTGGTGTATATAGGTGCTGCTGAAGTAGAGATTTCGGACTTGGAGTATGAGAGAAAAGTCATTTTGAGAAAACGGGCTTTAAAGATTTAGCATCAGCCAATTAGATTGCGCATTTAGAGTTAAATCCCCCTTTTACTTTCACAATTGGTTGCTAATAAAAGGAAATGACCATATTTGGATCTGACAACATTGTACAGGAGAGAGAGCTTTCTAACGGTGTATGTGATGACAGGGTGCAGACAGGGATCACAGAGCAGCGGGAAGATTTAGAACGCCAACTTTTGATGAATTAGAAATCTACAGACGCAAACAGACAAAGTGTAGTAAAATAAGGACCTAAATGTGTATTTCTGACTTTTTTTCAGCACGAGTCAGAAAGACACGTTGTTGAAGACAAATATCCCAAAATCTCAAAATAGACCAGTGAAAAAAAAAAATCCCAATGATTTTGCTTGCCGTGTCTCGCCTTAAAGTAGGTACCACATGGCCCTTACATGTCCTGCAGGTTGTGTTAGCAAACAAACATGCCCACAAATAAAATCCGTGGAGGAGACATTATGGTATGCTTTAATGATTCAGAAATCTGTGCATCTCACCGATCTTCCATCAGTTTTCTGACTGAAGGCATGTCTGGCCCAGACCCCAAATGGTTGTAGTATGGGCCCTCATCCTTTTCTAGGATTTGGTCTAAGGGACACAGATAGCGAAAGAGAATGCAGGTTAAAGCATGGGCACACTCTTATACAATGATGGTGATTTCAGATGTGTAATTGTAATGTGTAATTCCATTAGAACAATAGCATGAGTCAGTCATGTGTGTGGGTGAGCAAAAAGAGAGAAAGTCCTATGAAAAAAGTGTTTGTGAGAAAAGAGAAACATCTTGTGGATGCATACTATCTGCTTACTCAGCAGTGTAAAATACTGTACCAACAATACATGTAAGAATAGCTATTTGAGAAGTCAAAAATATAGACTAAATATAAAATCAGAACTGCTGAATGTACAACATATGCAACGTGTTTGGTGTGTTTGTACATATCAAATAGCACTGGGTGTTCCCTGTGGTGTTGACAGAGTGCTATAAGGATTCACTATGGAAACCTCCCTTCTATTGTCCTTTGCTTTTTGTAACAGTCAAGCTCCAACAAGTGTTCAGGCACAGCTTACTACCCTTGAATGAATACTTTCTTAACTGATTTCTTTCATATTTGGAAAATCATTTTGACAAAATTAAATATTACAGATATAATACGGTTTATTTAATGAGGACAGCTTATTTGGAATATCTTCAGTTGAAATTTGCAAATAATTCTTAGCTACTGTTGCAATGCAATAGGAAAAATCTCACACAGTTCACCAGACCCTCTGAAATGACAAAATAAGAGATACAAGGGCTGAGCTAAGAGGTTGCAGACCATCTCTTCTCACCCTGTCCTCCCTAGTCCCTCCCTTCTTTGATGTCTAGCCACAGTATATCATATGATATATGAGCAGACTCGCTTCATTGTTACTGCCTCCTTTGGAAAACTAGCTGTACTCACTGTACCAATAGCCTGAACATAGACAGAAGGCACTGCACTGCACTGGCCCAAAGAATTACAATGGGCTCCTTTCTTCAAAACTATTGTTCCTCTGCAAGAGGCAAACAGAACAGATTGCAGAGCAATGCACGGCCCCTGATAGAGACATGGCCCAACGCTACCCTGAGAAATGTGCTGATACAGAAATTATGTGATGAAAAAGAAACATTTTGATCTTCCTGAAGGGAATTTTGATGATCAATTTAGTCTGTTATAGTCTACTGGAATAACCTTAATCCTAACATATACTGGTAATAAAGCTCACTGCAATGAAGCAAAAAGATAGGGGGTTACCGTACGTTCACACCACCGCCGACTTGAGCTTCCAAAGCGGCCGGAAGTCCGGAGAAACATTCAATGTAAACTTTCGTTCCTACCAAAACATTAGTTCTGAGAAAATGGAAAATTCTGTGTTTCCTTCTGGTTTCGTATCATTTATGACATGACGTTGTTTGCTTATATGGAGTGCATGAGCGCAACTTTTATTTGAAATATTTACGAACGCTCGCTTTAAAGCGGGAATGCAATTAATTTGCTCACGGTGACAACGATTTGACCGCAATAATAATAACAATAATAATAGCTAACTATTTTTTCCCGACCAAATGTGACCAAAACGGTTATTAAAAATGGTTTCTTCAATGTATTGCTTGTTTTTTTCTGTTTATTACATTTCATGTTGTGACACTTCTATACTCCCTGCAACGTCAGAGCATTCAAAGCATCCAAAGCATCAACAAGCTTCCCTATACTTTTTGACAAGCGTCCTTGACAGGCCTGCCAGAGCTTCTTTGACGCTCAAGTCGGCGGCGGTGTGAACGTACAGTTAGGTGGGTTAGCTAAGCGAGTCTCAAAGCCGTGTCTCTGATGTGCTATGATGTCACAAAATCTCAATGCCTGTTTATCTGTCTCTTAATTCTGTTTGAGAATATGAGTGTTCTTTCCTAGTTTGGTCCAATATTTTTTTTATTGTTTTTTTGCTGAATTCTCTCACACTTACCTACGCAGTCACATGTGGGAAAATCAGGTTGGGAATTTTTCCCAGGTGTATCCAGTAGGCTCTTGGTGGGAGTGTCCAGGTAGCGCAATGGTGACTCAAGAAAACCTTTAAGTGAAGGGGAGGAGGGAAAGCTATCCTTGGTGGGAGTATTCAAATCATCCCCCTCTCCGTCTGCAGCAGAGAAACATGCAGTTGTGGAAAGCACAGTCACGCCACCAGATGACTCAATCTTTATACGTTTAGTTGGAGGGGAGAAGGGTGTGATGAAGGGGTGCTGTCGCTCCAGAAACGCATCCTGAGCTACAGATTGGAGCTGCCCAGAGGGTTTCACATCCACCTCACATTCCTCACTTTCCTGTTTGACAGTATTGAGCTCAGATGGCAACGATGTTTTTTCTTTTATGTCCTTTTGACCCTCATCCATGGGCTCAGACTCATTTGTGGGAACAGGAGGGCAATTAACTGGCTGCTTTGGGGATGGTGACTCGGGTCTGGTTTGTCCTGAGTTTGGTTGTGACTCGGTCACCACCGGCTGAGCAGGGCCATTCTCTGGGGTCTCTGCTGCAGAAGTTGAGGAAATGGTGTCCCCAAACTCCTCCTCAAACTGGCGAATAAGCTCTTCAAATTTAGGATCTAGGTTACTTAGGCCAGACAGAGAAGAAATTGGCTGTGTTGTAGAGGTTTGAGGCGTGATATTGGTTGTTGAGATGCTGTCATTTGACCCAGCTGGGCCTGAGCAAGCTATCACCTTCTGGGTGGATGGTGCTAGAACTGACACAGGGGTAGAAGAAAAATGAGTGTTTTCAGAGATGTGTGCACTACTGCCATTCGAAATGGATTCCTGAGATTGAGCTGGAGCTGGGTGGCTCTCAGCCACCTGAGAGGGGGGAAGCCCAGCTTCCATGCCTGGTAGAGATGGAACAAGCTGAGGGAGGGATGGTGCATATCCTGGGGAGATGAAGGGAGGTTTCGATACTGTAATCTGTTTCTGTGGGAGAAAAGTTGGCTGGGAAGCTTTCTGTTTATGCTTCTTGATAACAATCTGTTTGGGTTTTGGAAGAGGTGTGCCTAGTGGACCAAATAGCCCACCCACTGACTGCTTGAGAAGAGGAGAACTTTGAGCACCCTTTTTCTTTTTGGGTTCTTTGTGCTCCTGTTTGATGGTTACAGGACTCTCTGGAATAGACTGTGGCCACCATTTACGAAGGTTCTGACAAGCCATGGGGGCTAACGAACTAAAGGCAGGAGAGTTAGAGAAGAGGTTACGTTTATGATGAAGGTGCTGCTGTAGTGCTGCCTGAGTTGAGTGCCTAATGGTGGGAGAAAACTGCTGACCCTGGAACGGCTGCTGGCCATTTACCATCCCCTCCTGGCCCATGACTGCACATCCTGAGCCCAGGTACTCCTTTGTGTCTGCCTCCTGCTTGATGTGAGGCATCCCAGCAAGGCTGCCCTTGCGACCATCCTGCAAGCTGGGGTGAAGGAGTGGGAACTTGAAGGCCGAGTTGGAGTACTTTCCACCGGTGTCTCCAAGGAGTTGCTTTAGCTCGGACACTGGGTCACTGCTGCCTTGGGATGTGTTTACAAAACGAAGCTGGGACTCTGTGTTCTCCATCATCCATGGGTTCCGAGGGGAGCTTCTCTCGCAGCTTCCAGCTGTGCCCTGGTTCCACTGCTGGGGTCGGGGATTGGGGGAGGATGGGTGTATGCTTGAAAATGGGGACTTTGAGGATGGGTATGGGGAAGCATAGTGAGATGAGTTAGGTGCAGGGCCCTCACCCTGAGACTGAGGTCTTTGCTGCTCCCAAGATGATACCTCCTGGGGGTAACGTCCTGAAGGGATGGACTGTGACATAGCAGCGGAGGAAAAAAAAGGACCAGATGATGAAGAGACCACTTGTGGCATACTCTGGGGGTAGGAGGTTGGCAGATGCTGATGGTGATTCGCAGGAGAAGATTCGCTTGGAGGAACAACAGTTTGTGGGACAGTGGCAGACAACTGGGTCAGAGCCTCAATTGCAATGGCTGTTTGCAAACTAACATTTCTTTCCTTGGCTATGGACAGAACACTAGGGGAGCAGGGAATGGGTGCTGGTGGGCCAAAGGGTCTAGGAGCAGAAGGCTGGTTAACGAGGGGCTGTGGATTTGTGTCCTGCATACACAAGGGGTTACCTCCACATTGTTGTGGTTGGGGTTGAGAATAGCGATGAGGTGCATGTGGCTGTGGAGGAGCACCAGTGATCTTACAGGAACCTTTATCCTGGGAGTTAGCCACCATTTTGATTTGCTTCTCCAGCCACTCCAGGTAGTCAGGGCAGTCTGGGCCATCACAATCACAGTTAGGTGGCTTGTGGCCATGACGTGCCTTGTTCAGTGCTGCCTGAAGAGTGTTTAGATCTTCAGGGGGGCACAACTCACCATCTACACCTTTCTTTCTGGCCTCCTCACCTCCATTAGACATTTCCTGATGGAACCTTTCATACAACTGAGCTGTAGGAGTCTGAGAAGTTTGATGGTTGGTGTAAGGTGGCAGTGAGCCAACAGTAGCAGAAAAGGCCACCAGGGTTCGTGCATCCTCCATATCCACATCATTCACTGGAGTGCTGGCATTTTGGCCACTCCAAGCACCCTGTTGACTTTCAGGACTTGAAGACTTTCCAGCTTGCTCAGGGACCCAGCCCGGTGCCTGGGGAATACATCCAGCCCTCTCAAGGTAGTTGTGCTGGTGTTGCTCCTTGGCCATGCCTCTGACTCCTTCATCACAAATATTTTCTTCATTTGCTGCATGTTTGCTAAGCCCATTAGGCAGTTCATGGTTTAACATGCCTTCTTCCAGGCGGTCATGGGACCCAATTTCCATCTGGCCTCTTCCTCTGGGGCCATCCACTGAACCCACCACAGAAACAGTCTGTGGAAGAGCAAAAAACACAAGTTACTTGACAATTTAGCAAACTGTACACACACACAAATGTAGGGCAAATACTATTTAATGTATTAATTGCAGACTAATTCAAACATGCATCATAGCATTTTGTCCTGGAACAGTGACAATCATTGACCCATATTAACTAGACAACATACTCTGACCTGTTTCATCTTGATATTCTCTGTAATGTTGCTGCCTGATTTGAGATAAGACTACATAATACTTTGTAAAAGAAATAGCTGTGTTTTGTTGTTCTTTTGCTCTCTCTCTCTCTGTCTTTTTTATCTTTCACAAGAAAACACATTAAACAAAGAGACTATAAAATTGGTCATCGCTATATTGTCTAATTTAATTTGTTATTAGGCAGAAGCTACTAAAATAACCTGAGCCTACCTGTACATTTTTCAAGGTCACAATAAAGACTGCTTCAACCAGATCAACTGTCTCATGCAAATACAACCCCATTTACAATTACAATAGAACTGGTAATGCCCAAGTCAACATACTGAGAAACTCTTCCTGGTTCCTGGTTTTCAAATATCCTCTGTGCTGGTCTCTATTGTGCTTTTTATCTTGAAAGTGTTGTGGAAACTCCTAACTGGCTCCAGATAAGTTAAAGTGCAATATCACCATGCAACCATTTTGTGGCACTTTTAAGTGGTAATGTCTCTCTAAAACACAACATATTATTATAAATTTATGTGAATGATTTGCATAATCTCTTCAGTGTTCTTCTATGTGAAAGAGTGGATAAAACGAAAACCTGTTTGCTGCACAGAAGACAAACACAAAGAACGTTGTCCATGGTGAAGGCATATCTTAGAAAAGAGGGCCTTGTGGTTTTATCATGTTAACTAAATAAATAAAACACCAATGAAAAAAACCCACTAACATACATAACTCTGTCTTTTCAGATGTCATAAGCAGTAATTCTATAGTAGCATCTACAATATTTGAGTATAAGATTTTCTTTTCCATTAAATGAAGTTGTTTAGACTACAAAGACAAGACTTACATGTTCATAAGTACCCTTCTAACTCAATAGCTCTGCAACTAAATGCCTAAACCTGTCTAAATGTCTAATAGCTCATTGTGACAGGTCTTTAAATGGGTTTTACTGATTGGCAAGCTGTTCAGACACTTTGAATTCACCTTAAAGGGGCACTTGGCAACTCTAATAATTTCTTAGTTGATTTTCACTTTTGTTGTCGCATGTTTTCTCATCGAGCTCCCTGTATAGCTGTGCGGCGTATATTTTCATAATAAAAACTCACTCGCGGCATCTCCCTCCCTCTTTCTATCGCCGCTCACGTGCATTTGTTATTATCCGAGCCGGACAACTTAATCGGGTGTAGCTATGTCTTCTGAGTGGGTAATACGTCATACAGAGTATCATAGAATTATGTCAAATTGCCATAAAGCAGTTTGTGTTTCTCGCTCGTTCTCGCTTCTCACGAGACTTCCTATTTCCAACTTACTGGGATGTTAGTTCCCATGTTGCAAGGATGGTTTTCCGCCTAGGGACACTGGGGGAAGCGGGGAAAGTCACAATTCTCTCCAGAACGGGTTAGTGAACCATTCAAATGATTTCTAAACGGTTGTATTAAGTTGAAATAGTTGTCAAGAGCCCCTTTAACCGATGGTGCCTGTTTGGACCCCCATGGGCAGTGTGCCAGCCACTGAGCAGACAGTTTGTGCGTGTGTGTGTGTTTCAAAGGCATGTGTCAGACTAGTACCCCATTTCCCAACAATGGTCACACTTTAACTCTTCAAAAAAGCCGAACCACACAAGTGTTACAACAGGCTATTTTTCCTCTTTTTAGTGATGCAATAAACACCCATGTGCATACCATCACGCAGAAAACTTTCACAGTAGTCTTCATGAGAATAGTCTTCAAGAAAAGCACAAAATAGTTTGCATTCTAAACGAAAAGTTGATTTATTCCATGCGCCATGCAAGATGTGTATCAGATTCTTTGGATCAGTGACACATATATATGCCGTACACCTGCAAACACACACCTGTCTGACAGCAGAGAGCACGTGCTCAGGCAATTATCTGAGGCGTGCCAGAGCTTTGATCGCTGCCAAAACTATCTCCCTTTTCTTACAGACAGAGAGCTGCTTCTACTACTACTACCAAAACATTAACACGCCCAACCAGAAGAGACTGTAAAACCGGTTTTACTCAGAAGTATGAGGTGCCCTATCTCTTAAACTACACATAATTAACAGTTGTCTCAGAGGTTGACAGCACAATGCAAAAACAGAGAGAGTGTGGATGTGGTTTAAAGCCTAGTAGTAGACAGCTGAGCACAGTAAGACACACAACACCCCCCCCCCCCTCCCCGTTCCCCGTACTCCGGTGCCTTTCACAATCAAAATACAAAGCTAAAGCGTACAGAGAGAGACAAATGAACAGACTGGCGTCTACTCACAGTGGTCTAGCTGTCCCAATAACGTTGCTGGAGAGACAAAGGTGGGAAACGTGGACAAGAAAGTGCATGGAATACAGCTTTCGAGACAGTGCCAAATTAAAAAAAAAAAAAAGAAAAAAAAAAAAAAAAGAAGCAGCAGCCGCCAGCTGGTGGAAATCCACTATGGGTACTTTCTCTTTCTTTCTTTATTTCTTTCTCTCCCTCTCTTCTCAGTCAGCCAGGCAGTGCGGCACACGGACGCGCGCACACGCACGCACGCACTCTGTCATACACACCTCCCCCACGCACACACACTCGCTCCGTTTCTCTTCCTATCGCCACTGTCGTTTCTCTCGTTCTCCCTCTCTCATTATGTCTCTCTGCTCCTCCCTTCCCTTTTTCTATATTCTCCTTCTTCTTTCTGCTTTTTGCATTCACCGTCTGCTTTGCCTTACAGCCCCCACCTCTCTCTCTCTCTCTTTCATTTGCTCGTTCACTCCCTCCCCCTCCCTCGTTTTCGCCCTCCCTTCGTTTTTCTCCTCCCCCTCCTCTTTTCTGTGTGTGCAGAGTGAGAGAGGCCATTATCTGAGCCACACTGGGCACGTACGATGGAATGGTGGATAGTGCAGGAAATACAGCAGCTACAAAGCGTAGAGAGCAAGAGAAAGCACGAGCGGCATTGCTACTGTGCTAAATAAAGGAATATATGGACACAGATCTATGGCTAATGTGAAAGCAGAGATGCATGCAAAGCAAAAATGAGCAGCTATATTATCGTAGAGGTGTTTTGGTCTCCATAAGATGGAGGCTGCAGCGGTTAAATGCAGACATCTATTCAGTCATCCCTCATTTAGTCTTAAAGAATGATACCAACAAAAATAAATAAATGGGAAATTACTGGCTACGATATTTTTTATTCCTATAGTTCACAGTCTATTTGAACTCTTCAAATAGATCGCAAAACATCATAAGACGTTGATTTCGAACAGATGATAGCTGGCAGAAGATCCTTCCAGACAAAACATATACAAGTGCTGCTGCTTAAACCAAATCATGTGAGACTGTCAAACCGTGAAAGGAATGGCTTCATTTACGAAGCATATACATGGGTGCGCTTATATAGACCACAGATATAAGAGTCAAGCAGCAGCAAACAAGTCTTGAAGCCGAGGAACAGGATGTGAGGGGATAAGCGCAGCGACTCAAAAGCAACCACAAGGTACAGGGAGGTTAACGGGAACTGCAGAGAAATAGGAAGCTCAAAGTTTTGAGGGAAAAGACAACGAACGACAAATGCGTTTGTGCACAATTTTGCTTCTATTTAACTATTTTGACTCGTCAGTGGTGTTTTATTCTGCTCGGAAGCGAGACAGGGTGACGAGGTGCTATTGCAGTGATACAGAAGGTGCAATGTTCGTGTGCCGGACTCAAGGCTGGGGAAGCGCAGAAGATAGACACCACGATGGTAAGTGAGCGTTCAGTGTAAAAGATGAATTTGGTCATAATCGTGTTCTGATTTCCCTTTTCTGAGCCACTCTTGCGCTTTCTTTCCTGTCTAAACACTTCGTTTCATGCCAACCAATCTCTTCGAACTCCGAAGCTCCTCAGCTGGGTCTCTCACACTCGCTCTTTTGCTGGCATCTTTTCTATCTTTACCTCTCCCTTTTCTCCATGAGCTTATTTTTGGACTCGTTCTGTTCAGAGAAAAATACGGCAATCGTCTTTGACGGTCGCCAGAAAGCCCCTCGGTAGAGTCGCTTTTGCATTATGAGGGAGCGATCGCACACTACGCAACACGCAATTTGTATAAACCAGCATAACCTCTTGCTACGTCCGCGACTCTCTCGTTTTGTCGTCCTTCCTCATGATCAGTGTCTTTCTCTCCCGCTCGCTCTCTTGCTGTTGAGCCCTGCCAGTTGGATCGCCACCATCAACACAGTGAAGGCAAGGCAACCCCATGGACAAACATACACAGACCCAAAGCCCGAGCGGAGAGGTAAAGTGCACTGTCACCGGCGGAGGAGAAATGCGTGAATGAGAGGGAGGGAAAATGGAGAGTGGGAAACGTTGTGACGTTGCCGTTGCATCACCACGTTCATTCAATGCTCCCAGTCGGCGAAAGAGGGCTGGGCAGATGTGTCATAGCACAAAATGTAGATGTGCCTCCCCTTACACACATACACATTAGCCCGTCTAAGTGTAATCCCTCACTCCTTTCAGCGTGACGCAGCAGTTCTTGTGCCCTGCAGTTACCTCACGCTTACTATTACAAGTTACGGCGCATCTATGCTGAGAGGAGCGAAACCGGAGCACTAACAAAATATTCAGCAATGCGGAGCTGACATAACACTGATTACGTGGTAACATTCCTACAAGCATTATTTTGTTAACCCACAAGTTGTCTTTGGACTTTATTATCGGGTGAATGATTTCTGCCAATTTTTGTTAATGCTAACGAACAATGAACCTTTAACACACCATAAATAGACCCAAATCAGGTGAACTGACACAATTTAAGGATGTAAACAAACACACACACATTTAAAGGGATAGTTCGCCCAAAAATGTAAATTCTATCATCATTTACTCACCCTCAAGTCGTAACAAAGCTCTATGAATGACCTTCTGTAAAACAGCATTGGACCCCACTGAATTTCATTGTATGAACAAAAAAAAAAAAACTAAAACTGAAATTTGAAAATGCATACATTTTGGTGAGTAAATAATGAACGAATTATCATTTTTGGGTGAACTGTCACTTTAACAAACTGACGTGACAAGCTGGTTGCTAATATTGAAAGACAAAAATGATACATACCTGTCCTATATGATCGGCTCTACTAAACCAAACAGAAAAAGGGGACCTTTGCTTCGGCATTACAGTAAATGCCTGAGATGCCGTGTGTCTTTTAAAATATGAGAAATCTAAACCAAGCAAGCCACAAACATCCAGACTGTCACAAGGCAGCTGATCATTGATCCAAACACAAGAGACACGGGGGATGTGAAACTAAACAGGACTCAGAAAGACCATGGTAATACACGGAAAGATTTGGCATTTCAAAACGATAAAAAAGGTCACCACTAAATGCTCTTTCTTGCAAGTTACTACTCATCAGATGAGTCTCACTTGAATCTTAAACCACCATTAGATAAGAGTACAAGATGTTCAAGGTCAAACTTGAGATTGGAGAGTCGTTGACCTACTACCACTAGTAGACAGGAACTGAAATTTGCTACTAGACAGATATAGCTTGCTGTGGCAGTTATCCAACAAAAACTATGAACAGACATTGTGTTTGATGGCATAACATTGAAAGAGTATGCCTGGGATTAGTGATGAATTATACTGATAGATTTGAGAATACTGAATGTAAAACCACCAAGTCTTAGGAAAACAACACAAATAATTCAACAATTATTTACCAGCCACATTTAAAGAATACTCCTGTTTGGTTAGGAACTCAGTCTAATAATGTTCATTCTCAGATTTGCAAGTTCTCTGAAAAATGATGACTGACACCTTAGTTGTTACGGTATTTGATGATTTACGGTCTTTTTGTCTTTTGGTTCATCAGTGTAGAGTGACTCATCCGTTGCTCACAATCACCACCCACATTCACCAAAAAGGGAGAAAAAAAATAATCAAACCCCCACCCACACAAAACCACCTACAGAAAAACTGACAGAAACACACACCCATAGGAAACAAGCAAACACAAACACACGAGAACTCAAACATTTCTGTGAAATAACTCATGAAGCATGTGAGGTTAAATATATTTTTACTGTGTAAAGTGTTTTAGGATGGAATGTATAGTCTAAATACTGCATTTTTAGTATTCTGTAAATATCTACGTGAAACAAACTGTTAAAATATTTATTGGATTAGAATAAAGAAAGATAACGGCTTGATCTTGTTTGGTCTGCTTAAAGAGTTAGTTCACCCAAAAATGAAAATTAAGTCATTAATTACTCACCCTCATGCTGTACCAACCCCGCAAGACCTTCGTTCGTCTTCGGAACACAAATGAAGATATTTTTGATTAAATTTGAGAGGTGGATCACTGCTACATAGGCACCCTAAGGGATTGAAACTTGACAGCCCAGAAAGTCATTGAAGAAAATGTTTAAATATTCCATGTGACAGTGGCTCAACTATTTAACTAAGTTTATCAAGCGATGAGAATCCTTTTGTCCGGAAAAAAACAACAAAAATAACAAGAGATTTCAAGAGATTCAAGAGATTTCCATGACACATGCGCAAGAACTGAACTAGAAGGAGTAGAAGATAGCAGTTCTCGCAAGCCCCTTTTCCACCAAAGCATTTTGAGAGCCGGTTCGGAGCCGGTGCCTGCGCACGAACCAGTTCTTTGTGTTTCGACAGCCAAAGAACCGGTTCGCGGCCACGAGAACTGGTTCCAAAGCGGCACCAACTCTTTGCTGGACTAGAACCGTTCTTTTAGCACGTCATGTTTACGGGGTGGGTTTAGATGCGTTCTTCTCGGTTCTTTTAAACATATTTTCTGACTAGGGCTGCACGATTAATCGCACGATGTTGTTATGCGCATCTAATCAATAAAGCCGGTTCCTTGATTAGTAGTAAATCACCTTCACCTGCTTTCAGATGGAGCGGCATTTACTACAACGAGCCGTAGATCACTGACAAGCTGAGCCAAATCACATTAAATATCGTTGCCGATTTGTCCTCGATTTTAACTCGATTTGGCTCAGCTTGTCAGTGATCTACGGCTCGTTGTAGTAAATGCCGCTCCATCTGAAAGCAGGTGAAGGTGATTTACTACTAATCAAGGAACCGGCTTTATTGATTAGATGCGCATAACAACATCGTGCGATTAATCGTGCAGCCCTATTTCTGACCATCGCAAAGCCAGGAGAAATTGCAGAAACACGCAAGCGTTTTATTTATTTATTTATTTATTTATTTTTTGGAAACATAAGCAAAGAAGAAAACAGTCACGATATAGAACAAATAAATGGAAAGAAAAAAAGACACAAGACAGGGGTACATAACTTATCAGAAAAGATTACATATCAAACGAAAAGATTAAAAGACTTACATATTTCAATTGTTTTTAAAGTTTTCTCGGTACACGAGTTAGAGATAATCCCAAAGCAATGTACTTGCAAGCGACGTACACAGTGACGTAACGACGTCGTTCCCTGGGCGCTCTAGCAGTGGAAAAGCAAACAGGTTCTGAACGGGTTCGCAAGTTGAACCAGCTCCGAACCAACTTTGAACCAGCACCAGTTCCGAACCAGTTCTTTTTTCGGTGGAAAAGGGGTAACACATGCGTCGTGGAAATCTCTTGAACTCTCGTCTAAGGCCTACAAGGAAGAAAAGGAATAGTCGAATAAAGTCGTTATTTTTGTTGTTTTTTCCACACAAAAGTATTCTCGTTGCTTCTTCAATGACGTTCTGAGCCGTCAAGTTTCAATCCCTTAGGGTGCCTATATAGCAGTGATCCACCTCTCAAATTTAATCAAAAATATCTTCGTTTGTGTTCCAAAGATGAATGAAGGTCTTGCGGGGTTGGAACAGCATGGGGGTGAGTAATTAATGACTTAATTTTCATTTTTGGGTGAACTAACCCTTTAAGCACAGTTTTCCACAAGCCTAGTATCCCCAAAGAAAATTGGTAACAAAGCCAACTTTACTTTAAAACACAGCAGTCTTCCCCCTTTCCATCTCTCTCTCAGAAACCCTCCCTCCCTTTCATTATCTATATTTGTTTCCTAAATCTCTCCCTCCCGTCTAGAGCTGAAACACTTTCACATGAACAGATAAAACACGCCTGCGCTACACTAGGGGCCCAACGAGAGGCTAAACCATGGAAGGGTTTTTAAACATGCTTTCTAAGAAATGTATACGGGGCACACGTGCACACTAAAACGAATGCACAACACTTGTGCTTACATGCCAATGCAAATAAGCTTAGGGTCACTGAGTGCATGAGGTCTGGGGCAGATCATGAATGGTACAGACAGTCATTGCATCAAGGTATCTACTTGTTTCTCTCGACTTACCTTTCCATTTTTTCCCATTTCTTTATTTTTATTTTTCCCATTTCTTTAGTTCTTCCTATTGTTCTCAATTACCACCCTCCCAACCTCGTCCTCTTTCTGTTTGCGTGCACCATATTTTTGGCATCCCCTAAAGTGATGCCTCTTTTTTGAGGGCAAGGCTGGTGGGTCTGTGAGGTGTAGGACGTTGAATGTAAACGTCGGTGTGCGCATGTCATAATTCGTCCTGCCTGACACATGGCACATGCAAGTCAGCACGCACAACTCAGCTGAGAGCCCCCTCCTCATTTTAGCCCACAAATACTCACAAAGGGAAAGAGAGAGACAGACCAGGAGAAAGAGAGAGAAAGTGAGGGGGAAGCAAAGCAGAAAAGACAGGGAAAGAGGGGGGAAGGGAAGGGAGGAGCGACCCTCATCACTCAGTAAGATGGTGGGAAAGGAGGAGGTATGAGACGGAGGAATAACACAGCCTAAAGAGTGGTCTTTGTGCAAAAAGTTTTGGAGGAGAAGGAAAAAAAACCTGGTGAAATTTGATGAGGGGGATACAAGAGAGAGGAAAGCAGAAAATAGCAGACTGGTAAAGAGATGAAGGCTTGAAAGAGAAGAAGGACAGAGAGAATTGAAAGACAATCATGTTGAAGGAGATAAGATAGATGACATCATGCAGATCTCTTTCAAAAGAAAAAAAAAGAAACTAGATCCATAACCCAGTCTATATATGGCTGAGAAAATAATACATCAAATAATTTTTAAAAAGCTATGTTGGGCAAAAACCTGCCA
Source organism: Cyprinella venusta (assembly GCA_038021265.1). Classification (NCBI taxonomy): domain Eukaryota; kingdom Metazoa; phylum Chordata; class Actinopteri; order Cypriniformes; family Leuciscidae; genus Cyprinella; species Cyprinella venusta. Next base: position 42,181,017 of record CM075865.1, on the reverse strand, counting down.
GTATTAACCCAAAAACCTTATTCTGCTCAACTTCTATGGCAAAAGCAGCAATAAGAGAGAGAGAGAATACTATCTCTAGACTCCAGTTCTGCAGTGGCTTGTTGCCAGCCTTGTTTCTCTCAGGAGTAAGGCTAAGATTAGCTCCCCATATGTTCAAGTCAGGCGTATCTGCTCTTAAAGGGCCAGGATCTCTTTGAAAGTGGTACAAAGTACACTGCAGCAATGCATGGGCTGTTTTGTCTCAGCCTCTCTTTCACATACAGTTGAGCACAATGCACATCAGCCAATCTGCCTTTCATGCATGTACAATCAATTTATATATATATATATATGAAGAGTTCAGATGCAAAAGCCTCTAAGTGCCATTTGAAATTTTCTTCTAAAATGACCATTTTTATCAAGCTTGTATATTTAAGTTCAGTAATTTCACTTAAATGACAATTAATAGGTAATCTTCATTGCCATTTAAGTGAAATTACTGAACTTAAATATACAAGCTTGATAAAAATGATCATTTTAGAAGAAAATTTCAAATGGCACTTAGAGGCTTTTGCATCTGAACTCTTCATACATATATACTAGTATTGAGTAATATTAACCAGAGCATAAAAGTGATAACTGAAATATCATATGACTCTAAGACTGGTGTTAGCTTTGCCATCACAGGTCTAAATAACATTTTAGAATTATATTTAAAAAACAATAAGATTATCTTACCAACATCAATGGTATTGTCTGTATTTGTGTGTCTTTGTGTATGTGAATGTATGCATGTAGAAATGACAAAATCGCCATGGGTCAAGGATAAGATGAAAAGAGAGATAACACACCAATACTGAACTAGTTCTCATCTGATGTGCCACAGTACATCCTGTCCATTCATGTTTCATTAACTGCAGTAGGGCAGTCATCCATTCCACAGGAGAGCCACAGCCACAAGCCAATGTGAAGGGCAAACATATTAATGCATGTGTGGTTGACTTTACCCAACATAAGTTTGAGAACAACTAGGTACAAATGTCCTAGATAGGGACAGTATTTTGGTTAAAAAATGTCTTGGGACACCAAACTCAAACCATGTCCTCCTTCCGAGCATAACAAACAACATGCTAGAAAAGTGTGTACTTTCTCTGCCACTAGAGTCCGTCTATCCTTCATCTACTTTTTATATCACTGGCCATAAAAACAGATAGCCTCTCCCAAATTCAAGCCATTGGTTGTGATGCACAAACAAAACGAGTAATGTCTCTGCAGTATTTTAACATCAAAATTCAAAATTGTAACCTTTATCTATACAACTTATTTTGGTTATTGTAATATCTTAAATGCATCTGCACACACACATGCAATACTTCAGGGCAGGCATGATGCTTCAGCACACAAGCTGACAAGGATCTGCAAGCATTTATCAGTTCCCAGCCTCCTGATATTGATCAAGCCTGGATAGTTGAAGCTGACGCTCTTAAATCATTTTAGGATGTTTAGCCTGCTTTGAGAAGAATCCTGCATATGTTTAATGTTAACACCTTTCTCTTTCTGTCTTATGCATGCACACACACTTTTAATAATAATACTAAAAATTTAGTATGTTTGTTTAGCATTTTGAACTACAAGGACACCGGCATTTAATATAGGGGCTTGGCCGGGATCCTGAATACACACCACGATATAAAGACTTTGTGTCCTCATTATGTAGGTCAAACCAGTGTATACACACACACAGACACACTTGACATTTAAAAATGCAAAACAGGATGCATGGTTTGATGAGGTGTCATTTTTTGGAAGTTAAAAAAGTGTTTGTATTCCAGATTAATTTGTAGAGACAATTAGTAGTTCAATCATGTAAGTTTATAGAGTCTGCAAGCAATCTGCAAGCAATCACATGACTGCATAGCACAAGCTGACTGGCCTCTATTGATCCTGCAGCCAATGAGATTGCTTGCTCAAAGTTTAAATGTCATTTATGACCCGTGCTGGCAAAATGAATCACAATGAGCGAGTTTTCAAAAATGTTCTTGTTATATTTATTCTCATTTAAAAAAAACAACTTCAAAATGAATATGATTTGTTGGAATTGGACAAAAAATAATAATTGAGCTACACCTGTCCGAATCACCAGTTTTCAAGAAATGAGCTGAAAAATATGCACTGTAAACCCATATTTTATTCCTATTTAAACTTAAGAGTAAGCATTACTTATTCTTTTATGTTTAGTAAAAACATCCCATCATTACTAAGCAACATTAGTTGTTTGTACTATTTAGCTGAAAGATTCATTGCACTAATTCAGATTCTAATCTAATTCATTGCACTAATTCAGATAACACTAAAGATTCATTTGCAGAGATTACTTGGTATGTTTAGTTTCATAAGGAAGGGTAGAGGGCTAATTCACGTGAAAATACCTGCGTTTAACGTGTGTCCTACACCTGGCGGGACGAGCACAGGCCTCGGCAGCAGACGGTATTGACAGTTAACAGAGGTTTAGATGTTAATGAATTATTGTTTCATTTCTAGTCACCATAATGATGATCAGTGTTGGCTTTAGTTTGACATTTGAACATCAGTTTTTCTCTGGCTGCTTTACCTGTGTGTTTAAAAGGCATAACTGCAATAGCAAAAAAAGCCAAGAGTAAAGTGATCCAGGAATGACTGCATATTGATGGCGTCGTCAATAAAGATCATGGGCCCTATTTTAACGATTTGAAACGTAAAAATCAAGCGTGTAGTGCAAGTAAATTTGTGGGTGGGTCTTGGGTGCTGTTGCTATTTTACCGGCGGGATAAATGACTCTTGCGTCCGACGCAAGTTTAAAAGGGGTTGGTCTGAAATAGCTTTATTATTCAAAGGTGTGCTTTGGGCGTAACGTGAAATAAACCAATCAGAGTGTCATATCACCTTCCCTTTAAGAGCAGGTGCGCATGTTGTAATAATAATGAATGTTATTATTATGGCGAATGTTTGCGTTGAAACACACCTCCTTTTTGCGCCGATCCACCCAGGGAGCGCAAGTTTATTTCCTAGTTTACCCATGTGCGTCTGTGGAGGGAGAAGCTCGATTTGCCCGGGTGCAAAATAAGAATGATACATGCGTCAGTGTACAAAGTCATTTGCGCCGGGGGAAAGATAGGCCCTATAAGTCATTAGCACTTAATTTCAACTCATTAAGAGTTGAATCTCTCATTGTCTGGGCCTTCCATGTGATTGATAAGAAAGTCAGCAGGTTTTTACAGCAGGAAATCATACAGAATTGTTATAAGTTGAACAATTGCAAAAACATTATGCAGAATTTTATTTTTAAATGCCATGTTATTTTGTCACACAGACATCAACGATCAGCATATAAATCCCAACAATGGTGACACCCAAATGAAAAGCTTCATGTTGCTGGATGCTGGGTAAATATTCTTAGAATGTGAATAAATGATTTTCAACTACTAATGTAACCTTGATTCGTCTACTGCACCCACTTAAGATTATATGTTAATACAACTCAACATGTTTAGTTTCAGCTTGTGTAAAAACTAAAGTGGTAAATTGCAATGGGTTTCCACGCGATTTGCGAATAAAGTCAACTAATTCAAGTTAAGAGTCTGGGTGGTTTTCAGGAAAGATTTAGGAAGGTACACCTCTCAGAAAACATACAAATAAAGGTAATTGATGTCTGTTTATGCAGCAGCAGCATAAATTACAAGCTCATAGGAGCATGTCTGTGAATCTGTTACCAGTAGTAAGAACTTGCTCTGCAGCAGCAGCAATAATCAACAGCAGAAGTGTGGCAGATCTGGGTGCAGATCTTGATGTATTTGGTCACCAAGACCAAGCACATTAATATGCCATATTCAATAACATGCAAAAATTATGCACAGTTACATAACACAGTTGTCAAGTTTGAAGTATAATAAACATGCTGTGCTGCTGTGCTTACTATAGATTATTATTGTAGACAAAATAAGTTTTAATTTTGTTTTAATAAGATAAGTTTTAATATATTAAATAAGTTTTAATATATATATATATATATATATATATATATATATATATATATATATATATATATATATATATATATTTTAAGTTACAGAAGCAGGAATGATCTAGTTATCAACCAAAAACATCAAAACAATGAAAAAGGCAAGAATTTAACTATTTTTGGATGTATTTATTTATTTATTTATTTATTTATTTCGTTTTGCAAAGCTAAGGCTAGATATACAACAAAACAATTAAAAAGTAAAGATGAACAAATGCTTAAGAATCAATTTAGCAAAATGAAACATGACCCAGTTATCAACCAAAAACATCAAAATAATGAAAAAGGTAAGACTAACTGTTTTTGGAAATTGTTCTAAGCTAAGAAGCTAGCTAATTAAATAGATATACAACAAAACAATTAAAAGTAAAGATGAACAAATGGTTGTTAAGAATCAATTTAGTGAAATGAAACATGCCTAGTACCTAGTAAGTCCTAGTGTGTGCTACTAAGAGGGTGGTATATTTAGCTGGAAAATCCTTTTTAGGTCACTTGCTGGACTTTGGAATGTTTGGTTGGGTGAACAGACAGACCTAATGATGTTACGTAAACTAAGCTCAAACTATAGCTTGTACATGTGGGTTTTTTTTCAGGAAATGGTCATGTGGTGAGAGACACTAGTGTATTAACTAATTAAAACTGTTTACAGCCATCATTTTTAACATCCTGTTTTCTCAAAAGCGAACTTCCGTTACCGTTAACTCATTGTGGTATCTGTAGAACGCAACCAGTCTATACCAGGGTGAATTACAACGTGCCCATAATTTCAGGAGTGCGATGAAATGAAAACAAGCGGCTTCCTGCCTTTGCATTACCTTTAAACGCTCACATTCACAAACCATTTCCCCTCACAAGCACACATACACACAAATACCACATCACGTGAGCAGCCTAATGGGTGGGTCTGAACTATAATTACAGCTGTGATGTCATCTGCCACTCACTGTTGCCGCAAAAACTAGGTCACTGTTAACCCTTTCCCGTCACACCAGGGGATTCCACACACCTCGAAATGAACCATTACTACAGATTTTCCATGGGCTCTTTTATGCGGTACCGCCTCCCATGCAACTTTCGGAGCCTATTAAACCAATATAAACTGGGGTGATGGTGTACATTTACCCGACAGATCAAACGCTTACAGTGGAATGGCGTCAGCCTTTAAAGTCAACTTTAGAGCACTTTCATGTTATGGTTATCCTCACAACTACATTACGTCAATCGGAAACCAAGCCAAAGGAAAGAAGCACTACACAGAAATGACACATCTTCAAGCAGTCTTGAATTTCTAGAGTAATTATATAACAATACAACTGAACAGTGTCGCATCATAGCAAAATTCCTAACAAAGCTTGACAATGCCAATCCAAAGTCATCCAAATTCAAATTATTTTGAGAGCAAATAAGCATGTGATGTATGCCATTTTCTCACGGCAAACTGGCAATTTGTGGCCGAGCGACAACAATGCACGACAGATGAAGGGCATATTGGCCAACTGGTAAGTGGCAAAAATTTGATACTAATTTTAGGCAAGCACGATTTAGTACTTCAACTGAACGTGTCTGTGTAAGGTTATGTAACTCTTTGTGAAGGTGTACAGGATTTAGCGGCGAGGCACAAAAATAGCCAGTTGGAAATGAACTGGCATGGATTATAAGTTCTGGATTCAAGAAAAAGTGAATCCTGGCCGAAGCTGTAGCTAAACCTGCCATGGTGTAGTCAAAGCGCCGCTGCTGTCGAGGCTGTCTGCTTGATGCACCAATCACGACTACTCCTACGTGTAATTCAGCATATTTGTTGCGAGTAATTCGCCACTAAAGCTCTCAAAGCTCGTCGGGTCTCTCTACCTCTGACGCGACATGTTACTCAAGTCCATAAACACTCCGCCACGTGCTCGCTCACATGGACACACAAACACCAGCATCGTCACCGCGCATGCGTGCACGCATGTGACCCACTAACTTCTACTCCCTTTACCTCAGATGACTGGAAACTTTGGCAGTCCCGCCTGCCACTCTTTTCTCTGTTCCCAGGCTTGACACAGAGCGCAGAGAAAAAGGAAGACAGACAGACTGACAGACTGAGCGAGAAAGAGAAAGTGTGAGAGAGAGAGAGAGAGAGAGAGAGAGGCCACCTCCTCCTCCTCTCCTCTTTGCCAGGCGAAGCTCACGCCTACGTCTCTTCCAATAAGCGCAGAGCCCGGGTCTCTTTAAACCGGGCCCTAGTCCACGAGATTGTCCGCTCGCCCCATTCTGGCTCGAAGAAGACACTACTGTACACTACTGCGAAATGGACCTTGCATAAGTACTAGGATCTGAAATGGAGGCCACAAACACTGAGTCACACCTGCAGCACACAGGTGGATGCCTGAACACAGCTGTCACTGTCACACTGCATCTGGGCACGCATTGAGCCTGTTGAGTCACGCAAAAAACACAAATCATCAACTGCAGCTAAATATTGTTTTACCGTTTCTCATTCATACCCATGCGCTCAAGAAAACCTCAGGGAACTAGAGGACTATCAAATATAGTTGACATGTGCTGTAACCAGATACATACAGAGAGACAGCTGGCCAAAGGTTATTTAGCTCACCTCTTTCGCCAGGTTTTGGATTATGGACTGGGTTTTTACGTCTTCAATATATTCCACCTTTCCGGGACAATCATGTAAAAAGAAAGAGAGAGAAAAAAATGGATTGAGATCAATCAATAACCATCAATGACAATGAAAATACCATATCATAATTATCCAAACATTCATAATTATTGAGAAAAGAAAGGTTTTGAGTCAGACAGGTTTTACTTATGACAAGGCTCATTTACATGCATAAAACAGAACATGTTAAATAAATGATCAAATTCTGCCCTTTATATTTATACAACCCTTCCAATTATGACATAAAAAGACATCTAACTGTGAGCTAGTTGTTTCTGACCCCAGCTTTTCTATAAACCATTGCTGTTCAGAAGCCCCCCCCCCCAATCTGCCATTACTGTCCGTCATTTTTTCCCTGTGCTAATAAATATTTACCTACTCAGCCTCGCTGCCTTTGCGTGTTGCTCGTCGGTGTCGAGAGGTATCCCCCATCAGAAGACCCGGAGCATTCTCTCTGCGTCCCCCCACCTCTCTCTCGCTCTCTTTCTGTCTGTCTTTCTTTATCTTTCTTTTCTTCTCCCTCTCTCTTCTGGTCTCTGTCCATTCAGGAAGCCATCTTGTGTTCTTAATCCTGTTTTACATTAGCTCTCGTACGCTCTTTCGTTCTCGCCCTCCCTGCCTCTCTCTCTCTCTCTCTCACTTCCTCCAATTCATGGCTCGACCACATATACACAGAAGAGCATTTTTTTTTTAAAAGGCAGTGTGATCGCTATCACTGCTGCACTATAGCCTCCTCCCTCTCTTTCTTTTTCCTCTACCCCCCTTCCCCCCCTCTCCAAACGAAAAAGCTAACAGAATACGTGATGTGAATACTCCCCCCGCCTCCTTTCCGACCTACACACACTCAACAAACGCACGCAAGGCGGCGTCACGCCACCGATAGCTCACAAAGAGCGGCCGTCGGCCAATCGGAGGCGAGCATGAGCACTGCTGCTAGGGTGAAACAGACAAGGGGAGAGAGAGAACGGGCGAGAGACATAGAGAGAGAGCGAGCGCGAGGGCGGGATGTGCTGGATAAAGAAGAGAAGAGGGCGCGTGCTGTGAACAATGCGTGTGCATGTGCGTCTGTGCGTTTCAGACTGGGGGGAAGGGTTTTTCTCTCTTGCGCTGTGGCTGTCAATTATCTAACCCGGCTTGCCTGCCTTAAACAATGGCTCTGGAATGTGGTATCACTGAAGACCATCTGTGTCTCGGCTGCCTGCAACAACTGGACTGGACTGCACACGTGCACGTGCACGCCGTGTCTTTGGTACCATGACGCAGACGAACAATGTCACTGACAGACAAAAACACACATATTCTGGATCCTCCAGCCGGTGACACACGGAAACATACAAACTTGTTTTCTTCCGTTCCGCCAACCAAAAAATGAGCCAATATGAGAACGTAACACCATTTTACATTTGTCTGATCTCGCATTGCATCGCAAATGCTAGTCAAATCGCAGCTGTTTTAAACGCGCAGGAATGACAGACTGTGCAAAGCACGTGTGCATGCTTAACATAGCACTATAAATGCTCCGATTTCAATATTTCAGAGTATATAAACAATACAGACTACAACTGGCCAGACCAACAAAAGCCTGCTACTGTAGATGGAAATGCGCGACTAAGGTTATTTCGAGTGCAACCAAACTGACGACGAAAGGTTAGTAGCGTACGTGATTCACTAATCTGAAAGCAGCAACTGCGAATAACAAAATCAGAAATGTGAAAATTAAAGAGATCAAAATTTAATTTGCTTTAATTTGACTTCATAATCCTCAGGATTTGCCTGTGTTTTCCTTCAGCAGAGACGTGGAGGACGGGAGTGGAGGGAAGCATGCGCTCAGGCTTTCGAAGAACCAGCGGACGTTTGGTGACGCAGCAGTTGTGATGAGAGTGGATTACGCAGCGTGGGAGTTCCAGTAACACCGTGTTCGTGCATGTGTGCATCTGCGTGAAGGCTTGCAGTAACCACAAGACTAGGGAAGGTTGCGCTGTGGCACCAAAATTCTGTTTAACTCATTTCTTAACGCTTCAAGCATCATAAGAAACGACGTGAATGCAATTTTGAGGTTTTGCCCGATGGAATCGTCAAAAGCATGTTCTACTGATGTTATCTCGTCTGTTTGCTTTGATACAGGCTGAATCACCTGGTTCGTCATGAGAGCCAAAGTGCCTAAGTGGTCATTAATCTCCTTCCTAGCACTCTCATAACAGGCCAGGTGTTTCAGGCTGTATCAAAGCAAATCCCCTTCAGGCTGTCTGAAAATTGAAAATCCTACCTGTGACGACCCCCCCGCCCCCCAACCCAACTCACTTATACACACACGCTAACGTAAAGTTCTCGACTGCAGAAACATCATTAGGGCGTCATTGTCAATGAATGAGCCTGCGTGAGTTTAAATCAGGGTTGAGACTTCGTTGTAATAACAGAAGGATTAACAATCCTAATTAACTCCCTCCTCCCACTTTTGTCAAACAATGGCACCCCAAATTCAACTAATCCACATTGAGTTTCTAAGAACCTGCTCCAATACACACACACACAAACACACACAGACTCTTCAGGCCTAGTACTGCACATAGATTGAAAATTTAAAATGTGTTAAGTTATCAAATCTCATCAAATCTACCAAGAACTTGTCAAGATCATATTTCACCCCAAACTACAGAAAAAAAAAGAATATATATATATATATATATATATATATATATATATATATATATATATATATATATATATATATATATTGGGAGACACAACAAATGAATATGGAAATAAATTATACATTAATATTCCAATGAAATATTAGATATTATTATTAAAATGCTGATTGGATAAGAAAATCCCATTGGTTTTGCCTATACATATGATTTCATGACATTTTATTTTTTAAAAGTCCTAGTGTCCACTACAGAGGACATAGCATAACATATGAATAAAATATTATTTTTAAAAAAAATGCTTTATGCTCATGAAAAAAATAAATAAATTTAAAAAAAAAATTCTGGGTCTCATTTCAGTAATGAGAGGGCAATAACAATCATCACTGGGAATAAGAAATACATAAAAACTAAAAATGACTAAATGATTACCCAGTTAATGTTGTATTATTAGTTACATTTTACTGTTTGAATGTTAATCCTAATATATAAGATACCCAAATAAAACATGTGCAAAGTTTGTATTTAATTTACTGACCAAATAAAAATAAAAATAGAAACCCTCAAGTTGGACAAATCTAATGTCGAGGGGGCTCATATCATTTGTCCACGATATAAAAAAACCCCAAAAATCTCCTGCAAGCCAAGAGTAGCATTGCTGTTATGGAAGAGACATGACCAAATGACAGAGAGAAAAATAATAATGCAAAAAAGTGCACTACATTTAATGCATGTGATGTCATAATGCATTTTTTAAGATTAATTCTCCGCAAAGTATCCCAGTTTAGTAGTCTTAAGTGACTGATGCAGCAGCCCTGTTGACAATCTCTATACGCTGTAGCACTGACTGATCCATACTGCAGTGAATGGATCAATAAATGGGCAGTGATAGTCATTTGAGAAGAGCCCTCTTTAGTCACTCATTTTCAAATGCACATTTTCACATCTAAATCGAATATAAAGTAGATTTAGTTCTACACTGCTTAATGTTGCTCATCTTCCAAACACACAGAAAGCTAACAGCTACAGTCATTATTCTCGTTCAGTTAGTGATTGGGGTTTATTAGCATTATTGAGTGCTGCTACCTGTCATGCATGCTGGGTCTGCATTCATTCGGACTCTCTGATTGGTGGAACCGGGTTTAATGTGATTTGGTTGCCAGGCAATAGTTAAGTCAGCTGATGGTATAGTGCAGAGGTCAGCTCCATGAAATATGGCCAATTTGGACACTGTAGCACAGCAAGGTTTGCTGTTCCAGCTCTCAAAATATAATCATTTTCCTTTCAATATCAAATTCAACAAGGCATGTCCTCAGAATAGGTTTTGTGCACACATGCCAAGTGAATCTGGATTTGGATTAGTTTGCATTAATGCTACTGGGTTTGTCAGAAATTCAGTGATTTATTAACGAATGTTTTGCTGCACATGTGAGATTTCAATGGGCAGATTTTGGAGCCGGTCTCTTTCAAGTGCTCAGTGAAGTGATGAGGAGGGAAAGAGGGTGGGAGAGGAGATGAAGGGGGGGATGGGTGACCCTGACGAACACACAGACAGACATTTAAATCTAATCCATCCTTTGTCTGATCTTAGCTAGTAAACAAAAACAGCAAACTGGTCTTTTAAAAATGTCTTTGACTGGTAAAAAACAACAACATCTTGTTATCAGAAGCATATCTATTAGCTAACTATATACTACTACTTAGAGTTTGAGATAACAATAGGCTACAAGGTTCATTGATAAAATGCTTTGAGAGTGCAACAGTAATAGCAATAAGTATATACAAGTTAAAAATAGCCATTTTGTAAGAAACTACTTCACTTTGCTACTTCCAGCATGACTTCATACAGTCCTTATACTTGGAAATGAACGGCTTTGTGTCTAACATTGCACTTACAATTAATAATTTGTTAGACTGTCTGAATGCACTCAGTCGCTTTGAATTAAACTGAGTGGCATCAGAAAGATTTTGGAAAAAATAAATGAATGCTTTTTATTCAGCAGGATTAAACGTGAAAGGAAAGACGTTACAATGTTACAAATGTTACAATATCCACATCAAATAAATGCTGTTCCTTTTAATTTCCTATTCAAAAATAGTTCCCACTAAAATATTAAGCAGCACAAAGGTTTGACATTGAAAATAATAAGAAATGTGTCTTGAGCACCAAATCAGCATATTAGAATGATTTCCGAAGGATCATGTGACACTCAAGACTGGAGTAATGATGCTGAAAATTCAGCTTTGCCATTACAGGAATAAATTGCACTTTAATAAATATTAAAATAGAAAAAAAAGTTTTGAATTATAATAATGTTTTACAGTATATTAATCAAATAAATGCAGCCATGGTGAGCGTAAGAGACTTCTTTCAAAAATATTTACAAAATCTTACCGACCCTGTGTATGCGTACGACACGATGAAATTGAGGAATGCACTTTCAGTTGTAGAAAAACACAGTGCTTTGTTGTGAACTGAAGCTAGTCAGTGCCTGGAGTAGTCAGACATCCATCTCTACACATCTACCACCACTTTTTCTTGCTAAAATGTAACCAAAACATTCCATGCCTTGAATATAGTCAATAATTAAGGAAAACGGAGGGAGATTGGGAAGGACTGTAAGAGAGAAGGAGTATTGTGGTTTCCTGTTATAGAATCGAAGATCTAATTCTGTCTATTTCCCACACACAAACACATGGATACCTTTCCTTCAATTGTCCACTTTCTGTTTATCTGCATTTCTCCTTTCCACAGTTTCTCTATTTCTTTTGCTTCCTGAACTTCTCATCTCCTCTTTCTGGTTCTCTTTTTTTGTCTCTCACTCTATCCCTCCCCCGTTCTCCTTCCTCTTCTGTTAGGCCACAGGTCAGCCCCCACGACTAATGGTCAAAGGTCAAAGAGCAGAGTATATAAAGTAAGGAATTCTCTGCACTAAGACTCTAAACCTGCTCAAACACATACACACACACAACTGGAACCCATGTGAGTGCGCTTACCCTCAAAATAAAGAAAAAAGATCCTAAACTCTTTTAGCTGCAGTAGAAAAAGGAAAAATGAAGGTTTGAAAACCAAAAAAGTAAATTAAGAAATATCATTAGTGGTAATAGGAAACATCTGAGTTACTATTGCACCTCAGTTTGCAGAATGGCATCTAATTATTAAATTTCATAACTCGCAAATTTCATAAATTGCATAACTCGCACAGTTTATGCTTCAGACAAGAATGATACCTCAAATCGTGTGGCTTAGCGAGGAGAGCTGTGCTATTACTATTCAAGTAATATTAACTGAATTACACATTTTTTTTGTCCTTGTAAACAATTAAAATGGACATTAAAAACATACTTAAAGGGATACTCCACTTTTTTTGGAACTAGGCTCATTTTACCACTCCCCCAGAGTTAAACAGTTGGGTTTTACCGTTTTCGGAGGTATTTATCTGATTTTTTTGATATTTAGAAGAATATCAGTAACCAGACAGTTTCTGGTCTCATTGACTTCCATAGTATATTTTTTTCCTACTATGGAAGTCAATGAGACCAGAAACTGTCTGGTAACTGATATTCTTCTAAATGTCAGAAAATCATCTGAATACATTCGAAAACGGTAAAACTCAACTGTTTAACTCTGGAGGAGTGGTAAAATAGGCTTGTTTTACAACTACCCAAGAGTTAAACAGTCGAGTTTTACCGTTTTCGAATGTATTGAGCCGATTTTCTGATATTTAGAAGAATATCAGTAACCAGACAGTTTCTGGTCTCATTGACTTCCATAGTAGGAAAAAATATATTATGGAAGTCAATGAGACCAGAAACTGTCTGGTTACTGATATTATTCTAAAAATCAGAAAATCGTCTGAATACATTCGAAAACGGTAAAACCCAACTGTTTAACTCTGGGGGAGTTGTAAAATGAGCCTATTTCCACAAAAAGTGGAGTATCCCTTTAAGGCTATAGGGGGTGATTTCAGACACAGCACTTAAAAAATGAAAACTATGTCATCATTTACTCACCCTCAAGTTGTTTCAAACCTGAATGAATATCTTTCTTCTGCTGAAAGCAAAAGAAGATATTCTGAAGAATGTCGGTAACCAAACAGTTTCTGATCTCATTGACTTCCACAGTATATTTTTTTCCTACTATGGAAGTCAATGAGACCAGAAACTGTCTGGTTACTGATATTCTTATAAATATCAGAAAATCGTCTGAATACATTCGAAAACGGTAAAACTCAACTGTTTAACTCGGTAAAATGGGAGTGGTAAAATGAGCCTATTTCCAAAAAAAGTGGAGTATCCCTTTAACAATAAGGTTTCGTTTTTTAACATTATTTAATGTATTAACTAACATGAACTAATAATGAACAATATATGTGTTACAGGATTTATTAATCTTTGTTAATGTTAGTTAAATCCAGCTATTCATTGTTTTTTAATGTTAGTTCAGAGTGCATAAATACTGTTAACACATTCGACATTTGATTTCCATAATGTATTAGTTCAAATTAACATTAACAAGAATTAATAAATGCTGTAGAAGTATTGTTCATACTTATTTAATGTTAACTGAAAGTGGACAAGCTCAAAATGATCACTTGTGATCCGATCGACCAAATCGCATCTTAAAAAAAAACATGTGAAAACAGGGCCATAGTGAGCAGGCCACTATTCTGGAAGAGGAATGGCTCAAAATTAGGGCTGTCAAACGATTTATTGGAATTAATCGCATCCAAAATAAAAGTTTGTGTTCACATAATATATGTGGGTGCACTGTCTTTAATTATTTTGTATATATATAAATACACACACGCATGTATATTTAAGAAAAAAAATATTATTTATACATAAAATATTTATATTTATATATCATATAAATTATATATACACATCTATATACAGTATATACATGAAAATATTCCTTAAATATATACAAACATGTGTGTGTATTTATATATATAAAATAATTATACACAGTGCACCCAAATATATTATGTAAACACAAACTTTTATTTTGGATGCGATTAATCGCGATTAATCATTCGATAGCCCTACTCAAAATCCCTCTGGCAACTGTTACGATGAATTTGATGCTAAATTGGCCACATAAAGAGGCCCACCATACTAATAAATTATTGTGGGCTAAGACCAGGTGTTTCAGAAAAATCAAAGTGCACATCATTGTTAAACTTGAATTTGGTAAAGATAATGCCAAATGCACTGAGGAAAAAGTGAATTTTTGTTTGTCAGAGTAACAGACTTTTAGACAGCTGCTCTTTGGAAAAATAAAAGGTATGATTAGCCACTCATATGTGATGCTTCAGGAAAAGGGACACACTACAGCAGCTGCCACTTTTAAAAAACAAAAAAACAAAAAAACAAAAACAAACAAAGAGAGGCTCATTTTGTTAAGCTGTTGAGAGGGAGCTTTGCAGTGAGCAGCTGAGCAATTCTTCAATGCTTTTCAGTCTCTGTGGGCTGATTTCCATACCTTAGCTAACCTCCCAAAGCGAAGTGCAAACACAAACATGCTCCTTAACAGCCAGTTACAATACTGGAGTCAAGCCATCTCAATGTCACTGATGTGTAGTGTAACAAAGTACTAACTCCCATTAATCATAATCATATAATATGTATGTTAAGTATACATAAAAATACATTTAAATATCATAATATATATCAAATATCACTAAGTGTATTGTACTAAAAAGACTACACTGATGCTCAAAATCAAGAGTTTTATATATTATACAAAATTATTCTCATTTGAGACTTTAAGAAACTTGCCATATTGTCACGAAGCCTAATTACAATCTAGGCGAGAATGAAGGGATGGAAGCAGACATGTCAAGACAGGACGGGTAAGAAATGACTCTAGGTGGACCTATAACAGTTAACAGACAGGAAGTGGTGCCTGTAGCCCTGCCTTTGAGTGTTAAATTCTCCAAAAAACATTTGCATATTACATAGATATATGCAAACGGTTGGTTGTGATTTGGGGACCCTAACCCTAAGCAATTCCAGTTATGATGCCCCAACTCTGGGTCAGGAGAGAGTGGCTCATAGCAGTGCCGATTTTGTGCAAAAACAAACAAACAACCAAAAAATAAAAAACACATTGGGGAGTTTGCCAACATCCCTTTTTGTCTCTTCTTTTTTCCTGCTTCAGTAAACTGTGTTTTATTATTCATTTATTCCTGACAAATTTACTGTTTTACTAGCACTCAATCTAACCCTTCTGACTCTGCTTTAAAGGAGTAGTTCACTTTAAAAAACTTTTGCTGATAATTTACTCACCCCCATGTCATCCAAGATGTCCATGTCTTTCTTTCTTCAGTCGAAAAGAAATTAAGGTTTTTGATGGAAACATTCCAGGATTTTTCTCCATATAATGGACTTCATTGGGAACCAAACGATTCAAATGAGAGTTTCAGCGCAAACTGTAAACTGTTCAAAGGACTTCAAACGATTCCAGACGATGAATAAGGGTCTTATCAAGTGAAACGATCGGTCATTTCAAACATAAATAACAAAATTGAAATTTTATAAGCTCAAATGGTCACCTTGCTCTGTTCTGTGATGCACGTTTGTGACTCTCCTATTCTAACTAAATGAACAAATCTTTTTTCGAGTCATTTGTGTCATTTAAAGAACAAAATGAACGAACCGACTCGGAAAAAGATTCGTTCATTTTGATGAACGAGTTCGAACAGGAGAGTCACGAACATGCATCATAGAACAGAGCAAGGCGAGCATTTGAGCTTATAAAACTTAACCTTTGTTATTTATGTTTGAAATGACCAATCGCTTCGCTTGATAAGACTCTTATTCATCGTCTGAAATCGTTTAAAGCCCTTTGAACAGTTTGCACTGAAACTGTCTTTTGGACCTTGAACGTTTGGTTCCCATTGAAGTCCATTATATGGAGAAAAATCCTGGAATGTTTTCATCAAAAACCTTAATTTCTTTTCAACTGAAGAAAGAATGACAAGGATAACTTAGATGACATGGGGGTGAGTAAATTATCAGCAACAGTTTTTTTTAAAAGTGAACTACTCCTTTAACTTTCTCTAAATATCGAGTTGCTACTCATGCAGAACTAATGAAACGATCCATGCACGATAGGTGGTCCCCGCATTCACAAGATGCAATATTAACACGAATCATTTTTTTTTTTTGTATATTCAACATATCACCATTAAAGTTCTATATTATTTCTATAAGCTTCTGGGTATTATATTTTTGTTGGGGCCTCACTTATTGGTTATGTCCGCCCCTGTACAAAAACAGAAGTGTAATACGATCAAATCTCTTACCTCCCATGGGCTCCTCCTTCTCTTCAGCTCATCACACTTTCTCAGTTTGCAGATCTGGTGTCCGATTTTTCTGTTCAGGCAGTTGCTGCAGGAACCGCAGTTCTCCTTCTGCATACAAGGCCCACATACGCCACATCTCTTCCTTTTCTTTTTTGGGGGTACCAGAGGCTCCATCAGTTCCTGGCCCTCTATATGCGGCAAGGTGAACATGCCTGCTTGCTCGTGCTCAGACCTGATGTAGTCAGCTGCAGGAGAAACCACCCTCGTGCTCCTGGCCCCGAGGAACACTTTAGGGTCTTCCTCGTCCATGGAGAATTCATATATGTCCTGGACGGGAGGGCCAGCGCCACCCTTCAGCTTGTGCATACTGAGGGTCCCACTCTCCTTAAGGACAAGAGAGTGGTAAAAGTGGCCGCTAACGGTTTCAAAGTACAAATATAAGGTTATTTACAATACAATACAGCACAGACCAGTCCATAAAGTGTGTGTGCTGTGTTAGGACCACAAGGAAGAATGTTTGCAAAGGGGTTTAAAGGGGGGCGATGGGCACAAGAGGTAGTTCTGGGCATGACGTCATTCACCTGCAGGTGCGGGAATGTCAGGAATAAGGCCGCAGGTGATGGGGAGCATCTCTCTATTACACACACTTGATGTCATTTGGATGTAGACATAAAGGCAGTCTACTTAAGGCAGTCTGGGAACTGTATGGAGAGAGAGAGAGAAAAAATAGGGATAAGAATGCATTTCAGTTTTGGTTAAATTAACTAATGTCAATAATGACTGTAAATAATACAACATTGCCAAAGTTTGGATTATATGTAGGCTACAAAAAAAAATAAAAAGATCAAAATAATAAGTAAATATTAGAATCTATCTATCTGTGTGTTAGGCTACATAAGTTGGGATATGAATATATTATCTATGTGATATAAAGTTTTTAATAAACCTCATAGTAAAGGTCATTTTTGACAGTATCAGCCTGAAATTTCATGGTCATTGCGTTCAATTATCTCCAAAGGGGAAAACCCCAAACGAGACAAAGTGAATCACGATAGGTACTACGTGTGAAATGTGAGAAAATGCTCGGTTATAATGGCGAATCCCTATGAGACAGCACAGCTCTGCATTGCTATCCACAGCTCTTTGTTTGTCCTCTATGAGTCTCAATGCAGGTCTTTCGCTCGACGCTCTTTGTTCAGCGCTTGGGGACCGTCAATAAACTCAAATATTTTAACAGTAACCACGGGTCACGCAGCGAATGTATTATTGAGCATTGTTGTTATGGTTAATGAATCGTTAACAGAACGATATGAATCGCAGTGACGCGTTATTTATTTGATAAAGTATGTGTGGTGGAAGGTAATAGGGTTTTAATGAGGAAATGCCTCTGTGCCTGCATGGCTTAATGTTTCGAGATACAAAACACATCGCAAAGAAATGACTAGCTATAGCCTATATATTACAACAACCGTAGCAATTTCAAGTAAACTTTTTTTTAATAGCCTACTAAGATATAAGTTGTACCAGTCTAGTCTACATAGACATTATTGTGAGCAAAATATAGTTCGATATTGCAGTGCTTGAGTAAGCAGAACGTTATGCTTTAGTCAGCAACATTTTTTAGAGTTTTTACGCGCTCTTAAACTTTAACAACATTTCCGGTTTTATCTGAAACACATTAATAAGATAATTATGACATATAGCCTAAAACGCACAAATAAACCGTGTAAAACATATTGAAAACATGGTAAAAAACATTCTAAAAACATAACAGAAAATGTGTGTGCCGGTATTCATAGCTTATCTTATCTTGTGCAATCTGAGTCCAGCACTGGAAAGCGCATCACTGTCTGCTAAGTATTTTTAATTTCCAGATTAAAAACTAGATATTATATCTATCGAATTAAAGAAGAGAACCTGCTAATTCGGATGAATCCGATATTTCTTTAACGTTAATTAATTATTAATTATTGTAGGCCTACTTGACATAATACTTACTTGTGAAAATTGTTGTCTTGCAAATCCTTCATATTTTTACACTTATAGGCTAAGGCTATCACCTCACGATGATGGTGATAACAGTAATTTTACCCATGTAGGTAATTTATAAACGACTACATAACGGTTTTACAACTCATGTTACAAAATATGTAAGGGTGCGATCTTTTTAAAGTAACTTAATGGCATTCAAACTGAGTAGCCAGAGCTAGAGCAAAATAAACCCGTATGAACCCTACTAGTATGGCGAAATGAAAAGTATGGGCTAGTCTATCCTCAATCGACAACTAAAGAATCCTGCCTAATGGTTAAATGGCCCAAATATAAAAACCAGCCAGTCAAGTGTGTCGCACGCGCTCAATGAGACTTGAGCACGTGGCTCCTCTCACTCAGCCGGGCGCTTTAACTGGCGGCAAAAATGAAGAGTTCAAGAAACTGAGGTGTAAAAACCGGCGATTATCGCTTAAACTGTGAACACATACACGCTCGTATTAGCTTTTCCGATTAAAGTTGACAAACAAGTGACAGTTTTCCTCGGAAGAGTGAGAGAAACGACACATCAGCAAGGCCCCCCCTCTGCATAAAGAAAACAACACCCCGGGGTGCGTGTTGGAGCGTCGCCGTGCCCGATTAGTTCCAAAGACACTAAATAGAACATTTCTGAGTGAACAGAATGTTACATTTATAAAGCATTCAATACATTGTAACAAACGCAGGTCCAACGTTTTCTGGTGTTCTCGTCAAATTGGTAGTCTACTCTCATTTTACCTCATAGCCTAATATAATCGAAAAAGTTATCAGTAATCGATGTGTATTGCGCTAATCACCTCATTAGGGATACAAAAAACGTACACACGAGAATACACATCTTTCACTTGTGCAAATTTGACGTTTTCTAACTTTTTCCCCCAAAGGGAAAAGGTTTCAAAATGTAGAGAAATAATATGCAGGAAGGACTTACCAAGAGAAGGAAACGTGCTCGTGCGTCTTGTCAAAACCCATTTAGATTAAAAAGATGCTTTACTTTGAAAAAAATATATAATAATTCATACATATTCAACTCAACATGACTAAAAAATGACTAAAACACAAGTTGCTTATCTTAAAATGCAGTGCAAATGAGGGAAAAAATCACTTGCTGCACGGGTTAAAAAACACTAAACAGTCAGGACATGACATGGCAAATTTCACGATAAGAAAAAGTGTTGCTATTTCATTATGGGGCAGACCCTTTAAACTTTCCTCTAAGTCTCGTCCATGTACTCTAGGGAAGTTTTAGAGTTAAAAAAACGATGAGGAGGAGGAAGGAGAGGCGGCGAGAGACTAAAGTAAGTTGCGGAATGGAGTTCAGAGGGGAACGTTGGGGTTAAAATTACGTCATCGCGGTGACAACAAAATGTCTAGATTTGAAGACCAAAAAAAAAAGAAAAAAAAGAAAAACGACTCAATGGTATGTCACGTTGCCAACATCCTTACCACATGGTGACATTTAAATCTCTAGATATTAACACAATACACATTTTAAAATGTGCCTGGTTTAAGAGATGCACACTTCCAAACATAGGGCGTTTTGTGTATGTTTTATTACATAGCACTGTAAACAATTGGATTTATCTGAAAAACGATAAGGAAAGAAAACAACATCAATAGCAGTATACTAAAAACAAAATTCACATCTTTCCTACTAAGTTTCCATAAGCAAACAAACCATGAATAATCATCATCAAATCTCTAGAACTGCACTTTAAATGATTGGACCGATGCAATACTGTGCTGAGAGTCCATTTTTTCAATGCATGTCGCATTTTGGGTAAAACAAATGATACAATCAAGCATCACATATAGCATTATTATGAATTGTTATGGTCAGTTATGCTTTAAATAGGGTGGTTATGGTCACATACGCAATAAATAATATGAGAAACAGTTTTCAAAAACAGATTTAGCCTATACTGTCAAAATAGTACAGTAAACAAATAAAAGCTTCAGTGTTAAACCATCAGAAATATGGTTTACTTCTCACACAATCATTGAGGACGGAAGCCAAAATCAGTCTGTAATGGTAATATAAGACTATTGTTCTGCAATGCAGAAATTAGTCACCTATTGCCTCACTTCTCGGAGGCACGGATCAATACATGACAGTGCAGTTCAATCTCATTAAGAAATGAGACTCATGAAATTTCAGGATGGAAAGGACAGAGTTATAAAACTGACAATACGAAATAAACCAAGAAAGAGTACGAACACAGGTTTGAGGGCAAATGTTATCCAAACAAGACGTAAATAAAATGGATGAAACATTTTTAAATAAGAAAATGAGGCTCAGAAATGTAGTTACTGTCCCTTTAACCTGGGTGGTCCTGTAATAGCACATTTGATAGTGTTAATAACAACATTGCATCTTTGGGAGTCACACGCTTCCATTCATGGACGACAGTCTTATACATTTTCCTGAAAAAATCCTGAAATGCATTCCAAAGGACATGTAATTACTCAAACCTGTTCCCTCTCTCCTTTCTTCATCCCCATTTTGCCATAAACCCATTGTTTTAATTATGGTACGGAAGCAGAAAGAGGCCCACTAGGTTCGGACCTGGAATTTGCCAGCCTTGGTCATGTATTTGATGCCTTTGAAAGGTTTGTACTTCTCGCCGTACATGTCCAACCTATTTACTTTCAGACCTGTCGGGCGAGAAAGCGGAAAGCAAACATGTCAGTTGCGAAGCACATATGCATGTGGCACGATAGAGTCCTTGGGGAAAGGTCACGAATGCTAAAAGAACTGAATCAATGATCAGTCAATGTGCTTGAAACCCTGTCTTACAGTGCCATGTTACAGGTGCAGCTGTTCCAACCATCTGTTTGAGTATCAAAACAGCGCCACCTCCTGGCCAGATATTGCAACTGTCATCAATAGTCTCACTTGCACATTCATATGCAGAATTGCACTTTATTACATCCCCTGTGGGAGATTAAAAAAAAATCTTGACTGAAGGTCAGCTGTGAAAATTTCTCTGTTCACGTTTATTTTATCTCGGAGGTACAACAAACTAATTTTATATTTTAATGGACTAATTATATATATTTCTAATGGAATACATTTATATCCCCAGTGCCAAATTTTACTGTGCATAGTAAAATAATACAATAAATATCCACAATTAAATGTGAACTAAAAGCCTTGTGCACTGCAATCCATAACTGTTTAAATTCAATTAGTGAACTAAAATGGTTTTAAAAATGTATAAAACAAGTACAACTTTTTATTACTTTTCTATGAACAATCTTGGTGTTGTGTTGGGTCAACACTTGATGTCCTCTAAATTCTGAAGCAAAATCAGTTAAAGGGATTGTTCACTTTGAAATTAATTTTTGGTATGTTTTAGTTTACCTCAAGGGCATCCAAGATGTAGGTGTCTTTGTTTCCGCATTATTTTCAATTTTTAGGTTAAACCGTTCGTGTCTATCAGTCATATAATGCAGGTCTATGGTCACCACCTCGTAATGGAAGACGATTTCGATATATCAACAGACAACGTTGAATTTTTTCATTTTTTTTTTTTAAATTCACTTCCAGCACTTGCGCAGACCGAAGCGTACGCGCCCTCAGATCACTTGGACGTGGCTGTGGTTACAAGAGGTAAAAACGATATAAATACTGTTCGTTTTCTCACACAAACCGCTTGTTTCTTGTCTTAGGCCATCAATGTGTACTTACCTTTACGAGTCATTAAATCATGTTTAATTTGGACTTCTCTGTGCATGCTCTTTGAGGTGGTGACCATAGACCTCCATTATATGACTGACAGACGAACGGTTTGACCTAAAAATATCAAAATCGAAACTACTGTGGAAACAAAGACACCTACATCTTGGATGCCCTTGAGGTAAGCTAAAACATACCGAAAATTCATTTCAAAGTGAACTAACCCTTTAAGAAATCCATGATATGGTACCTGAAATGGCCAGCTGCTGAATCTTGAACTGGATGTTGATTGTTGGGTTTTCATCAGGTTTGAAGGCTCCAGCCTGGAGACTCACAGATCCTTTTAGACTAGGCAGTTTCTGGGGGTTTATCTTACCCACATCCCATGACAAAAGCTGCAAATAGCAACAATTCATAGCAAAATTAATATGCAGCTTCAGCCAGTTAAAAATTCACATGAAACTAAATAAAAAGACTGATGCACATAATGACAGCATTATATTATGAGCCTAAATCTGGTAAATCATGACCTGCTATTAAAATGTGTGTGTTTATTTGTTGTCACCATTAAACTAAATGATATCTGTGTTGATCAGGGAGCACTTTAGCCTTTGCACGTGAAAAATACAATGCACACTGACTGATTTTTACAATGAAAAACAGTGTGAAAATAAAAAGTTTGCTCTCAGTTACCTCATCAGCACCACCTAAAGAACAACAAACACAGAAAACAAATGCTTGTGTACCTTGGTGACAGGGTCAAAAGTGTAAGTGCCCTGTGAGGCGTTGAGGTTGGCATTGAGGACGCCACGGGGCAGCTGACTGCCCACCAGGACCGATTCCACCGCCTTACCCATGGTCTGCTTTGGGCCGAGGGTGAGCTCAAAGCGACCTTGAGAACTGCCCTCTCTGAAGCTGATGTTATGCTTTACATACACTGGGATGGCCACCAGGCTGAAGAATAAGGCAATTAAGTATTCAAATCACAGATATAACTATATTATACTGCAAAACAACAGCTTATAGCTATGCTCAAAAATGTTTTATAATGTGATATATAAAATATAATATAATAGAAAACAGTTGTTTTAAACTGTAATAATATTTCACAATATTTTACAGTGTTTTTGATCAAATGAATGCAGTCTTGGTGAACAAATAAGAAACTTTATCCAAAAACGTCATGAAATGAAATGACTGATATTAGTAAGGGATTCTTGAGATTGTCCCACTGCTCTTCGCAAAAAGGGGCTTTCGCACCAGGAAGTTATAGGAACTCAGTCATAGGAACTAACCACCAGGTTGTGGGTTTTGTGATAGTGGAGATGGAATGTAGTCGTACAATTTATGTGATTGAAAAAGCAAAAGTTAAAGGGATACTCCACTTTTTTTGGAAATAGGCTCATTTTACCACTCCCCCAGAGTTAAACAGTTGAGTTTTACCGTTTTCAAATCCATTCAGCCGATTTTCTGATATTTAGAAGAATATCAGTAACCAGACAGTTTCTGGTCTCATTGACTTCCTTAGTATATTTTTTTTTCCTATGGAAGTCAATGAGACCAGAAACTGTCTGGTTACTGATATTCTTCTAAATATAAAAAAATTGGCTGAATGGATTCGAAAACGGTAAAACCCAACTTTTTAACTCTGGGGGAGTGGTAAAATGAGCCTATTTCCCAAAAAAGTGGAGTTAATTACTGTATATGTAATCTTTGCATTTGCATGGCTTTTTTAAAAAAGGTGGACCAATCAAAGTACACTTATGTCACTGATAGTTCCTGTTGTGCTGGGTTAAGCCCTACTATGTAGGAGATCACTTAGTTCCCCCAAAAGGCGTTCCTATAACTAAAATCGTTCACAGTTCCTGCAGAGCGAATACCTCAAAAAGCAGGTACTTCTACCAATAGTTCCTCTAGTGTGAAAGCCCCTAAAATGAATATCTAAAATATCTTTTTTGGCCATTTCCCCACTATGAGTTACTAATCCTGCCTTTAAAGCAAATCATATGTTGGGATGTTCTCACTTCTGAGAGCTGACGTGGTAAGAGAGGAGGCGGAAGTTTCCGTCTGGTGGGATGAAGGAAAGAATTCGCTCGGCTTCCCAACGCTTGAACCGCACACAGGGGTGGAAGCTGACATCATCCAGGAGTCGAGGGTTCTACAGAATGAAAGATACCGAATGCAAAAGGAAAAAAAAAAGGAATGAGGTATATGGGTTAGAGTTAGTAGTATTTAGTAATATAAAATATATTGCAGACTTGGTCATTTTGTAAAAGTGAAAAATGTTCTAGAATTGAGAGTCCATTATGGATGGATACGCTTCTTGGAGCATCAAAAACTCTAGCACTATTCAATGTCATTACAAAGCTGGGAAGAGCCAGGATGTTGTTTAATAATTCCGATTGTGTTCGGATGAAAGGAGAAAGTCATATACACTTAATATATATAATTAAGTATATTATGGGAAAATTTTAATTTTTGCATAAACTATTCCTTTTAAAAAACTCCAAGACACTGATGTAATGGTTGTTCGGGACGTCAAAAAGTTAAAAACGGATTTTTGAAAAGATTTACCATAAATGACAAGGTGAGATCAGGCATTCCTGTCAGTTTCACACAGGCGTCTACCACTCCCTGGATCTCTGCTGTGATAGTGGAACCTTTGAGGGAAAATATAATAGTTCATAAATGATTTAATGATTCATAGATTAAAGAAGTAGTTCACTTTAAAAAACAACTTTTGCTGATAATTTACTCACCCCCATGTCATCCAAGATGTCCACGTCTTTCTTTCTTCAGTCGAAAAGAAATTAAGGTTTTGGATTAAAACACTCCAGGATTTTCTCCATATAATGGACTTCAATGGGAACCAAACGGTTCAAGGTGAAAATGAGAGTTTCAGTGCAGCTTCAAAGGGCTTTAAACGACACCAGATGATGAATAAGGGTCTAATCTAGGACCCTTCGAGTCATGACTCGAAAAAAAGATTTGTTCGTTTTGATGAACGAGTTCGAACAGGAGAGTCACGAACGCTCATCACAGAACAGAGCAAGGCGAGCATTTGTTTTTATAAAACGTATACTTTTTTAGTAATTTTTTTTTAATGAGCGATCGTTTCACTTGATAAGACCCTTATTCGTCGTCTGGTGTCGTTTAAAGCTGCACTGAAACTCTCATTTGGACCTTGAACCGTTTGGTTCCCATTGAAGTCCATTATATGGAGAAAATCCTGAAATGTTTTCATCAAAAACCTTCATTTCTTTTTGACTGAAGAAAGAAAGACATGGACATCTTGGATGACATGGGGTTGAGTAAATTATCAGCAAAAGTTTTTTAAAAAGTGAACTACTCCTTTAATGATCAGACAGCAACGTCATCTGCGAAAATCGAGATGCGGACAAATAATAAGATCTACCTGATTTGTCAATGATAGCATCGATTTCTTCCACCACGTCAAAGTAAGCTTCGTTGTTGGTATATTTGACTCCTGTGCGCCGCCATGGGACCACTGACAGCTGACCTGTAGGAAGCTGCTCGCCAACATTAGTACTTCCTGTTCACATATAACAAACACAAGAAATGATTATTATGGATTTCACGAGCTGAGAGACATTTAACACACCACAAAAATCACACAAAATACCTGTGATGGTGTTCACTACTGTGCGCAGGATGGTTGGAGGTTTGATAAGCTCTTTTAGGATGTTCGATTCGGTGGCCAGAGGGAAGCCATTATCCAACATCTCCTCCAGCAGCTCATAGACCACAACAACATTGTCTTTAATAGCTGCCTCTGTGCACACCCCAAAATAGTCCTAAAGGGGAAGATATAACACATTAATTGACTTTTAAACTGATCTACCATGTTATCAACATCTGATGCCATCACTAGACCATGATAGGGCTACAGTACTTTTTTTGTTTGAGTTGTTTTTGGGCATAATATCATTCTACTACAATTTTGGACATGTACACTACCGTTCAAATTTCTAAAGTTTGAGATCAATAAAATGTATTTTTTTTTTAAATGAGAGAATGATTTTATTCAGCAAGGATACTTTAAAGGTGACAGTACAGACCTTTATAATGATACAAAAACTTTCTATTCATCAAAACATCCGGGAAAAAAAACATTTTGGTTTCAACAAAAATATTAAGCAGCTCAACTTTTTTTTTTAACATTGTTAATAATAATAATAAACGTTTATTGAGCAGGGTTAAGCTGTACATATTAGTACTGAGTAATATCAAGTACATATAAGCTTACTATAGGGTTTTTAATCTCGAAATATTTAGATTTTAATCTTTCGACTTTAATCTCGAAACATTTCGACTTTAATCTCGAAACTTTTCGACTTTAATCTCGAAACTTTTCGACTTTAATCTCGAAACTTTTCGACTTTAATCGCAAAACTTTTCGACTTCAATCGCGAAACTTTTCGACTTTAATCTCGAAACTTTTCAACTTTAGTCTCGAAACTTTTCGACTTTAATCTCGAAATTTTTCAACTTTAGTCTCGAAACTTTTCGACTTTAATCTCGAAATTTTTCAACTTTAGTCTCGAAACTTTTCGACTTTAATCTCGAAATTTTTCAACTTTAGTCTCGAAACTTTTCGACTTTAATCTCGAAATTTTTCAACTTTAGTCTCGAAACTTTTCGACTTTAATCTCGAAACTTTTCGACTTTAATCTCGAAACCTTTCGACTTTAATCTCGAAACCTTTCGACTTTAATCTCGAAACCTTTCGACTTTAATCTCGAAATCTTTCGACTTTAATCTTGAAATATTTCGACTTTAATCTCGAAATCTTTAAACTTTAATCTCGAAATGCTAGATTTTTTTTTTACATTGTGGTTCAGGGCTTCTGTATTTATGAGTCACAAACAATGTGTTTAAATTATTATTATTTTTTTTTTTACTTTATGTCAGGCGACCCATTTTTGAAATGAGCAGCAGTTTTTACCAGTATTTGAGAGAGATCTACAAACCTTTTCACTCTGCCACAAGGATCAGTTGGGCTCCTATGGATGATGCATTATGTTAACCATTACCTTGTTAATTAATAACAAAAGAGCCATGTTTGCAGTTGTGTCACCATGACATTTGGGAACCTTTTTATTTTTATATAATTTATTTTATAATTAAGACACCATTTTAAATCGTTTTCTTGGTCAGTTCATTTGTTCGGACAGTTGCACCACCTGACATTTCTTAAGACAATAATAATGCAAAAGCAGGATACAAAAACCTGCACGTTATGACACTGACTCATATATCAAGGCAAAATTATATTAAAATCTAACATCATGGTATATTCTACGATTAAAATCACACAAACCTGAAATGTGTCCACCACACGATGGAGGAACTCGATGACAAACAGAGGAGGCACCTCGCTCTGTATGACGGCCACGAAGTAGATGCGATGTCGGAGCACGTTAATGAGGTAGTGGTGCGGGGTCGGGATCACCGGAGGCACGTTCTCCGGTTCCGTTGCCCGTTCCAGGGCCTCGAAAAAGTAATCGCAAACGGATCGGCTGACCACACTCTTCCAGTGCTTCTCCAGAAAGATATCCCCCGATGCGTTAACCAAGAAAAGACTGTGGATCATCGTGGCAGCTGGAAAGACAAAACAAAAAATGTGAAACGCAAAATTACAAAATACTTTTGTAGATCAAATGGAGATCTGAAGCCTACATGGTCTTTAGTCGTTCAGGCATCAACAGAAGAGTAAACCTGCCAGCATCTTCATGGGTAACTGATAGGCCTCTGAGTCATTTGTTATTCTACATCCCTATCTGGTTACCGGATAGAAGAATAGATTGTTTTTAAAAGCTCGGATGAAGAGACAGGAACGCGTTGGTTTAGTTGTTAATATGATCACATCACCATCCCCGTATCTATGCTTTAATATTTTTCCTCCCCTCTCTCGCATCACAGGACTGTCTTGTGACAAGCTACGGATTAAAAAGGTTCATTCATTCCACATTTTCACCAGCCGTTTCTTTTTCTTTTGGTGTAAATGTTTATATCGTATACGTGAAATAATACTCACAATTTCTGGATTTTAGTTCTGCCCCTTCCCGTGATTTTTATTTTAATAAAGCAAAACCAGAAATGTCGCTTCCTTCTCTGTTATTTTGAGACTAGAAAATGTATTATTGACTGTCATTCGCTCTGACCAATGGTGGGCTGCGTATAGCACATGTGCCCGCCTACTCTAGTTTTAATTGGTACATATTGCGGAAGCTAGTTGACAATAATACTCAAAGGTTATTGGACAGGGGCAAATAAACGTCACCGTACAGCGTTTTTTTTTTTTTGTATTGGCTTAAGGTGTCGTGTGTGCCCTCTGACAATGGGCATAAAGGTTGGAAATAGGGCTGCCAAACACCTCCATAGGATACTAAACTCTCTACATAATGCATTTATATAAGACATATTGCTTTCTTTGCATATAAACAAAAATCATTACAAATATTTTTCTCTACATAGAAGCTTGTTAATCCTGACACCATCTTGTTTTTAGTATTAACTATGTTTTATTCAAGCCTTTAAGTTGTGTCCAAATGACATGGGGCCAATTGTGTACAAATTCTAAACTACTACACTGTCCAAAATCAGACAAAAATCAATAAATCCTGCTTCAAATTAAATGTAAATAAAACAGGCATAAAAACCTACTTTTCTGAATCAAACATTGGAAATAATCAGGCAGATATTTAAATGACAGGGGATAAATAAAACTTGTGTCCGAATTCAAATACCAAGGCATCATAACAGATTCTAAACATTTAAATCACATATAAAAAAAGTCTAAAAATTTTATATCACAAATTTCCAATTCATTAAGATCACGGTTGTCACTTCAGGCAGCTAAAATGCTCAGTATGGTTCTGTCTCACATCACTGACTGTCTTACAACCTGGTCAAAGGCAAATAAAACAACACTGAAATCACTTTATAAACAGACAATCGAAATTGTGGATAAAAACAGAGATCACCATTGTGCTTTTAAGTTGGGAAAATGTTATCAAGTATCCAAACCTCTGTTATCCAATGGTCTGTCATCTCCACTCAGTCAGTGTGTAAACATCAGGAACACCACAGAGAGTAACGCGACCCAGGAGACTGCTGTTCCTCTGTGGAAAAGTGGATTTAGTCAGAGTGTCTTTTCAGTCACAGCAGCACAGGTGGAACTCTGTCCCTCAGAACATCAGAGAACACCACATACACACTGTTCAAAACACATAAAAAAAAACTGGTTTGAAAACACATCAGACATGTCAGCATTAAAAATATGTATCTTACCTCAACCCATCTGCTGCCACCTGCTATATATACTGTATGTATATATATATATATATATATATATATATATATATATACAAATCCGCACAAAACCTTTCGAATACATCATTTTAATGATGAGCACAATAATAAACTAAAACAGTTTTTAAATGCAAAGAATTTCCCAAGTAATTTCTTTTAATTTAGCGACAGACAGCACAACGCAATTTCACAAAAAGTCTTGTCTGAATCTATATAGAAGTTTAGTGTAAAAAGAATAAAATGTAAAAGCTCAGAAACCTTAAGCCATTGCAGTTTCTAAATAAAAGACACATTTTTACTAATTTTCAAGACTCCACTTACTACATCAGGAACACTGTAAAGATTAGCCAGTTTTCAAAACCTGACCAAACGCCATCTGACCGATGCGCTGTTTTTGAAACAAAAGAGTAGCATGACATTTTATTCAAAGAAATGAATAATTTGCTCCTGAGATTTTTCAAGAAATACAATAACAAGTGAAATGGCTCAACATAATTTATTTTTGTTTCATGTTAAAATGTACAGAGTTCTTTGAAAGTACTTGCTAAGAAAAAAAGAAAAGAAAGAAACAAATAAATGGAAATACATACAAGGACAAAACAGAGAGGAGTGGAAGGTGGACGCTTCCCACCATCACGGAGCGCCCCAGCTCGGCTCTCTCTTTCTCCGGCTACCAGGCTCTCTCTTAGCTTACAACTCACCATGTACAATTACAAAGTATACGAAAAGGTAAGCAATATAAACAGACAGAAATATACTGAGCTCATTTTTACATGCCTCATAGATGTAAGGAAGTTGTCCTATACACACAC
Source organism: Cyprinella venusta (assembly GCA_038021265.1). Taxonomy (NCBI): domain Eukaryota; kingdom Metazoa; phylum Chordata; class Actinopteri; order Cypriniformes; family Leuciscidae; genus Cyprinella; species Cyprinella venusta. The sequence goes on along the minus strand of CM075865.1, from coordinate 42,150,507 downwards.
AATAACCAAGAAAATAAAGAAAATAACGCTAAGTGACCTTTAGATATCTGTTTTTTCCTTTTGTTTTAAAATAGCATTAATATACTACACAAAGATAGAAAACTCTAGAGATGAGATGGAATGGAAAGGTTAAAGGCATCTTAAATTCACTAAAAGTGAGTTGTAATTTTTTTTAGTTTTGAATTTCTTAATAATTTTACCCCAAGAGTCGAGCTAAAAAATATGCATTGTTTTTTCCTGAAACAGAAGTGAAAAAAATGACAGTACCAATATCCATGTCAGAATTTCTTTTTTTTTATATTTTAGAAAAAACTTTTTCTCTACAATAAGTCTTCTAAAGTCAAAAAGAGTCAGCTTGTGTCATAAAAGAAAGCTGCCCAGTCTGATAAAATTCAGAAAAACAAAAGCGCACAAATAATATATGAAACGTCAGGTCATTGAGAAAGATTCCTCATATTGACAATGAATACTGGAACATTAAGAAATTCTCTGCCTGTTGTCCTAAAACAGTAACATCTCAGGACATCATGCACTTTAACCTTTATCCCGGGTATGAGTATTCGTCTGTCCATGTGTGCATTGCAGACACGGATCTAATTATTTGTACAACTCCCTCTTGTGGCTAACAGACAACATTTCCTCTTCATGATCAGCTGGAGTACGAAGAGCGCTACTTACTGGTGCCACAGTAAGGCCGACTTTAGGAGGCATCGTTAACATCATTGGATGAGCACAGTTCAACGCTAACGTACTCCTGTGTGGTTAAACCCTTTTGACCGCTGCACTGTGTAGTATGAAATTAAAGACCTTCCCACTATTGACATCTGTGGAGTGTTCGTGAAAAGTGTGTAATAGATTTCACGAGTGTGTGCTGTGAACCAGGTAGTACCAGAATATTTACATTATTCATTTCCATGGACTTCTGTTCAGTCCAGTCTATGGATTGGACGCATGGTCATTACTATTTATGTCCGTTAGGGCTCTTACCACTATTAAGTTGTGATATACACCATTCCATAATGGGAAGACACAGATTTACAGACAACTCGGACACCATGTGCATCCCGACTAGAAGTGCCTCCACGTAAGCTTTCAAGTGGCTATAGAGCTGTGTGTGTGTGAGCGAATGTATTCATGAGTGAGTATGAGTGAGCGAGCATGAATCACTTTGTCCAGAACAACCACACACATAAAGCATGAGAAGGTCAAACTGAAACACAAGCATTTCAACAGTCATTGAAAAAAAAAAAAGAGAACATTTTAAAAAATAACGTAAATAATAATAATATAATATCAAAAAAAAAAAAAGAAAAAGTCCATCTACAATTATTTTGTCTCTTTTAAGGTAAGGCTTCCTATGTCAATTGAACGATTGTGAGCATGATTCAATGTATGTTCATTACGTAAATGTATTTGCTTCTCAGTTTGAAAAGTTAGGTCCACTTCCCCTTTAGCTGCTTATATGCCCCTTCTGTCGCATGTATGGAGTGGCGGACACTTCGGCAGACCAACCCTGTTGGCTCACCTGTTGGTAAGGACTGAAGGAGCATGACACTTGCCACAATAAAGGTCCATTAGATCATCTCGCATGATCAGCCCATCATCATTTCCCCAGCTCCATCAGCTCAGGCAATTGGGAAATGAACCTAAAAGGAACAGAGCTTGACGACAAAATATTTATAAAGGAAAAGAAATCGTCGCAGTCTCTATGTCCTCTTCCTCCACCAAGCTCACTTATTGTGTTGCCATTTCGCCCAGATTTGGAGGGTGGAAACAAATGGATCAAGTACAGAGATGCAGAGTCTGGTGGGGAATGTCTCTCAGTTCTCTCTGCTAGTTCTCTGGTGCTCATCTGCTCATGTAAGGCGACTGTTTGGGGACGCCAGCGTAGCTGTGGTGTGAGGGGCCCGTGTACATCATGTTTCCATGATGATTGGGCTGCATAGGCTGCTGTGGGTAACCCTGCCCTCCCATCATGCCCATTTGCATCTGCATGGGGTACTGGGCTGGCTGGTTCATATAGGGCGGGTTACTGTGGTACCCGCTGTTCATCATGGGCTGCGGCATGCGGTAGCCAGCTGACATGGCAGCGTTTAGCTGATTCATGTTCATAGAGTTGTAGGCAGCAGGTGTGGGCATGAGGTTGGTCATCATGCCACGCTGCACCGCTAGAGTGCGTGGGGAGCCTTGCATGGTCACAGCGCCAGAGCTGCGACTGTACAATTGCTGCTGGTGAGGGGAGCCTGCAGGAATTTGAGAGGCTTTGGAACGAATTGAAATGTGGCCTTTGACAGTAGCCATTTGGCCTTGCAACCGCTGCGTATGGGGAGGGGGAGGTAGTCCGATGTTAGCGCCTGTCATGTTGCACTGAATCAAAGGAGAGCCCAGGTTCATGGAGCCAGAACTCAAATTGGGAGGTGGGGTCATAGTGGGCTGAGCCTGGGGCAAGGGTGGGTGTGGGGAAGAAGCAAGCTGTGCTAAGCCTGGGTTGGATAGGGAAACGCTTGTGGCGTATGAGGTGACAGCAGCTGAATGCGAGTAAGACATGGCATGGGGGTCCATGATGGTGTTGGTTAGCTGCTGGAGTTTGGCTAAACTGAAAGTAGCTGAGGGTTGACCGTACCCGCCGGCTCCAAAGTCCTGGCCCATGCGGTCATACAAACTCCTGCCTCCACCACCGCTGCCTGCACTTTCAGGAATCTCCATGATCATGGGTGTTGAAGCGAACCCATTTCCCATGCTGCACTGCGAGAGTGCTTGCTGTTGAGGTGGAGGGGGTGGTGGAGCAGAGGGTGGAGGCTGAGGGTTTTGCTGCTGTTGAGGTGGTTGCGAGACTTTCTTCTGTTGCTGCTGGTTAGCACTTGGAGGCCTTTCGATGACGCAGCCTTGTGGAGACTTTATACCACAGGTTGGAGTGCTGGAAGAAGGGGGAGGAGGTGGAGGTGGAGGTTGTGGGACGCCACTACCACTGTTGGCTCCAGGTCCATTAGTTGGTCCAGGACCTGCTTGCTGGATAAGGCTACAGCTCCCCATGGTGATCTGAGAGCCAACGCCCGTGCTAGAGGATGTTAGCCCGGGAGTTGAGACGAAGGAGCAGCTGTTGCCTTGCGAAGACGATGACGACGGTGTGGTTGAACTTGAGGATGAGGATGACGAAGAGGAAGCAGCCACTGCTGCTGCAGCAGCTGCAGACATGCCACCTCCATTACTTCCATTTCCTCCTCCGTTACCTCCACCACCCATGGTTGAGTCATAGCTGCTCGGATTGTCATAGTTTTCGGTGGTGCTTTCAATGCTGCCAAGGTCACTAAAGCCACTGTCCACCACTTGCTGTGAATGATCAGAAACTGATGGCACATCCATCATGGGGGAGGTTTCCATGTTTTGCAGTGAGGGAGCAGATAGAGAGCTGGGATGTTCTGGGGTTATTTGGGTATACCCTCCGCCTGTTCCCCCTCCAGTTCCTGTGGGACCAGGCACCCCTGGTCCAGGGTCCATGGGACCAGGAGTCATTCCAGGGCTGTTGACTGAACGGACAGACTGGTTTGGTAACGTGGGCATTGGTGGGTTGGGCATGGGACTGTGCTGGGAGGCTCCACACTCTTCCACCAGGGCTAGTGTTTCCTCCTCTCCCTCACCGTGACTGTAGCTCTGGAGGGTTCGACAGGCAGCTAGCGTCTCCTCACAGTCCTGGTAGGCTCCATGGGGCTCTGCATCCTCCTCCTGTGCCTCACCTTGCGTAAGTGACTGGACAGCTTGGACTGTTTCTAGATCCAGCTCACTGCTGTGGTGATGCGTGTGTTGCTGGTGGCTCAGGTCATCTTTGAAGTCAGGATGCTGGTGTGAGTGCTCAGTCCCCATCATGAGCACGGACTTATCCTCGACGTGTAAAGGCTGCATGTCCAGAGGTTCAGAGGGGACTGCAATGGTGGTTACTGTCTCTACAGCTGCCGCGGCTGCTGCAGATTCCTCCTGCTCTCGTCGTCGGCGTTCATCTGTATCAGCAGAGCTAGACTTCACCTCTTGCACCTCCTCGGCGTCCTCCTCCTCGTCCTCGCCCTCCTCCCGTTTGCTGACATAATCCCGTGCCACGTTGACCTGCATGTCTAAAAAACCCTCACTACTCTGGGGTTCTTCTTTCACAGGGGGAGAGCGAGCAGGCGACGATGGTTCCTCCTCTTCATCATCTTCTGGCTCCTCTACATCATCCTCAGAGTCTTGGCTCTTCTTCCTTTTACTGCTACTGCTGCAGTCACTTTTCTCTTCAAGACGACCGTCCCCTTCGTCATCTGCATCATGATCATCGCTACGTCGGCTTCCTGAACCTGGTGTAGTTGCTGTTCTCCGCTTAACCCCATTATCACAATCTTCATCATCCTGCTCTTCATCCTCTGCATCTGCGCTAGCTCTTGGCTGAGAGACCCTGCTGCTGGAAGACTGTGGCATGGTACGAGACGTTGGACAGCCGATCTTCTCCACTGCCCATGGTCTGTCATCCTCTTCATCATCATCTTCTGGCTCAGACAGAGGAGAAGGTTTAGGTACAGGGGGAGGGAGGTTGGAATTTTTTGGTGGCCGACCTCGCCTTTTGGGTTTAGATGGCTCTCTAAAGCTCTGAAGAAAATCATCCTCCTCTTCAGAATCTTTCTGCTTATCAGGATTGAGGTCAGATGTTATGGCTCTGGCTGTCCTCTTACAGGTCTTGTCCTCCAATGTTGAATTATCTAGCTGCTTCTGCTGAGCTAATCGGCTTTGCTCAAATTCCTGTCTCGCTGCTTCCTCTTGGGCCCGCTGAAGGTAATAGCTCCGAGGTTTTCTCCCAGGCTTCATTTTGATCTTTGGGGGTGGTGGGTCCTCTGAGGATGGAACTGCCAGACTAGTGTCAGCTGTCTGACCAGCTCCACTACCAGGTTTCCTGCCTGGGCGTTTCTTCCAGTGGAGTGGCTTGCGACTCTTGCCCTTAGGCCAGCCTTTCTTCTTTTTTACTGGGACCTCAGGCATCTCAGTCGCTGCCCCTGTTCTCTGTGTGGCCTCTGAAGTTTCAGGTCTTCTCAGGACATCAATTGGCTTCAGCACAGGAGTGGGATCTGAAAACAAAAAAGGTAACCATTTTTTAATATTTTTTTTTAAATCACACTCTGGCAGACGCAAATATTACACAAAACTTTCAAGAATACACAAATAATAACCCCAGCAGGAGTCCTTTGTTGTACTAACCGTCTTCCTCCGATTCAGTCAGATTCCCTCTGTTGATACTTTTAAGGGCTGGTCCCATGTGTTTGCGGGCTGCTGTGTAGCGTCGGAGAGGGTTGCCAAATGGAGTTTCCTCTTCTAGTCTGGGCATGGGCCTTTCAGAATCTGAATCCACAAATGCCTCATCCAGAACTTCAGTAGTTTCTGAGATGGTTTCAGTAACTACACTGCTGTGGGGATGGCTGCGCTGACGTGCACGTCGCTTTCGAAAGGACTTCTGAGACTACAGGAGCAAAAAAAAGAAAAAAGAAAAAAAATTCTTATTATCCACAGCATCTTATGTTCAAAACAATAAAACAGGTTTTATAGACTGACATGCTTATTTTTAAGGTCTATATTAAAGGGACACTCCACCCATTTGCATTAAGATATCCATTGTTAGAAAAATAGTCATACTATTGAATGGTCGTCCAACACTCTCATTTTCCCCTGAGACGAGAGAAATCCGCTATTTACCTTTTTCACTTCCTCCTACAATGAAGCAAAAAACTTCATTTTACGTCATTGTAGGAGGAAGTAGGAGGAGGACGTGAAAGGGGGGGGGGTTTCTGTAAAGACTACAAGCACTAGTTCCCACCCTTTCAAACCCGCCCATAGGGGGTTGGACCTAATGCCCTAACAGACCAATCACAGATCAGTGCCAGTGCGTTTGATTTCACCAGCAGAAACTTTTTGAAAGTATGGACGAAGGTACTGAATACTCAGACAGATGCATTATTGATAGGGTTGGGTACCGAAACGCAGTGCAAATAGGGAACCGGTTCCGACGTAAAAGAAAAACAACAAAAGACCGAATAAGAACGAAAATTCTTAAAATTCGAGTCACTGTGTCATGAGGCGCACACGCACTATACGGTTTGGAGCACAGTCTGATCTGTCTCGCATGCGCGCTCTTGCTCAATCGCTCTAGATTCCGGGAGATTTTAACTAATTTGCAGGCATCAATATGCCAATATCATTATCAATATGCGGGAAATCAACTATCTGATTTCATTGAGCGAAATGATTTCCAGGTGGTAGCATAGAGATGAGCTCAACTCTAGTCTACATTGATGTGCGGAGTAGTGGGAGTGGCCTGCGGAGCTGAGCATTGCAATGCACGATGGGGATTGTTGTCTACAATCCACAAGCACTAAAAAGTAATTTCCTGCCTATCATTGATCAAGAAGGACCCAAATTAGACATTTATGATACTTTTCTACTACATATATGACCCACTTTCAATACATAATCATGTCTCCACCGGTGGAATTAGCCTTTAAATAAACATGCCATGCAAAAGAAAATGCATACATGGACCTATATTGCACATACCTTGCATTTAAGCCCTAATGTGGGCTTAGTGAGGAGAGGTGGTGAACGAGCCCTTAACTCATCCTCATCATCCTCCTCATCATCTTCATCCTCATCATCGTCTTCATCCTCATCATCACTGCTCTCACTGATAAAGGCCGGACAGACTGGTGTGGGTTCACTCAGCCTTGTGGAATGGGGCAACAACGGCAGGTCGTCTTCAGGCCCCTCACTGAGCCTGCGTTTTGGGCCACGCTTTTTCCGTGGAGGTCGCCCTCTGCTGCGTGGGGGTGGAACTACAGGGTGCCTGGAAGCTTCCAAGGGACAGGCTGATGTAGAGTCAGGCTCATTTTCTAAGCCCAGGAGCATTGACGATGTTGTTGTTACTTTATTAATGGCAGTTCTTTCATCATCCTCCTCTTCATCATCATCCTCCTCCTCATCATCATCATCATCATCCTCATCATCCTCCTCTGGGGGCCTTAATTTACGGGGTCGACCAGGCCCTGGACGTGGTGCATCCTTCACCTTGCCCCATAACCAGTTTTTGGGAGGGCGCCCAGGTCCCCTGCGTTCCCCATTAGCCGTAAAAAAAAGGGAAGAACGTTCAGGACTGAGAACATTGTTGCAAACAGAAGAGGACTGTGGAGGGCTTTGGTTTTTGGGCAATGCTGTGAAGCACTTTTTCTCATCCTCCTTGTCTTGTTCTCCTTTCATATGCCAGGAGAGTGGGGAACTCTTGTGGCTGGGTTTGATCTATACAAGAGATAAGGTGCACATAACATAAGTTCAGCTTCAGAATGTACTGGTACACATCACAAATATCGCATACTTCATCTAATGAACCTTGAATACAAGTTAGGACGCTTACCTCTTTAAGTCCCTCTCCTTCTTCCTCCTCCTCATCCTCATCTCCTTCTCCTTCAGATGCTACTGTGTTGGTGACGATAACAGGTGTCCAGCGCAAGCAGTCTGGATCAACTTCCAGGAGTCGAGGTTTGGCCTTCAGTCGGGCCATGTGAGTGGCCACCAGCTTCTCTCGCCGCAGAATAATCACCCTATAATAGGAAAGGAAATCAAAATGAGGAGACTATAAAGAGAGCTAAAAATGTAACATACACTACTGCTCAATTTTGGGCCCAATAAGCGTTCAAGAAGAACTCTTATTGTCATCAAGGATGCATTTATTTAATTAGTGAAATTAGTTAATTAGCATTAGTGACATATTATTACAACTTAAATAACATTTTTTACTTTAATCATTTTAAAATGTAATTTATTCCTCCAAATGTTAAGCAATCATTACTCCAGTCTTTGGTATCAAATGACCCACCAGTAATCACCCTAAAATGCTGATTTGGGAAACATTAATTATCAATACTAAAAACAGCTGTGTAGCTTGATATTTTGATGGCAAACATGATGCTTTTTTAAGGATTCTTTGAAACTTTACTTAAAATAAAAATATTTTGTAAGAAATGCCTTTAATGTCACTTCTGACATTAGTGCATTTTAGTGCTGAATTAAACTATTAATTTGTTTTTCTTGTTAGCACAAAATCATGTTAATCATGTACTTAGTCAAGGATGCTGAAGATGAAGCACTGTGCACATTTTGGAATGCAAATGTTTTAGGCTGAAACATGAGATTGAATCAGCGACAGCTATGAAACAGAACTTGCATTATAGTTCTCTGCTTCAGCTTGCAGAGCAAAGGGAAGACATTAAATCAGACATTATAGTGTGTGAACATCTCTCTCACCGGTCCCCTCTCTGTTCCAGCATATTAAGACTAAGGAGGGTGGCTGTGATATCCTGAGGACAAATGCCGGTGACTTTGCTGAGTTTGCGGATGTTGAGCTGTCGATCTCTGATCTCGTGTAGGCACTCCAGCACCACACTACGCCAATATGCCATGTAGGATAAACGGCCAAGGTCCGACAACGGCTTCTCTGGTGATCCTGGCTGGCCTTCCCTCTTGGACAGAAGGTAACCTGCAGAGAGAGCCATAACGGTTTATCCTTTGTGTCTAATGACACCATCTAAAGGAGTATAACAGTCAAATATTTTCTTTACTAAATAACAAAAAAATACAACCACAGACTGAGGGAAGAGAGGAAAGATAATGCAGAGGACTTACTGAAGTCAATGAGGAATCGCCCATATCCCCTGCGCTGATATTGTGGAAGAATCATGATGCAGGAAACATTATATTTTTGTTGACAATGCTTCTCCTGGGGATAAAAAAGACATTTAAAATAAGTATAAAATGAAAGAAAATTTAACAAACACCACAAAATATTTGTTAGGTAAGATCTTGCTTGCATACACTAACGTTTACACCTATTTATTGCATTCCAAGCCATATACTGTTGTGTTTTAAAACCTGTTAATTAAATAAACTCACTGCAAACATCTTTTCCGGGAGCATAATCGACTATTTTCTATAATAAAGCCAAACAGCTGCAATAATGTGCAAAAGGCATGCTACCTTTTATAATAATGAACCCAAATTGCTCAACATCATTATCTGACTATAGAGAACGTAAAAGTAACTGAATTGATGTGAGTGAAATGATTTGCTCACCTTTGAAAAGTATCCTACGAGATGGCAGCCTTTACTGTCATTCTGTGTGAGCACATAGAAGAGGAAGGGCTCCACGTCATAGTAAAGCGTCTTATGGTCCAAGAAGAGTTTGGCCAGCAGGCACAGATTCTGACAGTATATTGTGCTGACATTTCCATCCACCTGTAGTGGAGAGAGGTTTTTCAGACTTTGGTCAACTTACTGTGTTCCTACCCAAATATGATGCTATAAAGCAACAATGTGCAGTGCATTTGATAGGATTCAGACATGGTTACACTAACAATTAGCTCCCAATCATAGCGTAATTCCAGTAAGATTCTCAATTTCTAAATCAACATTTTGAAACAAGTCAGACTGGCACAAAACATGTTCCAAATGAACAGAGGCTATGACAAATTCAGGGTATATACAGTTTTCCTTAAGTTAAATTTACTACTTTTTAATACCTATTTTACTACCTTCAGAATTTTTTTTAAAACCATCACGACACTGAATTAAGTGTTAATCAGCAGCAACCTTTCTATTATTTACACAGATTTTGACATTTATAACATAAAAATGGCAAAAGATCTGCTGCGTGACAGGATTTAATAGGGGAAACTGCGAAAATGCGACTAAAACGAAAATTTTATCGATTTAAACTAAATGTTGGATTCAATATAGTGTTCCTTACAACTTACTAAAGATCCAGTGATCCGTGGATATTGACATGCAATATCGTGTTGCCTGACATTTATGTTTGCCTGATTTCGACACCGGGGAAATAAAAGCAATATAGACCTAAACATAAAGCAAATTTGCCTGTGAACGCTTTATGTAAATACAATATAGGTAGGTCTAAATCCGGGTGATCACTTGTTCACAGATGATGTCGATCGACCATTGAATATGGCGTCAGCATCAAACATAGACAGAGACGAAAGATCTTTGATTGTGCCCAGATGAGCTAAAGCCCATATTTAAATGGACTAACGCAAACACAGAATAGGACATCTGATATTCTGAAAAAAAAATAATACCTAATTTTTAAAAAATAATACCTCTCAGACTACATTTAACACTTTTAATGGCCTTAAATTTGACAATTTTGATTTATCACTTTTTAATACTTTTTAAAACCCCGCGGACACCCTGAAATTGCACAGCTCCATTTTTTTCCTATTGGCTAAATAACAACCATTTTAGCTTTTTGCAGTGCTGCCACCACAGGTATGCTGCTGAGTCAGGACCAGACCAGGAGCAGCTCTGAAACCTGAGCCTCTAAAACCAACTGACCAAACAGGAAGGCAAGCAGTAACACACCCAACACCAAGTGTTGATTAATGTGGAACGTACAGGCAGGGCAGACGGCAGCAGAATAAAGTTGTCAGTCCAGTTTAAGTGCACTAAACATGATTACATTCACACATACTTCAGTTATTAACAAAAAAACAACTGCATTGTATAACCATAACACACTCCTGAAATATTCAGGTTCACGTTTGGTTAACTTTTGCTGTGAATGGAATAGCAATCAAGGAATATAGCAGTCAATCACTTTGGTTACAGGGGTAATTGACCACTATCATTAGAATGAGACGGATATCGGCTGAGTTTTTAAACTCTGTTCATGTTACAACGTAACCATGTAAGCGCTGTTAATTCTGGTCAGACAGCACTGATTTAGACAACACCGATACAGATCTGTGTCTTGTATACACCTAAATGTTCTTTTATAGAAACACAATGGCTGTAGTAAATCACCATAGTGATTCTAAAACAATGAGCGCTTACCACTCTTCATTTATTACCCTGCTGTGCGGCAGCATTGCAACACCTCGTAAGGGCAGGAACTTAGGAAGTGGGCGGATGTTGTTGCCTGAGCCAGTGTGGGAGTGTGCGTGTCTATCAGTGTGAATGAGATTTCCTTTGTTGGCTCAGCACGTTAAAAAACCCCAAAAAAAACCCCAAACACACGTGCAGGTGCATGACTAGTATTGACAAGCATATGTCTGTTGCCCAGGTGTGCATAAACAAAGAGTTGCATGTGCAAGTGTCTGTGTGCATTTGTGGTTTTTATCTGTAGTGGAGATTTCTTTTCCTCACCTCAAAAACGGAGACGTCATCCTTCCTGTAGATCTCGTTGGCAGGCGGGTGGAACCAGCTGCACTTTCGCATGTGCTGGTAGAGAATGCTGCGGCTCTTCATGTAGCGTAGACAGAACTCACAGAGGTAAAGCTTAGGGAGCCTGTCAAATCGAAACAATCACACGTCAGAAACACCACTCATGCAAGCAATTACATAAAATCAAAACAGCAAGAGGTTAAAAACTAATATGATTTAATAGAGTCACTATAATAGAGTCAAAATATACATATTGCATATATCAAACAACACTATTATACTATTTATTCATATAAATGTACTTTTTATTTTTTCATTTTAGTTTAAGTTTTTAGAAATTTTGTTTTGTGACTATTTTTTTATTATTAATTCTAGTACTTTATACTGTATTTCAGCTTTATGTTTTGTTTTTTTTAAATAGTTTTAGTTAACAATAACTATGTTAAATTGACCAAATACTTGAATATTAAAATATTATTGGAAATAAGAAAATGTGATCATCTAAGGTTGCTTGTCGGTTTGGATTATGACAAGAAAATACCAATCCACAAAAAGTATGTCAACCAGCAGAGACCATTGGTATTGATGATGGCGATAAATAGCCACATATAATCCAATAAATCAAAATAAATATAATTCTAAATATGCATTTTTAAAACAAAAAGATTAACATGTTGAAGCTGCATTAAACATCATAATGGGATAATAATTTTTTCATGATGATTATGGCACATGTTGTTGATTACCTGCTGTACTCCTGTGGGTATGGAGAAGAGTACCACGTCTGTATTTCATACTTCCCAAACTCAATAACTGATGGGCATCGCATCTGGGGGTCCGGTGGACCAGTCACTCCGACTTTCTATAACAGTTCAAGCACAAGAAAGTTCAGAAAAAGATACCAGTGGGCACAAACAATTTAGAGACTACTAGTAGGCCACTAATGGTATTGGCACGCAGAGCGTCCTGCCACACACAGAAGAGAACAAAGTCCCTCTTTTACACAAGAAATGTGACAAGGCTCTGACTTTTATTCTAATAACCAAGAACAGTTTTTCACAAGCATACAGCTCCCCACTAAAGCCAACAAGATTATTATTATCGTCAGCTCTTATCCGCAGACCAACTGGAAATTGAGAGCATCTATCAGTCACCAGCCTGCTGACAGTCAGTAGTGATCACACACTTTTCTGCTCTGCATCTCATTAACATATGCCATCCATTTATTCCATATACAAATAAGGGGTGAATCAGCTTGCTGAACCACCGTTCAGATCATGTCATGTTCGTTTTGAAAAAAATGTGTATGAATTGTAAAGTTTCCACGTTAAAGAGTAAGTTAGTACTTTAAAGAAACTAACAAAACACAAACGTAAATACAAACATGACCAGGTCTATATTTAATGTATAACAAGTTCTACAAACAATCAAGCTGCACACAAATCAATGCAAATGTTCATGGTCACATTCAGATATTCACTGAATAAAAGAGTTGACCCATGCATTTTCCCCCCCTAATAAATAAGGTTATGACACCCAATATTTTACATTCCAGTGAAATTGAACAATTCTTGATACCAAAGAAAAAAATGCCAAACTAATATAAATTTCAATGATTACTAAATACAGACGAACAGTCATTAATAATAAAAAAGAACAAATAATTAAACTACAAGCAATTGAACAAATAAATCCAACAGAACAAAGATGAAAATCATTGCTTTTCAAGTTTTTCAGGTAGGTCTACCATCAGTAGTTTTCAGGTTCAGAAATGCAATAAAGTTTTTAAAATGTTACATTCCAAAAGTTATATTCAGTGAAGAGCAGGGAATAATTTTCTTTTGATTCATTTCCTGTTGTTTGATTAACAGGAATATTAGGCTGCTGTCACTTTAAGATTAATGCACAGATCTAATGCCACGCATGGGTTCTTTCTCGACTGCTAAAGCCAAAATCAACTCCGTTTACTTGGATACTCGCAAAGGCGGGCATTTAGAGATAAATTTGCGTGAACTTGTCCATTTAGGGTGCAAGCAGACGTGAAAGAATTCATTTCATTATTTGCACGCTGTCTTGAGACGCGCAGCTGTGCGCTTCGGGTGAGTGCACACAATTCCAATTTATTCATAAAGCACATAATAATAACAGTTCACCATAGTGCTACACAAACAATAAAGCACAAAAATATGTATAATATATAAATAATAAATTGTTATTAAAACATACATTATTATATATGTATAATATATAAGAATCAATATCAAATTGACTACATTTAAAAAAAAACATTAATTGAAAAATAGATCAAAAAAGGCCACATAAAAAAATAAAAAAACACGATTAATTGCAAAATAAATATATTTATTTTTTTCATGCCCAGCCCTAGTTTTATTTGATAATCAATATTTGCATATCGCCTAAATGTTATAGAGCAAACAGTAATACTGTTTTATTGTCAAACTACAGCATGGTATTCTTTCTTTCTGTCTGCTCAACACAAGCGTGCTGGTTCTTTCTGATGCAGTGTGTGCAAATACGATTGTCTCTTTCTGGGTTAGTGTGTGTTTTTCTTCGACTGATGGCCTCAGGCAGTCAGAGTGGCTGCTTCTGCTGGGAGCTTCAAATCTCACACACACAAACACAAATCAGCCAATCAGTCTACACATGTGCATTTGTGTTTGTGTGTGTATCATTGAAAGAGGCACCAGCTGTCAAGATAATGGAAACTCCAAATCCCCCACATTACATTCTGCAGAGATAAAGGCCTTGACAGCTTCCAAGTCTTCACTAATATAGCAAAAGAAAATTCTGCAATTTGACTGCAAACAAGCAGTGGGCACCCCTACCATCAAACCTATGATTTGTAGACAAGATTCAGATTTTCATTGAGGGCTGTCAAAGTTTACACATATATGGATTTAATTAAATGTTGTTGTTTAAAATGTCATGAATGCATTATTTTTTTTATCAACAGTTTCATTCTGTTCTGTGTGATTTCAAAAAAACTGAGCTGCAGAGCAAGCGTGTCTCTCTCTCTCACACACACACAGTCCCTAGAGGAGCACATTTCTCAGTAAATGGAGAAAGACATTCTTTACAAATTATTTATTAAATTCAGATGGGACAGTAATTTGCATTTATAAGACTAAACTGTATGATTTTTCCCCCTCCTTTTGTACCTGTAGTGCCAGTTCCTGAATGTGCCTGAAGAGCTCCACGTCATTCTCAGTTAGATTTTCATGTCCTGGCAGCTTGTCTTCATCCTCCCGCCAGTTGTCTCCACACTCCTGATTGTCTGTGATCCAAACAGACACCAAGAGATTTGAGATTGAGTGTGCCAAACATTCAGAGTAAGAGTAAAAAAAAAAATGACATAACATTATTTGATTCACACTGCAAAAGGAGTATATGCAAACCTGGCATAACATTTGAGAGCAGTTCTACAGATGATGGGGACCAGTACCAGATTTTGTAGAGCTTCTATAGTATCATACTGAACTGACCGACAGCCTCAGTGTTTATAAAAGGAGCACTCTTTAATTGCTCTCTGTAATACACATTTAAAAAAAACGAACTCGTTCATCAAAATAAACAAATCTTTTTCTGAGTCAATTTGTTCGTTGAATGAAACAAATGACAAGAAAAAAGATTTGCTCATTTTGATGAACGAGTTTGAACAGGAGAGTCACGAACGAGCATCACAGAACAGAGCAAGGCTAACATTTGAGCTTATAAAACTTAAACTTTGTCAGTTTTTTTTTTTTAAATGGGCGATTGTTTCAATTGTTTTTTTGTTTTTTTTTAAATGAGCGATCCTTATTTGTCGTCTGGAATCATTTAAAGCCCTTTGACCAGTTTGCAGTTTCCACTGAATCTGTCTTTTGGACCTTGAACCGTTTGATTCCCAATAAAGTCCATTATATGGAGAAAAATCCTGTTATGTTTTCATCAAAAACCATTAATTTCTTTTCGACTGAAGAAAGAAAGACATGGCCATTTTGGATTACATGGGGGTGAGTAAATTATCAGCAAAAGCTTTTTTAAAAGTGAACTACTCCTTTAAGTATAAAAAGTGCAAACCTTTGACAAGTGATTTCTTGAAGATTTGATATTTTATAAAAGTGACTGTATTGCGTGTAAATTAGGGCTGTCAAACGATTAATCGCGATTAATCACATCCAAAATAAAAGTTTGTGTTTACATAATATATGTGAGTGCACAGTGCATAATTATTTTGTATATATATATATATATATATATATATAAATACACACAAATGCATGTATATTTAAGAAAAAAATATTATTTATATATAAAATATTTATATATAATATAAATTCTATATAAAGTATATACATGAAAATATTTCTTAAACATATACAAGCATGTGTGTGTATTTACATATATAAAATAATTACACACAGTGCACCCACATATATCATGTAAACACAAACTTTTATTTTGGATGCGATTAATCGCGATTAATCGTTTGACAGCCCTAGTGTAAATATAAATTCAAAAGCACAATGTGTGAAAAAAAAAAATTGTATTGTAGCATTCCATGTAAAAGCGTCCCACTTTCGATTTTCATCTGCCGTTTGATGTTTCAAATATGCAACAGAAATGGAAGCTCTTATCAGTTGGACAACAGCAGTGTAACCTCCAACAAAACTTAGTCACACCGGTAATACAAAAGGTTGCAAAATGTGACCCTTTGGTTGCAGTCTAGAGCCCTGCATTGCGCAACCGTTTTCAACATTGATAATAATAACAGTTTCTTGAGCACCAAATCAGCATATCAGAATGATTTCTGAAGAATCATGTGAAGACTGGCGCGATGGCACTGAAAATTCAGCTTTGCCATCACATTATGAATATTTAAAAAATAAAAAACTGACCTATCTCACCTCCTGTCCTGTCATCATGCTCGCCCTTGCGGTTGCTCTTCTTGCGTATTCGATATTGCTGGGAATAGTCCACCACTTCAGCACGAGCTTTCCTCCCATCCGGGGATGGCGTGAAGAACTTGCTGAGCGCGTCAATCAGACCCTTTGTTTTCTTGTTAAAACGCAGGCCACCATGCCCAGAATCTTCTTCTCTGAGAGAGAACAGCATGCGATCGTCACCAGGGTAACCTTCGCATGAGGAGCTTGAGGAAGAGTGTGGGGAGGAGGAGCCTTGTGAACACCGATCCACCCCTCCGGTGCCCCGCCTTCTCCTGCCACGCCCACCACCTCGAAGCTTCTTAAAAGGTCGGCCCGGTCTAAGAACAAGAGAGCTTGTAGTAGTCTTTTGAAAACCTCTCCAAATAATTTCAACATAGTTCTGCAATCATGGTCATAAAGAGAATCAAACAGTTTAATATACCTGCCCTTTGGTCGCCCCAGTGGTGCATTGTATCGCCGTTTGATTTGTGCTGCTTTTTCATGTAAGAGCTTTCTTCCCTTTTTTCTTGGCCGACAGATCTGACAGATCCACATGCCTGCGGAGCAGCAATCAAGAATCATTATTACTTGGATGTATAATTAGAAAGAAAACTCATTTTTGTGTGAAGGAATTCATCAACACGATATGCAGTTAATAGAGGGAATGTTAAATTAAACATATGAGCCTTAAGACACAAATCCACTGATTGCACTGAAGTAGAAACAGCCTGTATTTGAGTGTGTGGGCACTCACCTTTTGGCATTCGCATCAGTGGGGGGTCACAACACTCCATGTGGAAACCTCGGTCACAGGAGTCACAGAACAACATGTTATCCTGTAGAATACAAATGCACACAGACAACGTAAGAGTCAAGGACCCCAATTATGAATTTTTGCCATTTTGAATGCTATGAGTTTGTGACTTTGTGACTTTTCTTTTTGGATCTTCAGTTAAAGAGATGTGATAAGGAATGCAAAGCCATGATTAAGTAATAAAAACGTAATTTTACATGTAAACCAAGAAAGGCTTCATGTAAACAATACACAACCAGAAATCTGTGGTATCAGGACACAATTTTGACAGGGTAGTACGTCCCAATACTGACCCACTGTTACTAGGGATGCATGTTATGATGATATGTATCTTAGTGTATAAAAGGTCTGTCATTGGAGATTTTGCTATAGACCATTTCACAAGATGTAAACAACACTGGTCCAGAAGCACTTCCTGTTTCAGTTTTTTAACACTACATAAAAGCTGGGATAAAATACAACCAACAGAACATTTAAAATTGAACCAAAAAGTTTAAGATGTTTTCTTTACATGTGAAATAAAGAAAACAGTTACAAACTGAAACAGGAAGTGTTTCTGGACCAGTGTTGTTTACATCTTGTGAAATGGTCTATAGTGTGTACATCACAGTACGAAAACTTATACGTCTAGCACATCACTATTGACACTTTAGAGTGATTTCACATATAAATGAGCCAAAGAGCAGGACTTTCTTGATGTTAAAGTGCAATATATCATGAAAAACTCAATGTATTGCTTGCGCTGACTGACACAGCTGAACCGCAAAAAGCCACATATCTAAGGATTGGATCGCAAATTCAGTTCTTTTTCACGTCTTGAAAGGTCGAATAAATGCACACGTTTGTCAAAATGCCCATCATGAGGAGTGTTCATGTAAACACATTTGGTTATTTCTCAAATGAAAGGAAACAGTTGGGTGCAAGTTGAATATGTATCAGTACATAGATAAGCGTGTTCTGTCTTAAAGTGACAGCAGCATAATCTACCTGCTGCCCTCTGTCATTAATGTTAATCAAACACAAAGAAAATAACTTCCAGAAGTATAAATCAGCCTTTAAGATTTCAAAAGCGGTTCCATTTGAACTTTCTATTAGCAAAAGAATACTGAAAAAGTCCAATTCCTATACAAATATTTGATATAATAATAAAATAAATTGAGCTCCAAATCATTATTAGATCAAATAAATGCATTTATTTTTTTTAAACCTTTTGAACAGAAGCTTAAATGAGGAGGATGCAGCCTAAATTAACATGATCTGGCAACAAAAATGAGAAAGACCCTGGAAAAACCTACTGCATTTTTTCCTTGGTCCTGGCAGCTGCTGCAGGTCTTGCACTCAATACATTGCCACCACAGAGCTTTGACCCGTGCTGTGAGCTCTGGAGAGAACTTCAGACAGGATGGGTGCCCTGAGAAGACAGAATGAAACAAACTTAAATAATCTGAATAAAGCCTCATGCCCATAAAAAGACAGATAGTGACATTCATACTTTCTACTCCTATCTTGAGCCATAATTATTTTTACCTACTTTAACATGTTTTATCCAATACATATATATGTACTGAAATTGGTTATCATACCAACATAATATTAATAATACATACAGATTAGAGGTCAACCGATATAGGATTTTGTTTATATGACAATTTTGTGTTAAAAGAAAGGCAAAAAACAGATCATGGTGCCAATACAAATTAATGTGAGATGGAATGTGAAAACATGTTTGCCGTCCCCAAATTTAAGACCTTTTAAAAATTAAAAAAATTGAATACAAGAAGAATACTCTGTATTTTAAAATATAATACATTTACATATTTTTTTCTTTGTTTTTTAGTAGATGCCTTTGTCTACTTCCAGCATACTTGGTGTTTTCAATATTTCAAAATAAAATATTTTAATTGCTCTAGGGATGCACCGAAATGAAAATTCTTTGCCAAAACCAAGGCTGAAAACCGAAACACCTAAAGAAATTATGCCAATTATTGGTAACATTGTATTTATTATGACTATGACTGTGCACTAACTTTACTAAAATCAAGGCATTGCAATTACATAAATTAATATTAAAGTTTCAAAGAATAAATCAATTACAAATTATGCAAATATTTATTTAGCAAATTGCAACAATGCAAAGTATAAAATAAAATTTAAACTAAAATGTTTAACTTGACCCCACCAAATGTGCAATAATAAATATTTAAACATTAGAGACGTCCATTCTACTTCTTGAGGTATTCTTGATGAGAAGCTTCTCTGCTTTATTAATTGAATAAAAACTTTCACCTTAGGCATCAGACGTGAATTTGCGTCAAACATCTGAATGCGCCAAATAAAATCATTCACGCGCAACACGCCAGACGCTTCCTTCGCGTCACATGCATGGCCGCTAGACATGCGTAAACGTGTCTTTGCATTGACTTACCATTGAAATCATTCGCGCCAGGCACTCTAATTACATTAAGTGTTAACGCACCAACAGATATACTGAAATATGTCCACACCGTAGACATGTTGCTTCTGACAAGCACATGCAGGTCGCGGATTCTATTTGTGTCATCCCAACATTTCGGCCGTATTGTTGTGTTATTGTGTGAGTCTTTCAGTGTTTTAAAATTTTCGGTCCATCCCTAAATTGCTCAAATGAGCTTTCACTCCTTCCTTACCGCTGTTCCCACAGTCAGCACAGGAGATCAGCTCTTCGGGTTTCTTGTCGCGGTTCTGTTCCTTGGTCCCCAAACAGAAACTACAGATGGGTATGGGCTCTGCCACAGGCTGAGAGAGAAAAACAGCAAATCATTTAATAAGTAATATGAATATTTAATATTAATACAAAAAAATCTGCAAAAATGAACCAGTGAAACAGAGGTCTGAATATTGTGTAAATGAGCCCAGCTGAGGACAGCATTAACTATATAAATTATTTTGCAAAAAAAAATAATGTTGCACCTAAATGATTACAGCTCTGTGGAAATTAATTATGATCTCTGCGAGTGCGAGTGAAGTTCTGTGTAACACAAAAAACAGCACTCTGTCAGCAGGTATTTCATAATCTATACGAACAGAAACATATTAACAATTCTGAAAAATATGCCAGAACAGATGATCTCAGTATATGCATGTATTCACTGTTTTATTTTTCTGACAATGTTTGTGTATTCCAGTGAATATTCCAGCGTGTTCCATTCTCTTAACAAACATCACAAACATTTTAAAACTGTAGTTTATACTTATATTTATGGGGAGTTGATAGACTCCCCTGTCATTTATTCATGTTCTCCATTTGAAAACAGAATTTGTAAGTTAATTTATGCCTTAACTTAATGATATGCCTTTTGTTAATATTAATGCTGTTATGCAATAAAAATGCAACTGGGATTATTAAGATACACTAAAGTATTAATGTTTTTTATTCAGGCGGTTTAGAATCTTTTATGCTTTTTATTTTTTAGGAGTATGTGTACATGCTATACCCGTTACCCGTTTGTTTACCCGATTAATGATTCTATTTAAAAGAGACACTTTAGTGACAGTGCACTTTTTTAGTCTATATATTGATGTAAAGTGCGTTTTGCTTTGCATGCAAGGGAGTGAAATTTCGAAAATTATAGTATTAAAAATATTTTAAACAGTTTGTTCAGTTCAGTGCTGCAATAACTGTCAAAAATAGAAATAAACCAACAAATAAATACAGGTTCTGCATGTTGGTTATCGGGCACATACACATGAATTGACCATAATTGGTCTCTGTAATAAAAAAAATCAGTAAAGGTGGCATTTGTCACTTCAAGTTAGTAGAATGTCTGATAGGGTTGGGTATCGTTTGATTTTAAACGATTCTGATTCCGATTCCTTGTTTCGATTCCGGTTCCTAAAGATTCTCGATTCCGATTCTTTTAAGAGGCAGGGTCAAAAAAGTTTAGCTAACCTTGCTAACCAACGGTCTTTCTAAAGGAAATACTCCTTTCTAAAGGAAATACTCCTTCTGTCACAAATACTCCTTTTGTCACAAATTTTGCATTTTGCCGAGATTTCGTTATTTTTAAAAAAGTGAAGCCACACTTTGGACCGCCTACGTAAGCTACTCATGTTCGACTCGTGCGGTTATGCCAACACTTCCGGTAGACGCTTCTTCGTTGGTGTTGTTCAGTGGTTTCTTCTTCCAGTCGGCGGACTGTGAATATCGAAACTAGGAATCGAAATTTTAACTTTTGAATGATTCCGGGAAAAACGAAAAGTTAGTCCCGGTTCCAATCGATACCCAAACCTAATGTCTGAAGTGGACCATTGAAATAAAGTGTTACCCAGAGTTTTGATAATCAAAGAGGCTGCAATGGGCAAGATCACAGTGATTGTGTGGGCCTAGAGGTGGGATTATTGGCAAGGGGTGGGCACAAAAGCATGTGTTGATGCTTATTCTAAGCCACACCATCTGACATTTGCTTCTGGAGCAACATTAATCTTTCAGTGTGTCCAAGAGAGTCCCACCCACGATGCAGTATGCATCATACACCACATAAACAGTTGTGAGTGCAAGAAGTTTAAGAATAGCTGAAAGTATATTTCTTTACAGGTATTGTACAACATTATCGCCAATGGAACAGTAAAAATATGTAGATTCAGATTGATACTATGGTTTTGAATGTGACTCAATCTAATAGGCTATTATGGCAGTAGATGTAAAGAAAGACACAATGGTATTAGACTGGAAGTGTGTTCATATAGCTTTCTTGACTGGCTAGTAAGAAATGGCAGATTTAGGCTGGAAAAAAAAAGGTCAGTGCGCATATGAGGGTGTATCTGTGTGTGTGTGTGTGTGTGTGTGTAGGTCCAGGCAGGGAGGAGAGAGGACAGTGTGATTTATTGGGTTCATTTTCCTCTGACTCAGGTCCACACGCATCCATACTCAAAGGGTGGGACTCTAAGAAAGAAAACCAAACCCTTACATACAGCTCTCTTGTTGTAAAAATGCACTTAAAGAACCACATTGGATTATATCTAGTAAACAAAAGAAATTAACATGCATGTCACATTGGGCGTTAGTGCGGTTTAAGGTGGATGAACTAAAAGGGACCAAAAATCTAAATTCACCAGACATAGTGCAAAAATCTGAAATCTGGCTGGTATAAAAAAAAATACACACAAACAAAATCTTGTTTAAAACCCTGGGGTTTTGTAAGATTTTTGTTTGTTTTCGAAATAAGTCTCTTATGCTCACCAAGGTGGCATTTATTACAGTAAAAGCATATTTAAAATCGTTTCTATTTTAATATATTTTACAAAGTAATTCATTCTTGTGATGGCAGACATGATTTTTAGCCGATTAAACCAATTTGAAGGGTCACATGGTGTTGAAAACAGTTGTCTTGCTAAATATTTTTGTACAAAACACTTTATAAAAGTGTTTACTGTCACTTTTGGTCAATTTAATGCATCCCTACTGAATAATTAATTTCTTACAAAAAAAAAAAAAAAATCTTACTGACCCCAAACTTTTGAAAAGTAATACTATTATTACTACTACACACACAACTTAGGATAGTGCTAGATAATAGTTTTTGTTCAAAACAAGTCAGGACAAGTAGCAAACCTGGGCAGTTCGCAGACACACCTTGAGTTCACACAACAACTCTTTCATTCTTCAAAAAGACCAGCAAAACAACTTAGAGGAGAAGAGCAAACACAGAGCAAAATTAAAGCACAGCTGCCAGCCAGGCAGCAGACCACCACAGGAAATCTAAAAATATTTCATGTAGGAGAGAAAAATTATTCTTACAGAAGCGCATCTGACAGGACAAAAGCCGCCCCCTCACACACACACGCATCAGTCTGCCAGTTTTTCCCCATTCTAATGAAGCCTTCAATTTCCTCATAATGTACACAAAGCTGAGTGCATGTTGTACGTGGGCAATCGGACACTGGAAACCTGAATGAGTAGATGGGGATACAACAGGAATGGCAGCGGGTAACAACTACTGTCCTTGTCTCTGGCTCGGTCAAGGTTCTCATTAACATGTGAAACTCATTTCTGCATTCGTGCAGCCCCCTACCCATCACCCACAAACCCTTGTGCAAGAGCCTCACTGATCAATGTACAGGTGGAGACAGCTGGAAACACTCGCACACACTAAAAAACACAACCAAACACAAACAAGTGAGAGAATGAAACTGAAAGAAAACAACAAGAGGGCAGAGACGTGCAGATGCATCAATACTGTCAAATGACAAAGCAGGCGCTCACTGTCACCGCATACAACCAAAATAACATGTCTTATAGATGGGAATATGGGGTGTTCTCAGCCTTGACCTAAAGTTTTTTAATTGCCATGCATGGTAGACAACATTTTTTGTCTTAGATACTCCGACAGCCACCGACACCAGTAAGACAGAAGTACATCAACATCAAATCTG
This sequence comes from Cyprinella venusta, assembly GCA_038021265.1. Lineage (NCBI taxonomy): Eukaryota > Metazoa > Chordata > Actinopteri > Cypriniformes > Leuciscidae > Cyprinella > Cyprinella venusta. The sequence continues at coordinate 42,127,122 of CM075865.1, read as the reverse complement.
AAATGTTAACTTAATTTGTATTATTAGTAACATAATAAAATGATTCCCTTCAAACAACTGTAAACGATACTGTGAGTGAAAAATAGACACCATTCGACAGACAGATAGCAGAATCACATTTTTTCTTTTATTCAAATAGAGATTACGATTCTCCCACGATTCTAAAGAGACTAAGAGACTGGTACGGCTCAGTAAAGCTCAGTACGGTTCGGCTCGCTTTGCTTTTCCACTGCGTGGCATGACTCGGCTCAGCACGGTTCGGTTCGCTTTAGCTCGTTTGCTTTTCCACTGTAGTTAGTACTGCTTTAAAGTGGGTGGGATTAGTTTAAAAGCAGTCACTACAACGGTGGCTGTTACTGGCTATTTAAATCTAGCGGGTTTGGTTTGTCGCATCGCAAATACAATGACGTTTGTAGTGACTAGGGTTGTGTATCGTTTGAATTTGAACGATTCCGATTCTGATTCCTTGTTTCGATTCCGGTTCCCAACGATTCTCGATTCCGATTCTTTTAAGAGGCATTGTCAAAAAAGTTTAGCTAACCAACGGTCTTTCTGAAGGAAATACTCCTTTTATTGTCACAAATTTTGCATTTTGCCGAGATTTTGTTATTTTTAGAAAAGTGAAGCCACACTTTGGACCGCCGACGTAAGCTACTCATGTTCGACTCGTGCGGTTATGCCAACACTTCCGGTAGACGCTTCTTCATTGGTGTTGTTCAGCGGTTTCTTCTTCTGGTCGGCGGACTGTGAATATCGAAACTAGGAATCAAAATTTTAACTTTTGAACGATTCTGGGAAAAACGAAAAGTTAGTCCCGGTTCCAATTGATACTCGATTCTCGATACCCAACCCTAGTAGTGACGATTCTGTCTGACCAATCAGTGATCTGCAGTGTTTCACGTCACATTTTAGTACAGGTACAGTACGCTTGGAATAGACCAGGTACCATTTAAAGCGAGGCAAAGCGAGTACCGTACAATAACATGCAGTAGAAATGTGCCATACGTGAGCCGAGCTGAATCGAGCCGTCCCGTAACATGCAGTGGAAAAGCGCCAAATATAACATGTAATTTACTAGAGGTTCTGAAAAAAATATTAATTTCTGTAGACTATATTTTTTTAATTAGTTATTTTAATTCAATAAAAAAATCAGTTTGAATGAGTCAAAGATGAGTCCACAACTCGAGGAATCAGCAATTTTGAATGAATCTCTTGAATCAATGATTCAATAACAAATACAGGGACTTTAACAGTCACTTGTTGCAAACTAATGGCATAACAATGCAATTGATACAATCTTTATTTGAAGCATCAACTTCTTTCAAAAGGTGATTCACTCTATTTTGATCTCTACCATAGACATCAGTGTTTATATCCAAACTAAACTATTGTGACTATCCCAGTATTTCTGTCATGATTTGAATTATTTTAACAGCAATAATGACAATGTGTGGTTGAAAAGTTGTTTGTGAAGCCGTTTCATAGGCTACAAGACAACTGCTCTCTCTTGGTTAGCAGCAGTGCCAAAAGAGATCTAAATGCTCGCTGTGATCACAGGCTACTCGTCAAAGGTTTAATTCAAATGGCTGAATCGTTGTCGTTCAGTATTAAGATGGTGTGGATGTTTGAAGCGATCTTTTAATGATCAATCATGCAGCTCTAATAGACAGACTTTCTTTAAACAGATTTCCTCTCTTTCTAAAAGACCTTTCACAGTAACACAAACAATAAAACACCTTTCAGATTGGGTGCAACTGCCAAAATGCCTCCTGCTGACTTGAGAAGCAATGAGAAATGAAGGCCATTGGTTGATATCAAGTCAGAGTGGCTTCACAAATAGAAGAGCCAAACAAGTAATCATACTATAAACCATCCCTGATAGACCATCTAAAATAAGGGATTCAGATTTGGAGGTCACGCTAGTGACACCAATGACATGCGCTGTAGTTGCATATACATCCAACAGCAGGGAGCAATGAAGCAGTGCTAAATAATGGTCAACCTTGTAAAGCTCAGGTCCATCATGGGACATAATGACCATTCGAGGGGTCATGAAAGAGTCAATGTGAAGAGATGCAGTCGCACACAAAGCAAGGTGGAAATTAAGGTTTAAGTAGGATTTATAGAGGTAAGAATTTCCCTTTATGAAACTTGTGAAATATTTAGCTATCCATATTGCAAATACAAAACCATAAAGAGCAAATATTGTGTATCAAATGTGTTCATTGAATTTACTTAATTCTTTATTGCTATCCGTACACCTCCTTACCAGATTTTTATTTCCAAATGCATCAGCATTAACTTAACTATACAAAAAAACAACAATGAAATTTCACTACATACAGAGAAACTATTAAAACAAAGCGTCCATAACCACTTTGAGTCCATAACCACTCTGATGCTCTAATGCCTCAATAACCTTAGACCTATATAGAGGAATGATAGTATTTAATGGTTATCACACAAGTCCTGTAAACCTCTTTACATTCCAGCGACGTTTATGGTCAACTCGTGCCATGCCAGAGCAGTCAGGACAAAGGGGCCAACACTGATTACCTTCCAATCCAGACACATAATCAATCTACAGGGCAATTTTGTATGCATGTCCCTTGTATTCTCTACAACTTCACTTTGAAACAAGAAAAAGGTGAAAAAGTACACATTTAGATGTGCTAATGGGTTTGAGGGGTGCAGGACATTACAACAATGCTGTTCAGAGTATAATATAGGAATATGAACTCAGAAATTAAAGTTGTACATATCACCTCAACTTTGTGTGTGTTTATTAAATATTTTGGGATACTCGGATTGTTTCCAACACTTGAATCAATTCTGCAGATTTTCCACCAAAATCACTGAATAAGATCTGCAAATTGCATTGTATTGTGAACAACAGTCCACGCAAAACAAAAGTTTAGACATTTAATATAGCATTGATTATGGTAAACCCAGAAGGTCACACATTTGAGCTTCCATGTTTATTAATAAATTGAAAATAAAATACTTTTTTTCATTATGCATGGGGAAGAATACCAAGTCCAAGCCTATTAAAGTCCACTGATGGCTTTGTTTGCAGTATCATCATGATATCAGTATCGTGTGTTGAACCAAATCGTGACATGAATACTGTTACAATCTTACTTACTAGATATTTACTAGTAAGAAAAATGTCCAGCTTTTACCAATTAGCTGCTCCTGTTCACCATTTCAATGGTCCTTACTCACATTACGCTGCTGACTATGAACATCATCAGACTGCAAATTCACATACATTTGAGCATGATCAGAATTTTCACACGTCCCCTGAATGACCGCTTGAGGAACTTTCCTTCAACCCTGGAGCTTTCAGCTGTGAAAGGGCAACACGAGACTCCCATCCCTCTTACTGCTGACTCTTACACAAAACCCTCTCATCAGGACCAACCCACTTGACGTCCTAAATACACACGCTCTCATAATAACCCTCCAAAAGCTATGAAATTTCCCATCTATACCTCCATGCCCCTTGTTTGACTTCAGCCCCCCTCTCTCTCCCCTCATATGCCCTGGCAATGACCCCCTATTAGAGGAAGAACGTGTGAGCGAGTCTACGATCATGTTTAAATGGAGGAGTGTGTCATTCGTGTGTTGACTACACAAATCGCTCCTTCATATCGGGGTCACAGCCAGTGCTCACCCATTTGTTTTGATCCCTGCACTGAAGCAGAACCCTGAATGATCCTATACAAGCTGTATGGGAATAGTCAGCAATATGCGGGTATAAACGGTCAAACACCATATCAGACAAACATAAACCTGTTAGTGAAAAATCAAGTGCATTCTTCTAAAATCAAGCATTAAATCAAAGTTAAAAACAGCTGCGTTAAAACTAATTCAATGCCCTCAAACGATAATTGCTGCAATATTATAAAAACTTAACTTTGAGCAAAACAGGGTCAAAGTGTTTCGTTTGCACAAGATGAGTTAATTGGTGTTTTTAGGTTCATACAAAAAACAGTCGAGTCGAGAATGCGTTTGCGTTGAAAAAAAAAAAAAAAGCAGCAGCAATGTTGGGATTGTTCCGCCCTCCTATGTACTTCCGCTCAATTTTCAGTTTCCTTCAGTACTACATCTGGGATTTGTGCTGTATTCTTTGGTTTCCTCCAATTAATTTTTTACTGGGCCAATCAGCGAACAGAGGGAACGGCTGAGAACGGTGACGTTGATGTCATTCACTAGTTTGAATGATCATATGTCACGACCAAACATTAGCGATTGGTTCTGGCCATAGACAGTAAAAGAAATGGACACAACGACCCCATAGATTTCAACGGAGAAAATTGAAGCCCATTAAGCACTCACTTCCTGATGGCTGATCGCACCGCGCAGGCTCAAACTGAGCTTGAAGACATAGATGTGACGTGAGCAACTGTCCTGACCTTCTAGTAGCTGTGCCAGACAAATCTGAATCAAATCTGTTGTTGAAATATTTTGTCCCGTTGCTTTTGTGGACTCTCTATCTATCTACGGTATGGGCTTTAATTTTAGATCAGGTACGTTAAAACTAGGGATAAGGGATGTGCAGTCGACTAAACAGTATAGCCGCTACTAGTCCAAACTGAAAATAATAGTCGATTACACTGAAAACAATACTCAAGTTTTTATTGTTCAAATACAGTAGTTATAATGTTACTGTAAAGAGCAGGGAGCGAGATAAAGATATCTTTAATACTTCTTGAGTCTTCTTCATTTTTGAACTGTGACCATTGGTATACATAGCAACAAAGATTGCTAAAATCAACAGTTTTTTTTCTAATAGACCTGCCAATCTCTGTGTGAAAATAAAATAATGACGCTGCCATGCCATCTTTCTAAAGTCATTTTTACACCCCTATAATTTATCTCCAAAAAATATCAGGGGAAAATTGTCATTCCCTCTACAAAATAGTGAATTCCTCAGTAAATAATATAGGCTACATCTCTCAGTGACATTTAATATTTTGGTTTTCATCACTATTTATGTTTGTCTTTCTAAAGAAAAAATATTAACCAAATCAAAAATTTGAGCCGGGACCTCTGGTTGAGTTGACGTGGAATGACCCTTTGGTGAACCAATTTAAAACAAGCCAAGATTAGCCTATATTCTAAAACTTTTTTCTTCAACTGCAGACCTGTGGTCATGTGACATCAGGCCACTTGTGGAAGGCTTTCCAGAGCCAGACACAACACACATGGAGAAACTTGGAAGCGTGTAACAACTTCAACATCATGCTCACAAATCAAAACACAGACCTGAACAGCAACAAACTGAGCTCAGATTTAGCATGGCATCATTCTGACAGCCAACACCCTGCAGTAAACATCATGGATGTGACCCATATCAGATGTGATAGGAAGGATGGGTGGGTGTGAATGCATGTGTGTTTAGCCTCTGGGGAGCATAAGGCAGAGCTGCTATTTATCAGGTTACAAAAAAGTGGGTGTGTATTGTGCTGCTCTTGTCGCCTGTATGTCTGCAGTTCAGCCTCTATCTCTCTCTCTCTCTTCATCCCTCGCTCTCTGTCTCGTGCGGAATGGTATGGAGTTTATCGGTCTGAGCATATGTGGATCTCTTCTGCCAACGGCACACGTTGGACAAAACCTTCCATTTCATCTGTCCCAACCCTTGTTTTATCATACATTTCTAAACAAAAAAACAAACACACGCAAGCTTTCATTCATTCACATGTTGTCTTTCTCTTTCACTCCACAACAACACAAGCCCATCTTGCAGCTGGTAGTCTAGGCAGGAAGCAAAACTCACGTGACCTCTCATTCTTGACCCTCTCTGTAATGTTTTCTTTCAGATTACCTCGCTTAAACGGGGCATTTTAGACTGACAACTGACGTATTTTGAGAAACTGAACCGAACATGCAACCAAAAACTCCTGAAATCCATTATGATGTCATCTAAAGAAGTTCAAATCTGCAAAGGGGTACAATAATGGAAAAACACTTTTAAAAAGTAACTTTTACTATCTTTTATAACATGATGTGCATTTTCATGGGTTTAAATAAAATATTTTTGTTATAAGACACAATAAAACAACTTTGCTCATTAAAACCACTCTTTTCCTGGTAAAAAAAAAAAAAAATGAACCGTATTTTCAGAAGTCAATGAATCGGAGACATCTGAATGTAAAATCGTCACAGGGCTCTGAGTCCGAAATAACTTTACTAGGAGCGCTATAGCCCCTTCCTGCTAATTTTTAGGAGCAAAAGCAGAAGATTTAGAGGCACACCTTAAATAAACCTCCAACGCAGTTATTCACATTTCCCACCATTTGGACTAGGCTATTACTAACAAATGCCTTGGTAATAAATAGATTTAATGTACAGAAATTATTACTAATCATAGTATTAATTAAAAATCAAAACAAGCTGAAAAAAAAACATTAGTGTAAAAAAAAATAAGCCTTAAGTGCTCAAAGGTTACAATGGTAATTTAATGGGGGTTTGTTTTTGTTTTTTAAATAAGTGTGAGTTTTCCTACATCTCGAAACTTAGTTTTTTAAATGGGGACGATTTTTGGACAAATAATGTTTTGGTCATCACAGTAAAAATAACCTTGAAGATAATATTGGTTTTGAAGAGCTGGAAAAAGATGTGTAGGCCTAGTACTCGAATGACTAGTATTTCTGTCACAATACCAGTTAGTGTTACTACATTAAAACCATGGTGAATGTTGCTGATTTGTGGACTTTCCATAACTTGTTTCTCCTGGCTTACACGTCAAAGCTGTTTGATCTGAAATGTATTATAACAGAATTATGTGGCAAATTTAAATGCTTCTAATAAGTAGCGCAGTTCTGTTCCACTTTCATTTCGTTTGTCATTTGATGTCGAGCAATGTTGTGCCAGCGCGACCTCTAACAAAACTGGGAGGAAAAATGGTGACCTGGAGCCCTGTGTCAGTCTCTGAGTAACGTAATTTAAATATGCGTAATGAACTACGCAAAAAGAATGTCTCCAGGTCATCTCATAATTACCCAAAATTCAAACATAGTTCACCAGTCACGCATGTTATCACGTCCGTCAAAAACTTAGGCTAGCTATCGGTGGCAATATTAGATGGGAAAACAACAACAGCACACTCATGGGCATCAATGACTACACTGAATACTTGCTGGCTAAGAAATAAATTATTGCCTTTCGATACATCTGTTTTCAAAAGAATAACGTGCACACACACTGAAAGTCTGTCATAATGTATGTGTTATGTATTTTTCGCAATATCGCCCACCCCTACTTCACTCACTAAAATTCTAACCAAAAAAAAAGTGGTCTGGGGTGTTCACTTATATGCTCACAGAAAAATCGCAGCAAAAGATGCTTTCCAACAGGTTTCCAACTCCATTGACTTGTATTGTATGTTGTGTGATGTACGGTATTACTACGCCGCCGGAAACGGAAATGAGATTGTTTGTATTCTTTCTGTAGTCTTATGCAGTCGCGGTATCGTATGCTACACTATACAAGTGGGTTGCTTGCAATTGGCAAAGGTGCATTATCGCCACCAACTGGGCTGGAGTGTCTATTATTCAAGCTCTCGTACGGTTGTGAGGCGTTCGGGAAAATCGGTCTACAGTTTTACAACGAATGATAAAACACCTGTTGGAAAGCATCTTTTGCAGCGATTTTTGTGTTACAAAGACGTGAAACTCACCACTCGGTGAGTTTCACATCTTTGTAAACTAAAGTTTTATGCGTTTTATGAAGGATTTTTCCTGTGCATCTATGCTACCATTGTGAAGATGGGGGGAGCTACCACATAAACTGAAAATTCTCAAATTCTGTCTAAAAAAACAATCTTAACCATTCTACTTCATCAGAAAAGATCTTAAAACAGAGCTTTAATTATAAAATACCAGACTTGTTCTTTCAGGGCTCTCGTTTTTTTGTGATTTGCTTGCTGCGACTCTGGTGGAATTTTCTTTTAGCATCATGATTAATGTAGCCTAGTTTTCACAATGAATACCGCTGTTAAACTCGATTATATAACAGGCCACTTCAGCAAAAGCATATAACAGTATTTAACAACCTTGTTACTCACGACTGTCTTTTAACTATTATAAGTTATTGTTAAAAATCCGTTTTAAAACCCGAATGTTGCACTCTATAGAAAATGTCAGAAATGTAACATGCACTTTATGAGGATGCCTTTAACACGCTCAATTATTTCTGGAAATTTTATAAATTGTATGAAATCCGTTTGCCGACTCAAATCATGTCACAGATGAGAGCCGGTTTTTGAAACAGAAGTGAAACATGTAAATAAAGGTCATCAGAAAAGGAAACAAAGTTTGCTTTGCTCAAAACATTTAAAAAAAAAAACCTTCAGCTCACCCGATCTTGTTCGTGGGGCAGCAGACGCACCGGAGGCAGAGAATCCAGAGACACACAGCCCGTCCCGTCATTATGAGAACTCCTGCTTACCAACCGGAAGAGCGGACCTTGTTTTACCACCCGCCCGTGAGCCGCGGCCCGCTTCAGAGCAAGGCGGAGCTGCTGGTGGAAAATGCCTGGCCCCATAGAGCCACTGCCAGACAGATAACCTGCAACATCTGCCTGGCACTTCAGAAAGCGTTCGATGCTCTTTAGGGATGATCCACCAGGTTCGTGAAGCCCCTCCAGAGAGCGCTTGATGAGTTTGTTCCAGTCCAAGCCTGGTTTTTTGCTGGAGCTGGAGGTGCTGGAACTGCCTCCACCTCCTGTCGCCCTGGGTTTTGGGAGCGATAGACGTCCAGGGTTATCGGGGTCCTTGTATGAGTTGAGCCCCTTGTTGGACACCTTGAGTATGGAGCCATCTTTAACACTGAGCTCAAGGTGCTCCAGAACCGTCTTGCGGTCAAGCCCATGGGACATCGACACAGCATTGCAGATGCGTTCTTCGGACGGTCGCTGTTTTTGCTTTTTCACCTTCTTGATGGCTTCCAAGATCCAGGTGGTGTATAACGGGTTTGCCAACTTCACCATGGCTGCTGTAATACTGCTGGGCCAAAGCCCAACACACTCTCACAACCGCTAGGGAGCACCCAGCGGCCTCAGCCCTGGCGCTGCCTCAACGTCGTTGTCCTCCTCCTCCTGTCTCTTCTTCCAGGAGGCTATCCTTTGTCCCGGGGAGGTGTAGTAATTCTCTCTGTGCCTGAGCAGGAGCTGTTAGTGAGGGAGCCGATCACCATAGCATAGGCTCCCTAAATCCCCCCCCCCCAACCTCGAAAAGATTCCCCTAACCCAGTGACCCTTCCTCCTGAAGGGCTGCCACACCAAAGCAAAGAGGTGAGGTATGCAACAGCTACTCCAAGAGAAAAAGTTGCAAGAGCCTTGGGTGTCGTCTTATTTGCCTGTCTCAAAAGCAGTCAGTAAAGTAGAATCCTCGATTCTGACGGTTATCGTTATCCGTTTAGATGGAGCATCTTTGTTAAGAATTGTGACAGCACTTTCGGTGAGTTTCGGTTTCTTACGTTGGGGAAACGCAAGTGTGAAAATACTGTCCAGCAGTTCGTTCCTTCCTTGTTGATTCTCCTAGCGCTGTTGGAACAAGCAGTCCTGAACAGAGCTCTCACTCCAGGAAGTGATGTAGGCTGACCATCTTCCTACTGGGTATTCTTCAGAAACTCCTGTAACCTGCACACACACACACAAAAACAAAACATGAAAAGGATTAGCATCTATGCAACCAACAAAATGACTGAACACTCATCAATATTAATCATCCAGCACATAAAAACGACCGAAAACAGAAACAGTTTAAGAGAAACATACAGCCTCACTAAAGGGTAAAATATATATGCATTAAATGCACAATGACAGCAAACTAACTCCACACCACACTTCAGAAATGTTTGGGTCACACTTTATATTACGAGTCTTTAACTACCAAGAACTTATGTTGCAAAAATAAATATATATATATATATATATAGGTACAATGTACTTATTGTCTTCGTGTGTTATTGCAAAACACTTTTGCTGCTATTGAGATACTGTTAAGGCTACTAAAAGGTGGTAAGGTTAGTTTAGTTTTAAGGGTGGGTCCACAGTGCAATTTTGTAATTGCAGGCACTCCTACAGGTCGTTTTAAATGCAAGTACAACATAAAAACATCTATGTACACAATAAGTGTATTGTATCAAATGGTTTGCACATAGTAGTTAAAAACACTTAATATAAAGTGCATCTGAAGGGTGCATTTTACATTTTTAAACCAAGTTAAGCTTTGGTTTAAACAAGTTTTAGCCAATATTATCAACAATAATAGAGCACTTTATTTTACATCCCTGCAACACATGCATTACTATATTAATAACAGTAAATCAGGTATAATTACAAGCAGCTAACCCTAAACAAATCGAAACTCTACTACTATATAGTGCATCAAAATATAACTTACACTGTAACAATGACACCCTAATATAAGATGTAAGCCAATAATCAACACAAAACAACTTACAATAGAGAACTGTTAAAAATACACTATTTTCAATGACAGCAGATCAGTGACAAGGGTTACTTTATTAAAAAATATGTCTTACAACCAGAGTCCCTGAAACATCCTTCACATGACTGAGAGAAAAGCACTGACTGTTATTTTATGAACGAAATGTAAATCGTGTAATGCAATGTCTATTATTATAACTTCAAACTGACGTTGAGCAACTTCACAACATCTAGGACAGATGGTCAGTCAGAAATCATAATGAGGTGCTAATCACATGTCAAACTCCAGCAGAAATGAAAGCACGTAATAAATGTCAACACATGGCTAATAGTAAACAAAACTGAAACGGTTCTTGAACGCTGAAAAAATGTAAACAATATTAGAAAAAACAGTTTGATAGTGGCTAAACACCAGTAAATATACTTTAATAAAGATTATTAAGGTAAATGTTCCCGTTCCAAACGATGTAAACTTTGAAGTAAGGAAGCCAGTGCACTGAGCGGATGTTGTTAGCTCCAAAACACAAGCAACGTGCAGCTGAGAATAAGGACAATGTTTCCTCCATTCCTCTCCGCGCCTGAGATTTCACACCATAACAATCTGAAAAAAGACATTTTATAGACCTTTCCAACCTCGCATTCCGTTAAGAAACATCGCGGCCTAGCTGAAAACACAATGCCCGTAACCAGTGGCTACCGCGGTTAGCGCGCCTCAGCCGTTACAAAAAAGGGACGCCAAGATTCCTTCCTTCCTTCCCTCGCGCCAACGTTTGACACGGCCGCGCGCGGCCTCAATCTCTGCCTCGGATAAGCGCATGACAAAAAAAAAATCCTCACGCGAGATGTTCGACTGCTCCTCCGCGCTTCCTCCACCATTTTATCCGCCACTTCCTTCCCCGCTTACTGTAACCTACCCTCCCTACCCAACCGGAGAGCCTGCGGTGGCGGTGGTAGCGGAGGAGACGAGGCCCGTGAGGGAAGTAGTTAGGCCTCGGCTAGCTCCCCCCACCCTCCCCCTTCATCTCCGCGTACCCCCCGTTCCCTCTACCTTCTCCCGCTCCTTCCCTGAAAGGCAGAACCACGAGTCCAGTTCGGGCTCAAGAGCCGAGAGCATTTTGAACGCTGCGTGTAATTGTGAGCTACTTACCAGAATTCCGGCTCGAATGGCCGAGGAGAAGGTGCCAGAAAGCGCTCGAAACACAGACAACAACAAGCCCGAAAAATGCAGCCAGAGAGCAGTGGCTCCAGAGCTGACGCCATCTTTGAGTGAAACAGGAGCTTTGCGGGTGGGGGAGGGGGGAAACAGTCGGCGCTAGGGAGCGTCTGCATCGTGCGAATCCGAGTGAGAGAGGGAGAGGCATGGGATAAGAAAGGGACTGCAGCGGGAGGAGAGAGGGGGGATACGGCTGCACACATCTGAAGGGCGAATGTCCGTTGATTCTGCGTGAAATGGAAGAAAGGGACAGATGGTAGAGCGGAAAAAAGAAAAGGCGATGTGGCACGCTTAGGGAACGTCTGAATGTTGCAGTCGCGCCTTGGCAGCGACAAAAGAAATCAAAGCGATGGAGTGTGGTTTTAATGTTAGAGGGTATTTAAAGATCAAAGACGGCCCCTCGACACCTCCCATCGGGCTTCTGCGTAGCCATTCTGCTGTTTTCGTCCCCTGTTTCCAAGAGAAATCATAATGCTGTAAAATAATAAATAAATAAATAAACGCGAACGACAGCGCTTTTCACAAAGCATATGTTTTGATTTTGGGGACGGGGACGCACTACATAAACAATGCCTGTGTGAGAGTCACTACTAGATATGATTATGTAAATTTCCCGCAGTGCTGTATAAGCCAGTGATGACAGGTGACCTACACACACCTTTCCCTTCGGTGCTCCACGCGAGAGATGTTTCAATTTAACACCCACTCGGGAAATGTGAATCTGTTGCTTTAGTGCCATCCCTAGTCATTAATAGAATATTTATGATTTGATGTACTTGCGTTGTAATTGCAGTAATGTTTGAGCGGCGTGAATATATTAATATTAGCCTACATCATTATTTAGAGCATGCTCTAGATCATTTTTAAAATTCAAAAGAGGAAAGTTATGAAACATTAGAGTTAAGACTATCATAATTGTTTCAGAATAATTATGTAATACACCAGACCAGGTCTTTCTTATATGCCATCTGTAGCCTATTTAATATCAAACAATATGGATCATCAAAGCTACTACCGTTTGTCTGGTTTTTTAAAATATAAAACTCATATCTCTGCTTATTTCAATTTTCTTATAAGTACAATTAGATGACTGTTGACATACTTTGATACATCATAGTAGATCACCTGTTGTGTGAATATTGCCTTTTATATATGGCTAACTGTAGAAACTGCTATGGTAAATCAAAGCATAAGCCTATAAGCTAATATGGATCAAATATATTATAAATCAAGGCACATATTCACACAATATGTATTTTTGCATGGATTATTTCCTGAACAGCACCCAATAGTGACTCACTGCTGTCAAGGACTCCAGACAGCCCATTTTAAATGTATAGGCCTATACTTTATCACTGTAAAAAAATATTTTCATGATTTGTAATCACAACATTATTTCTTTTGTCAAATCAACTTAATTTATGTAGTTCAGATAACATAATATTTTAAGTTTCTGATGATTAAATCAATAACCTTATTAATTCAATTATTCAATTTCAATGAACTTTAAGGAAGGTTACTTAATTTTTTAAGTTGAACCAACAATATTTACAGCAGAATGTCGAAGTCATTCTTGTCTTTTCGACAGCTAAAACCGAGCTAGCTGGCAGGTGTTGTTTTAAAAACAGGAACTACTATAGGGAAATGAATTCAGAATTTCAAACATGGATTTAATCAGGCTTTGTGTACAAATCAATCTTTTTTTGTTTAGTAATGGATCGCCTGTTGGACTAATCTTGATTAAAAAAAGTGGTCACATTTAAACCATTTGTGGTCAATTTCTAAAGCTGTGGTCTTTTGAAAGAATTAAACTCAGCATTTAATTGCCAACTGTTCATATTAAAGAGATGCCTTGCACTTTAAAGTAAAGTAAAAATTCAGATATTCCTTTTGCATAATGAATGTCAAATTAAATGAATCCTCTGTTTTGTGAAGTCCTCCTAATAATTGAATTTAAGCTGCTGAAAGTGTGAAAACAGCATCATGTCAACCTCTCAATGCATGAGGGGGTTCTCCTGTTTTTGAGTGCTACCGGCACGGTCACTATAGAAACACACACATATAAAAATAAATAAAGCCGTACTATGAGTAGGTAGCGATGGCATCTGATAGACTTTCATAACACTATGTGGGCGAGCTGTAGTTCCCCTCAAGCACAGACTTCATCAAATAAAGATCATCTCAGTTTAATTAAAACATTCAGTTTAACCGTTGGGTCATTCCCTCTTTGGTAAACACAAAGTGTTAACAAGGATCAAATCATGTTTAATTGGTAAAGAAGAACAAGCATACAATTTGTAGAGAAATAAAAGAGCTGACCTTATATGTGAACCTTATATAGTTTTAGAGAAGATCTTCATTTTGGGGTCATCTGATTGTTAGGCTCCAGACCATTCACAGACCAACTGCAAGCATAATTCAGGTCAGAAAAGCTTCCTCTGACCTATGCTAGTGTTTACTTGATCTTTTAAAAGGCCCATACTCTTTGTAGCGTTGTGGATAAAGATCAGGACTGGTGAATGTATGTTGTAAAGGCAATCTTTGTACTATCATCACTGTGCCGTTGAGCAAGACTCTTAGGGGGGAATATCCCTGTAACTTAAAAAAAAAAAGAATTCTGGAATGTTTTCATCAAAAACCTTAATTTCTTTTCAACTGAAGAAAGAAAGACATGGACATCTTGGATGACATAGGGGTGAGGAAATTATCAGCAAAAGTTTTTTTTTTTTTTTTTTAAAGTGAACTACTCCTTTAAGATGAGAGCATTTGTGCCATTTTGTGGAAATAAACTCCACCAGAAACATTCTATTCTATTCTATTCTATTCTATTCTATTCTATTCTATTCTATTCTATTCTATTCGAGCAAAAATAATTTACACACTACCTGTGCAAATTGCTTTAATGGACAGTTAATTCCCAAAAAATAGAATTCTGCCATAAATTACTCCCCCAAATGTTATTCCAAACCTGAATGACTTTCTTTTGTATACGAAACACAAAATAACATACTTTGAAGAATGTTGGGTCCGAATAACATTTAAATTCCATTGACTTTCATTATATAGACAACAAAACTGAGACTTTTTAAGTATAAGAACACAGTGATCCTACAAATGCATCCCCAAAGAACATTTCAGTGAAAAGTTATTCAAATAACTAATTGGTTTCTTGGTGTGAAGAACATGTTAAGGATCTAAAAGAAACTTTTGTGCAATGGAAAGCTTCGCTAAAGTTTCTTAATGGAACCAAAACCAATAAAGAACGTTTATTTTTAAGAGCGCAAAACATATTTAGACACTTAAATTTAATGCAACGCAGTAAGTAACAAAAAAAAACACCATAAATGTTGTGAACTTGAACTAGAAACTCAGAATCAACTTCATCATTCACCTTTTTTGCAATTGCTTTTAACTTTCAAGTCATTTTACTTCCAGTTCACAGAGTAACAGGTGTAGTTCATCACATTGACTATGAACATGTTCCACCAACATTTGATAGTAGCTATTGTTGTATAATTTAAAACTCAGCCAACCTCTTTTTTTCCTTGAGAAATATCCTTTTGAATTTTTCAAAAAACAAAAAAAAAACAAACAAAAAAAAGATCAATTGCTGTCCAATGACATTTAGTTTCCATACTTCTTAAAGCCACCAGAACTAACAATTCTGGCTATTTCAAGTGTTTTCTCACAAGTCACAAACTTAAGTCACGTTTACAGTGGGCCAGATATTGACTTTGAAGAAAAAGAGACACTTTTGAAGGGGGTTGGGGTGGATGATGACAGTCATGTCCACCGCAGACATCCTTGGAACTAGTCATTACTGCTTTTGTCCGTGTGAACCAGCAGGCTTCCTGCTGAGGCTGGCTCATGGCCAACTCTCAAAACCCAACTCCAGTCCCAAACCACTGCTCTTTATTTCTCCATAACACACGCAAACCCCTCCCATCCTGGAGCAGATTGAGGCCTATACAGCGGAAATTTCCAGGCATATGTAACTGAGAGACCAGGCTCCCCACCCACTTTAACTAATCTATCTGTTGGTTCTCACTTTAAAGTCAAAAGGAATTCAAATCTGACCACCTTTTCTTCCTTTATACGCTGGGGTGTGATTCATGATTCATCATGTGTTTGATTCCAATGTAATCTTTAATGCCTTATATTTTGGCTGACATCACTGACAAAATTATTTTACCTAACAGCCAAATAGCTTCCAAATCTTCCATGGTTAAACATAATTTAACATGATTTAAATGACATTATTACAACAATAATGATAAATAATATATTTACCATTAATATATGTTGAGATGCATCCATGTCTCAGACATCCATGTCTTGGCTCACAAAAGGCAGAAGCTAACATAAATATGGCCTGATAACTGAGACAAAAACTTAAGAAAAAAAAAAAAGAATGTCAGAATATGAAAATATCAAGTTGCGCACTGTTTTTTTTATTCAATATTTCATTTCAGTAATAAAATATGCTACATTACGAAGGTTAAATATGGACATTTACCTCCAATCTGTCCATTTAAACCTATAGTGCTCTTGAAACTGAACTCAGGCCTGTTTGAGAGACCTCACTTTCAACTCAATTGAAACACCTCATCCAATCCACTATAGATGTTTTTCATCCCAAAGCTTCTAAGCAGAGAGCAACTTCAGCAAGATCTCTCTGACACTATACTTTAGTTCTGTTTTTCCTTCTCGATCCCTCAAGTGCACAGAAGTGCACTCCTCATTCAAGTATGAGTGTACTTCTGCCGGTCTGTAGGACCCGCGTTTGTGTCTGCTTGAAAATCGGAATGTGAAATAGTGATTTTTAATAGATAATTCACCCAAAAATCATTTACTCACCCTCAAGTTGTTCCAAACTTGTATGAGTTACTTTCATATGTTGAACACAAAAGAAGATATTTTAAAGAATGATGATTATCCAGCCATTGGCTTAGGAGGAAAAAAATACTATGGAAGTCAAGGGCTACCATCAACTGTTTTGTAACCATCATTCTTTAAAATATCTTATTTTGTATTCAACAGAAGAAAGAAACTCCTACAAGGAACAACTTGAGTGTGAGTAAAAGATGACAAACTTGTAATTTTTTGGGGAACGATCTCTTTAAAAGCAAATAATATGCTACAGTGTTGTGTTTTAAATTCAACATGAAATTGTGTTCACAGCTTTTATATTTTGCTTTTGCAATGTCACATATTTCAAAGTAAGTCTTTAAAGAAAAAAATTATGATAGATGGTGATTTTTTTTCCATATAGGGAATTAAGACTTGAATACCTCCCTTTCTGAAACACTGCCAGGATATGTTATCACTTGAGCATTCGGGCGATATTGGCGATTTCAACTGAAAATGAAAGTTATGGCTAACTGTGTCATATTTGATAAGAAAATTTCCAGGGCATCGAAATTGCGAGCATGATTAAAAAAAAAAAAACATTGTTGAAAAACCAAAACCACAATCTTCAGACCTTCTGTCATCTGTTTGATAGTTCATGCTTTTTTTTAAGAAAAAGGCATTAGGTCTTCAAACAATGTGCATCTTTAGCTTGTATGAAGGAGTAGTTACTTTTAAAAAAAACTTTTGCTGATAATTTACTCACCCCCATGTAACCCAAGATATCCATGTCTTTCTTTCTTCAGTCGAAAAGAAATTAAGGTTTTTGATGAAAACATTCCAGGATTTTTCTCCAAATAATGGACTTCAATGGGAACCAAAAAGTTCAAGGTCCAAAAGACAGTTTCAGTACAAACTGCAAACTGTTCAACAGGCTTTAAATGATTCCAGACGATGAATAAGGGTCTTATCTAGCGAAACGATTGCTCATTTAAAAAAATAAAGAACAAAGTTTAAGTTTTATAAGCTCAAATGCTCACTTTGTTCTGTTCTGTGATGCGCGTGACTCTCCTGTTCGAACTCGTTCACCAAAATGAACAAATCTTTTTTCGAGTCATTTGGTTCATTCAACGAAAAGATTTGTTCGTTTTGATGAACAAGTTCGAACAGGAGAGTCACCAGAATCAATCAATCAATCAATCAATCTATCTATCTATCTATCTATCTATCTATCTATCTATCTATCTATCTATCTATCTATCTATCTATCTATCTATCTATCTATCTATCTATCTATCTATCTATCTATCTATCTATCTATCTATCTATCTATCTATGAACTTTTCAATTTATCAATTAGGAATTTATCAAATTTAGGAACTGGAATCTCAAAAGCATTCCCAATTCAACCCAGAAATCATAGGCGAAATCATAAAATCAGTTTATCATAAATAAAAGCGAGTCTTTTTTTTCTCCAGTCATATTCGCAAAGGGCCAATATCTCAAATTACAAAGAGCAGTCAGAGCAAGGAAACAAAGTCATGGAGCGTTTGGTCCCCTGGCAGCCCACCGTCTGAAAAAGAAAAGTTCTTTACTCAAGGTCTGTTAGTTTGCATTATAATTACAATAGGTGGATGGAAACAGAGACATAAACTATATGCTCTTCACGTGGTCATGTGACACAGGCCATAGCTGGAGTGTCGTGTGTATTTACAGGGCAGGATACAATGCAGACAACAATGCAACCTAAGACCTTCCTGAATTCCTGCAGGGGCTGTTGGAGGGTATTTCTTCTTTTGAGCCTAGCAGACAATCTACAGTATGCCTCTCTCATTCTCACTCTTCCTCCTCCCTCTCTCCTGTTTTGGCAGTGAGTGGAGGACGCCCTCTCCTACTCTCAGCCCAACAGCACACACCCCTTAAGGCGAGTTGGAGCTCTTACAATACGTTTCCCTTAAGAGCTCATCAGCGTGCATCTCTCTTTTGTTTTACAGTAAAAATTGACTTCTGAGGTCACGTAATGCCAGACTATATCCTCTAAACACAAGTCAAAACTTTATTGATTTAGTGTGTAATTTCAAAGCCATGTATGTTGAGATTATTCAACTAACCTTTCATGCTATTTTGTTGAAAGTCAAAATTAAAAACAGAACAGATAATTATGTCTTTGAATGTGAATGAATCAGCGCAGATGTTATAAATTCCAAAAAAAGGAAAATTTCACACTTTATTTTTTTAACCCCTCTTAATTTATTTTAAACAAATGTCACCCGCATTGAAAATACACTCTAAAAAATACTGGGTTGTTTTAACCCAATTTTGGGTCAAATATGGACAAACCCAGATGTTGGGTTAAATTTATTGATTGCATTTTTTAATCCAACATTTGGGTTTGTCCATATTTGACCCAAAATTGGGTTAAAACAACCCAGCATTTTTAGAGTGTATAAAGAGGCTAATATAATATTAAAATACTATAATGTTTACATATATTTTATAAATTGCACTTTACAATACAGTTCAAACTGTTAGTCAACATTAATTAATAAATATAGCAAGCATTCAACTAGCCACACCCAAGAACACCCAACAGCATAGCAACACCCTGGAAACCATCCACAAACTAAAATCATGTCTGTGACTTTTACAAGGGTAAAAGTGATGAATCACATTTATTTATTTAAAACCCTGATTTTATGATTTATGTTTTAGATCTATTTTGAAAGGGTTTGTCCTTCAGGACAAACGTAACATGATTTGTTTAGATCATTCTGCATTTTATGTAGTTTAAGTGTAGCAGTCAGATTCATGTTACTCCCAATACTGCTTTGTATCTCTCATTATATCAGCTCTGGCACTCTGATATAAGAGCCTGTCAGTCTAATGAGACTAATCGCTATGGAATTGAAGTTAAGAGTCAGTGAAAAGTGTCTTTAATTCAATAGTACAAATCCAAATATGATTAGATCCTGACAGAAATAGCCGAAATGCATTACTACGGCTGGCTGATTGTAGTTATTTATCATTCATGCTCTGTGAGTAAACAAAGAAGCTGTAAAATACAAGGGCAAATGTCTCAAATGAAATAAAATCAGCTTCGACAGTACATGGAAAATGAATTACTGTTATTGGATTATGTCCGGTTTCCAGGACACACAGAGACAGCTTTCCTGCTCTCTGAACTGTCTTGATAAATTGTCATTTAACGTTGCATTTGTTTTATTCATACACAGATATTTAATTTACACAACAATATCTCCATCTAATAATGCCGTCATTCTTGTCTCAATGGAATATTTTCATTGTCATAATTGACATGCAGTCTGTGGGCGGCTGCTCTGGCTTTTGTTTTGATATCTTCAGATCTCCTCACAGGACAAGACCCTCTGGCCCAGGACAGCGTGACCCCCTGACCTCTGACGATCACTAATCCAATACATCAGTCTGCCTCTGCCCATCGCAAGCTGGTCTACAACTCATGACATCACTGCTTAACCCTGGTTAATTTACTCAATGTGTGCTCAACTAATTCTTCTGTAATCAGATACACTTTTAAAGTTCTGTCAAAACCAAAAAAACAACAAAAATACTTTTAAATGACCTCATTCCAAGCAGGCTTCTGAAATATGATCTTTCCTAAATCAATAAACCAGATACATAAGGTTTCTTAAAAGGAATCTATTGTAAGTTAATCTAAATTAACAGCATTTGTGTTGATTTCCACAAAAAGAATTCTGACTCATCCCTCGTTTTCTTAACAAACAAAACAAAAACGGTAAAAGAAAGTAGCAAAAATCAAGTTTACAGGGAGGAACTTACAAAGAAAGTAAATGGGGATATTTTTTGGAAGATTTAAAAACAGGAATGTGAAGCTTATCATTATAAAAGCATTTGGATTAATAATTCTATTATAATGTGTGTAGGCTAATTAATTTTGTCTTGTCCTTTGGTTATCACGGTCAATCATCGCAATTTCCGATTCAATCACACATTTAAATATGTTTGTCAAGACAGAAACTTTGTAAAACACATACCAGGTGTGAACAGGGCAACTGACAAGCACCTCTGATTGGCTATTGGGTTCAAGTGCTCAACAGATAAAATTGTGATGGCTACAATCAACACTTGCTGTAAATAGAAACCTTTAACGCACCTTAAGTAGCATCTATCAGTTGCTACCGGTACTGCAGAAATGCTAATGCAGTCAACTTGCTTTATACCAACTGGTATCAGTATGCTTGACACCCCTAGTGGCCATACTAAGAATGTTTTTCTTTAAATATATATTTACTAATTGGCACTCATTTTTAAAGGATGGACAACTGGAACTCTATTTTTGGGGTAATCAAAATTATGCCATGCTATCAGTTGAACTTAAAGGAGCCATATGCAAGATTGTGGCCAGAACTGGTACTGCAATCACTGTCAAATTAGTGTAGAGGGTGTATCCCCGCCCCCTTCCCCATTGACTCGATGGTTGCCAGATATGCTGCAGAATTCAGCTGGAACGTAGACTGCTACAAGAAGCTTCCAATGGCAAGTGACGAGTGAGTTCTTTTTTTCTGTTAATTATTTATTTTGGACTTTGTCACAAAGTATTTCGGATTCATATCAAGGGTTTTTTTTTGTGTCGCAACGTTAGACATTTTTTTTTTATCCGATTCCGACACGTTTGTATCTGCAGCTGTGGTAACTAGAGAAGAGCTGGCAACCCAAATGCCGAAACACTAATGACAAAACACAACAACATCAACATCAGTCGAGGGCTGCAAATTCACTTTTTAAATGACAATATCCTGGCTGGACCAAGGGGGTAATCCATCGACCGAAAGTTGAAGCCTCCCGGGAGTTGCCATCTTGTAGCAGAACTTCACTTGCGTTAGCATTCCCATTGACTCCCATTCATTTTGGCATCACTTTGACAGCGAATAACTTTACATCTGAGGCGTTTGAAGACCCCATTTGTCCTTTATTTATTTCTAAAGAAACACGACAATGTATAAAATGCTCCATTACCTTGTAGCTTATGTTATGGCCCCGTAGAAGCAGTTTTAGTGAAAGTAGGCTAACGATTGCATCATACCCACGCGACTCTCTGTCGCACGGTAGAGAGATTACCGTATGGACAGGAGAAGAAGCTCGCGCGCAATCGGGGAAACGTGGAGGCAAAATGGCAAAATAATTAATCAGAATACCTAGCAAAATTGTCTCCTTCTCCTAGCTCATGGACAGCTACTCACACTCTCCGCACCTGCATGTTTCGGAAGGGAATGATTCAGATTTCTCATGCCACAGCACCAGAAGATAGACGGGTTGCTCTCGTCACATCTACGTAGTCAAGCTCTGTTTGAGTCTGCGCGTCAGGGACGGAAGTGCTACCAAAAAATCACCAAAAATGGCCTTCAATCATCTCAATGGAGTTCCAATGAGATCGTTCTGTCCATTTCTTATACTGTCTATGGGCCGGACTACTGTTGTAAGTATTTGAAATGAACACAATTTCTTAATGTCTCGTGACATATCAGGGAAAATGTATGATTAATTGAAATAAATGTCTTGCATACAGCTCCTTTAAAAGGATAGTTCAACCAAAAACTTAAATTTAACTTTTAAAAAGAACGGAATCTGCTCATAGAATGCGTGCAATGCAAACCCGCGATGCAAAATCATCTACAACATTTCCACGTCTCTCCCCAGCAATTTCTTATCTGCTTTCTACAATGTCAAATTCCCTCCCAAAAACCATGAAGTATAGGCAACAGGCACTGGTACTGTACCAGCAAACAAAACTACTCATACGGAGACATCGTTTGCAGCAGCTGTAGAGCTCGCACAGTTCTTACATTGTCATCTTTCCGCAGCAGACAGAGTGCGCTGAAGACTCAACAGTTCATTAATAATGGAGCAGGCATGGGTTCCACATCGCTCTACTGAAGTCCGTCCCAATGGAGAAGAGGCGAGCACATCCTCCTCGCGTCTCAGGTTCTCGCTCACGGGCCAAGGAATATGACTTGACGTAAAGAGAGCATATTTCAAAGAGATAAACAGCAAAGACTGGCAGCCCCGCTGTTTGGAAACTAATGATCCGTGATCTGGGCTGCAAACACCAACTTTTTTATAGGTTCCTTTCCAAAGTAGGGGTGGTCGATCACCTAGTTGCTCAGATGTTTGTCTCTTGTAGCACCACTGTGGCTTCTAGGAAGACATTTGACCCCAACTGAGGAGTTTCGGTACCAGAGCTCTATGTACTAGAGCAAAAAGTTGAAATTTATAAAAATGTATCCTGTTTTGTCTCGTCTGTTGGTTATCACTGTCAATCATCGCAATTTCTGATGTTTAAACTTCAGACCTGATCGAGCAAAACGCAAGTGTGAACAGAGCAACTGACCAGTACCTCTGATAGGCTATTCCGTTCATGCGCTCAACAGATATAATTGTGATTGGCAACAATTATCAATGCTTAAAAAGAAACCTACAACGCACAGAGAGGAGTGGACAGTAAACAGTGCAAAGGTTAAAAAAAAAACGCACCAGGTAAATGTGAAATAAGGCAAGAAATACTCCTTACAAGTACACAAACATTAATATTTAGCTAATGCATCGCAAGTGGTAGCCTACATATTTAATAAGCATGTATTCTTGCTTTACTGTGGCAATACACTCAAATGACAGTCTATTTCTACAAGTAAGAGTAGCCTATAGTCCATCTCTAAACAAAGGGTTAAAGTTAATAATACAGGGAGAACTTTGAGAATTGAGGTAATACATATTTGATAGTTTGCCAGATTAGAGACATAAAATCTGAAAAAACAGCCAACTAATTCGTTAATCAGAGAGTTTCTTGTTAGTTAATAATGTTAGCATAGCGCGCTACTCATTGTTACTGTGTTGATAAAGTGTTAAAGCTGCTCAACCACGACAGCAGCACAAGAGAAATTTTTAAAACATACGCTAATCCCTGAAGTGTGACGGCACTGAGAAATATGAACGCTGAATGGAAAGCATAGATGGAGAGTGACAGTTATGTGCAACTGAACAGACTTACACATTGTGAATAATTCAGTGACGCAGCAGACGACACTTGGAAAACGTAAACACTCAAACCCACCAGCTCAAACGTTTGACCTCAGACCACTTTAATCTAATCGTGGTATGAGACACTCATAATCAATTTTGCATGAGTCTTTCTGTTAAGGATCTAGTTAAAGTATCACTCGGGATGGAATAGATGATAGGCGATAAGGGATCTGAAATATATGCATTATTAACAAATAAAGGAAGACAGGCGCTCGACGCTTAGCGCGGGCGTAGGCGAGAAAATAATGGGGCAGAGCAAAGTGGAGAGTCCTGAAGCTCAACGAGATGAACTCTCCCTAGTCTCTCTCTCCAGCTGTCGGCTAGTACGTTGTCTCGGGGGGTTGCCACGGTGACAAGAGGCCACATGTCTTAAAAGGGCCTCAATTTGGTCAAAGGACCCCATTGTTCTGGTGCTAAGCTGCCTTCCCTGGGCCTGCATGATGGGGGAGAGGGGTTTCCCTCCTTCACACGCCACGAAAAAAAAAAACACTTAGCACAATCATTTTAACCCCAACACTAGCACGCGCACACACACGCGCGCGCGCGCAACAAGCAGCACCACTACCACGAGTCCTTACCGTCAGACGTTCAACTTAAGGGAACATGTTAAGAGCACTTAATAAATACAATAACCCTAATGTCCTAATTAAACTAAAGCCTTATCCCGGTTTAATTTAAGCCCTGTCAGTGAAACCAGGCCGAAATGTCCAATCACTGTCAATTAGCTGATTTGTTGTCGCAACGCAGGTCACGGAGAAAAATAATGAATCAAACTCATGGAGATTGTAAACTAAAGTAAAGTGAATGTAGTTATTGTAAAATTGGGGAAATATAATACTTAAAAAAATATCCTGTTGTGTTGGACTGTGCGAAGTTGTGATAGCCTTACTTATTGCCTCCACTAGATGGCAGTGTTCTATTACTGCAAGAAAACTGCCTGGCCAGAGCCAATATAAATTGCCATTTTAAGACCTTAACTAAATAATAAAACAATTCTTAAGCTGCATTGGAAGCACGATTTGTGATAAGATATTGATCACGGACTGCAAAGGTGTAAGTCCATGTTCAAATAATGCCTCTGGATCGCTGAAACTGGAGACTGACTACAGGGCATAAATATTTAAACGCTGTTGCAGTGTTATTTCGACTACAGAAGCACTGCTGAGGATTGATTCCCATAAAACATAATGTGAGTCTAAACAAACACAGCTGAATCAAGGCTATGAATCAATGGCTAGAATAATTATTTACACGTTTAACTCAGTTTTGTGGGAAACTGAAAAAAACCTAAATAACTATTTTGAAGCCCTATTGTGCACTATTCACATAAGTCCCCTTTCGAATTTTACATTAGATTTTAATACAGTTGGCTCTTTTTGGAGCACTAACTCAATTACAGATGTAAATGAGAATTACATTTTGCTCCTGGAAAATAAAACACAAAGCCTTTTTTAAAAAAATATATAGTTATGCCAATTAAATATAAACTACAATATACACACAAAGTTGTGCATTTGAACTATACTGTGAAGGCTTTTTTAAAGGGATACTCCACTTTTTTTGGGAAATTGGCTCTTTACCACTCCCCCAGAGTTAAACAGTTGGGTTTTACCGTTTTCGAATGTATTCAGCCGATTTTTTTTGATATTTAGAAGAATATCAGTAGCCAGACAGTTTCTGGTCTCATTGAATTCCATAGTATATATTTTTCCTACTATGGAAGTCAATGAGACCAGAAACTGTCTGGCTACTGATATTCTTCTAAATATCAGAAAATCGGCTGAATGGATTTGAAAACGGTAAAACCCATCTGTTTAACTCTGGGGGAGTGGTAAAATGAGCCAATTTCCCCCAAAAAAGTGGAGTATCCCTTTAAATTGTTGATTTTAAAAATGATTGTATAGCTACTGTATATTAGTAATTAGAATAAGGAAATGCATTACATTTAATAACAGTGCTTAACACTGTTATTAAAAATTGTCACTAAACACACTCTGTCACTAAAAAATTCTCTTGATTTTAGATTGAAATATGATCCAGACATGTTTTCGTAACATTCATCCATGTAAAATTTAAAGCAGGCCCCATAACTTGTTTCAAAAGTGATGCTAAAGACAAATAGCGCCAATGGAAAAGAAGTTTGAAGGTTCGGACGTAAATATAGTTTTGTACAACTGAATTGTGAATCAGGCAAATGTACAGTAAAAGAAAACCAGAAAACGTTGTCCTGGGATAGCCATTTATGTAAAACAAAATGATTGCCACGGGAAAATCCCATTCAAACAGGATCCTTCATCAAAATGAAGATTTAATGAGCAGAAGTAATCTAACAATTATACAATATTCTTAAGAAGAGGTGATTTTCATCCATAAAAACATGTAATTTAATATGAGAAAAGACTAAACTTTTCATTAAAAGTTTATTCGACAGTAAACCGCAACTGACACAAACGGTTGAGGTCAGTTATTCTCCCAAGTTTGGTGTTGGTTCCTCAGAGGCCTGAATGAAGAGTGGTTCCGACACTCCGCTGAGTCTTCCACGCGTCCTTCTCCGAGCCACTTGACTCAGCTCCGGGGACGTGTGGTCCACCCAGGCCAGGCCCACAGCCTGCAGGTCCACGCTCCTCCGGTTCCTCAGGCTGCGTCGTACTGAACGTCGACTCTTCGCCACAGGTTTCAAGATGTCGTCGATATTGAAGTCATCCTGCTGCCAGGGGGCCAAACTAGGCTCTTTAGCATTAGCGTTGCTCTCTGACATGCCAACAGTAATTCGCTCGGATTGACCACTCTCATCAACCTTTCCAGGACTTTCCAGCACCGTTTGGCCACGTCCACATCTTTTATTACTTGGTGTCTTTTGCTCTAAACTCTCAGTGGTAATTGAGTCTTCATTTGGTACCACATAGCCATTCAAAGCCTCAATTTCCTTGTTCTTAGAGCACTCAGCTTCATGACGCACTGGGCTATCAAAACTGTCTTGGTACATTGATTGATTTGGCTTTTGGCTCTCAGCATCTCGTTCCCCAAATTCATCATCTGATTCAGTAGTGGAGCTAACAGCTGTATTGCTGAGCTCCTTTCTCTTGGCTGCGCCTGAGCTACGACGTTGGCGCTTGGGTCTCCCCGAGTCGCGTTTGGTCTTGGATGTCTTAGACCTTGAGTTTACTCTTCCTGTGGGACTCTGAGCGCCGACTGAGGGTTCAAAATAAGCCATGTTCAAATCTGGTTGGTTGTCAGTGGTGTCTGTCACAGAGCAGCTCAACGTTTGCTCGTTCTCATTGGTCTGTGAACAGGGAGTACCCAGAATAACCATGGGGCAAACTGTCTTGCTATTGGGAAGGTTGGGTGTCTGAATGCAGTCTTGCTCCCCATCTGTGTGTGAAGAGTGTAATACTTTAACATTAGTTAAAGTTAATTCAAAATGCCAACATAATATATTTCTGTGTTAACAAAGCTGCGGTGTCTTACTCTGGATTGTAAAGTTAATTCAGAATATCTGTTTGAGAGGGCTAGTTCTTCCAACAAATTTTAAAATGCCTCATTATGATTTTCCCTTTCGATTGTGAATCCCTTCGTCCCAATTCGCTTACTTATACTACGCCCTAAAAGCATGTACTCTTTTTGTGAAGAAAAAGTACATACTTTTGAGTGTGTAGCAAAAGAGTAGGCAAGCTTTGGGAACTAGTATCACGTCATCTTTAACAGACAGCTCTATCGTGTGCTATGTGCATCCTCTTCCCTGTCAATCATCTTGTCACAGTTAAAATCCTCCATTCAATCTAATTTGATTTCTTACCGTTTCGGAGCACGTTGATCTGCCAGTCGTGGGTCTTTCATGTGGATACTCTCCTCGTGTTTGCAATTTGAATACAATGATGCACTTAAAAAGTAATGGCTAAACGAATCTTTACAAAAGTTCACAATGCTGCTGCAGATGCAATATAATGTGGACAACATTGAATAAATTCGATCCCACTTTATATTAAGTGGCTATAAGTACTATATACTTACATTGAAATTAATAATTTGATACAATGGACTTATTGTGTACATACATGTTTTTACATTGTACTTATATTTTAAAAATACCAGCATGTAATTACAGCTATAATTACTTTATGTAATTACATTTGTAATTACACAGTTGACCCTCCCCTCACACCAACCCATAAGTGTCCCTAACCTTACCCGTATCACACCTCAATAGCAGCAAAAGTGTTTTACAATACAACAGGGACACAATAATACATTGTACTTAATGTTCAATGTAAGTACATAGTACGTAAAGCCACTTAATATAAAGTGGGACCATAAATTAATTTTTGTTAGGTTAGATACTGATAATTAATCACTAAAACCTTTATCTAAACCTTTACCGCAGGACTCGCGTGTCCTCCATGTCTGTAGTTTTTTTAACACTTTTTACTCGTGTTTGTAGTTCTAACCGAATCCTCATCCAATGGGCTGTGGGCAATATCAGCCGTTAGAGTGTGCATCGATCTACACTTCGGATTCTAACCGGATATAGTATACCATCCGGGTATCTTTGAAACACTCATTTCAACATACTACGATTTGGGACGTACTAATTCTAATTTTCGAATACTATTTAGGACGGATAGTATGCGAATTGGGACACAGCTAATGTAAACGTTCTACAAAGTTGTAAAGTTGAAAGAACATATTTTTGAGCAATGAACATCAGTCTTACTCTACAAAAGATTAATCTATTAATCAGTCCATTCATACTAAGCATGGATGACAAAATGGCTGAATCAGAAACGAACAACTTGGACAAGAGTACCTGTTAGTTTTTCTGATTGGGTCTGTGTTGGTGTGTTGCTGAAACTGGTAGACATTGTCTCAAATATGGGGCTGAGCAGAGGGTTTTTTGAAGCATAGTCTCTTTTCCCGTACAGAGAGCGATCCACCTTATTGCCAAATCGTTTACTTACTCCTGACGTCTTCTGAAAAAAAAAAAAAAAAAAAAAAAGCTGCAGTAAGGAACATGGACAGAGTTCACACAAATGTGCTCAAAGGCTCTAGACGTATGAAATCACACATCATGCTATTTATATACCAAATGCTGAGTCCAAGTCACATTAGCGTTATTATTTCAGGCTCAATGTCAGTTTGATGCCAGTGTTAATAATCAGAGCTTAAAAAGCCCCCGTTCACCAAGACTCATCACATGTCAGCTTATGAATCCACTTTTTAAGCTTCATACCTTCATCTTTCCTGAAGCAGACGCTGCAGCAGAACGCAGGCTTCTCCTTGTCTCAGGCTCAGGCTCCCCTGGTTGCTGAAACAAAGGAAGACAACAGAGCTGGATGATCGAAATTATATTTCTTTCAGCCTCCTGAGGTTCTTCAATATAAAGCCTGAAAGCACATCGAAAATCTGGGATTTTATAACTTGGAAATAAAGTTTGAGGATGATTTTTTAAATGAAAAAGAATATAGAAGTAAAAAAAGATCAAATATTGTGGTGATAATACCATTTGGGAAGATTTTTTTTTAATTATTGTTGAAAAATGCAGCACTGAAATGGCAACAGTGGCTGTTCCAAATTGTGATTTCTCTGACTGAATAAATAAATAATGCCTGGTTCAAAGAACTCTCACAGTAAAAAAAACTCTCAATCAAAATCAAGTATGGACAAGGAAGAAAAATTCTACCAATATACAAATATATATATATATATATATATATATATATATATATATATATGCATACACACAGAAATTTGTCAAATTTTGATTTTGGATATCAGTTACAATAAATGGCAAATTTTCTCAAGGAAATCAAATCTCTTAACTAATGCTGAATCTAGCTGTAGCCTACTAGGCTTCCTTAGCCTAATATGAAGGTAATAATGAACTGTTTTGTAGCTATACAAACACTTAAATTACACTTTTATTTATTTTTATAATAAGAAGATTATATGAAATATAAACATTTAAATGGTGGCTGTCATAAAAACTCGCCAGATTTATTCAAATATGCATTAAATATTGAAGAACATTAAGATTATAATGCATATGTAATATGGTGTATATATTTAGCAAAATGCTCCTCTCTAAAGTTATTTTTTTCTAGCTGAGCGATCTCACGCCACAGCACCAAAACGTTATTTATGTTTTTGAATTTCTAAAGAAAATGGACGTAATTTGAAAATTGAGACTTTGTTTCATATATATATATATTTCAAAGTACATTTGGTCACAAAGTGTCTATTACAAACTCTTCTGAATGATAAAGAGCTTAATCTGTGCTTTGAAGTGATTTGCAGATACGAGTCCTCACCTTTCTTTTTCTATTACGAGAGCGAGTTGGTCCAGTGCTGGAGTTGGATGAATGTGTCTTTTCAGAGATGGCAGAAGACTTTGACTCCTGGTCAACCTCTACTGCTGACAAGAAACATGAGTGTCAAAGATTATAAACTAAATACATATTGATGCACTTTTCTGTTCTGAAATACATTTAATAACGACATAAGAGTGTAACAGCTAAGTATTTAAACAATGCATTTCTGCTCTTAAGTTTGCATTCTCCATGCAGAATGATTGAATATTAAAACGAACACAAAAACGAGAGAAAAATAGACATAAACAGATAAAAACAGATGTGTTGTAAATGTTTTAGAAGAACAGTAGACTTATAATTCTGCACTGAGTTCTCATAATCTTTATTCAATTTTGCTAAATTTTTTAACAAAGAGAAATAAAAACTGGTATGAATTTATTAAAGGCGAGAAAGAGAGCATGCTAAAAAAAAGTGGAAGAAAGTTGAATTCACTGGAGACAGAGAGAGCCAGTGGCTGGTCACTAGTGGGACATGGCAGTTTTTCCTCTGTCTGTGAATTTGATGGTTCATCATCTTCCTCTTGAAAAGCAGCGTTCATAACTTCAGAGTCTTCCGCCTGAGGCTGCCGTGGGTCCTCAGCAGAGAGTACATCTACAGTTTTACATACACAATTAGAGTACAGGCCGCAGAGAAACTTTCCTTCTGTTCAAAACCGTTTCATAACTCACCCTTGCAGTTCTTTGAAGGCTTGTGTGAGGGAGACTCTTCCTCCATACTGGGAAAACGTATCTGTGGAGATTAATTGGAGAAAGGCACAAAAACTCACCATCAATAGAGTAAGGAGCCTGTGTGCAATGACGGAATAAACTCATAAGCCACTCAATCTACAATCAGGTCAGTTAGTTTGGAGAAGCTGGAAAGAGTCAAACCTTTTCGATCTCCTCAAATACTTCATCACTGTACAACAGTCCAGCATTGTTAATAACAAGGTCAGGAGAGGCTCCATTGAACTGAGGACTGCTGAAGTCAGGTTGGGGAAGAGGGGCATCACATCGCTGAGGGGTCTTCAGCAGAGAGCGTTTAGGTCCCGTAGATGATGGAGGACACATTGGGGTGCCTCCTTTTTGCAGTGGGGTACTGGGAGGGAGGGTTTTGTCAAAGAACTCTGGAGAGAGCGGTGCCCCAAAACGAACCTGCTTCTTCTTGCGCATAGAGGATCCCATGTTATCATCTATAAAGAAATAAAAAGGCTCTAGTATTTAAAACAAAATGAACCTGAACCATAAATAAAGAAATGGATTAAAGGGTCATATAATGGATTTTTACCATCAAACATTCATTGATCTTTTAAATAAAGAGATCGATGGACTATGAAAACATGACATTCTCGTGTTGATGTTCTTAAATATGATAAATCGCTGTAGATCCTCAGTTTAAGCAGCGGTCATCTCTTCCACTTTAAGTTAAACATCAGAAAGTATGTTGAAAGATACATTGCAACTTACTAAAAAGTATAATGTCTCATGTAAATCACCCAATCTGTTTAAACCTTGAAAGACATCAATAAAACAGCTTGTGCTGTTTAGCAGGTGAATAAAAAAGTTTGGTCTCAGTAAGGATCACCTCTAATTTTATAGTAATGTACCAAATGAGAGGTTTACAGTAGGGATGGACATTTTTCAAAAATATTATATTAATATTCGGGCTCTTAAAAATCGAATATTAGTTTATTAAAATAATGTGTAACGGGAAAGATGTTTTTTTTTATTCATTAAGTTATTTCAGTAATTCAACATAAAAAGGTGAAACTAATATATTATAGTCATCTTTTCCTGCCGGCCACCGTAAATTTGTTGGTTGCAATTCGCAACCTCGGGTGCCGCTTAAAAAAACAAACAAAAAAAAAACATATATAATATATATATATATACTGTATATATATCACACACTGCAACTTTAAGGACACAAAAGTGAATATAAGCTGAAACAAATGGTTAAATTGTGGGATCCTGACACTCAGTGAGCACAAAAAATACACTGTGTGCAGAAAACATTTTGTCTCTGGTAAATCAAATATCCAAATGTCAGTTTTATATATTATATTTCTGTATAAAATATATACATTATACGCTACACCTGCATCCACTTTTGTGTTCTTTTTTTTTTCCTTTTCTTTATTTTTATTCCAAAGAAAAATGCTATTAGTACAGACAAATGCTATTTGCAATATGTTTTTACATTTTCAATCAACCTCAACCAACCCAAAACAAACTGTCTTAGATGATGTTAATGAACAAATAAATAGCAATGATATAATAATAATGACAAAAAAAAAGTAGTAGTTAGAGTAAGGATAAAGAGAGAAAAAAAGTTGGACTACTTTTGTGTCCTTAAACACTCTTTTTTAACTTATAAAAACTTATTTCTGGGTTGGGTTGTTTGCAGTACACCTTGTCAAATAGCTTTTAGACTGTTTTTTTTTTTTGTCAAATGACAAGGAGGCACCTACTCACAATGCAAAGTCATCATGGGAGACGGTTTGTGTTTTAATGTACTGTTGTAAATTCAGTAAATGGAAAATAAGCTAATGTGCATTTTAAAAATTTACACAATTCGGAGAAGGCATATAGAATTTTTAAAATATTCAAGTCGACTCATCCTGTTTCTTAAAAATGGTTTAAATTTAATTCGTTAAGGATTTTGAATGTTAAAATAAGGGTCTTCTGGAAAAAAAGGCTGGGAACCACTGGCCAAGAGAACCTCCTAGTGGTCATTATATAAAACAGAGTGAGAGTGATTGAGAGTGATCTTTGACTCTCCATTGTTTTTTGATAAACAAATTAGTGCTGTTATTAGAGGAAGCTTTTCCAGATCTATTTAAAGTTGAAGAGCCTTATTTCAAGCAAAAATTTAGAAGTCGCAATTCATGCATTTATAACATCTCGATTAGACGATTGCAACTCTCTTTATAGTGGCCTTCCTCAACCTTCATCATCACGATTACATTCTGTTCAAAATGCAGCTGCAAGACTGTTAACTGGGTCTAGAACGAGGGATCATTCTCTTGTTTTGGCATCCCTTCACTGGCTTCCCATTAAGTTTAGAGTTGACTTTAAGATCCTTATGTTTGTTTACAAGGCGTTGTCTGGCTGTCCACCAAGGTATATTTGAGATCTTATTGTGCCATACTGTCCTGCTAGGGCACTTAGATCCTCAAATCACTTGCTTATAAATGTGTCATGATGTCGCTTCAAAATAAAGGGTGATCGGGCCTTTTCTGTGGCTGGGCCATTTTTAAATCTACTCTGAAAACACATTTTTATTCTTTAGCTTTTGGAAACTTCTAATTTGTTGTTGTTTTTTTATAATGTAGTCCTGCTATGCACAATGTACAGCCCTTTGGATCAATTTGTACCGTGTTAAAAGCGCTTTATAAATAAAGGTTGTTGTTGTTAATGTTGTCAGTAAAAACATGTTGTTTTGTGTGTGTCCCTATGAATGCAAATGAGCTGCTGTGCAAAGAGAGTGGAGCATCAAGAGCTAGTATGCGTGTTAGCAGCTCCGATTACTTCACAAAGACACACTAAAATGTGCCTTTTATGTCTAAACTGGATTCGGACAATGATGGAGACAGAGACAACATGTAGAATGCAACAGGATGTTTCTGATTGGTTAGTTGATGAATTTGTTGCTGATGTGGAGTTAACTATCTTCAATTAGCATATTCGGTCTTGATAATCTATACGAAACAAAATTATAAACGCAATACTTTTGTTTTTGCCCCCATTTTTTATGAGCTGAACTAAAAGATCTAAGACTTTTCAATGTACACAAAAGGCCTTTTTCTTTCAAATATTGTTCCCAAATCTGTTAGTGAGCCTCTGTAATTCAGCTTTGCGTTACATTTAAAAATATATGAAAATAGATTAATTTGTAATTATTTTTCACAATATTACAGTTTTTCCTGTATTTGATCAAATAAACACTGCCATGGTGAAGTTCCCTTACCTGCTGGTTTAACATCTGGTTTTGACAGCATGGGTAAAGACAAAAGCTCATTCTTTGCATCTGAATCCACATCAGATAGAGACCTCTGGTTTTGAGACTCGGAGCACTTCACCTATAATCATAGAAAAACAGAAGACCGCATGGCTGACTACAGGAACACCACCAGACTAATAATAGTGACCGCAAACTCTGTTCGAGTTAGAGTAGCATCCATTGGTTGCATTGTAAGCACTTTACCTCTGCCACTTTATCCGCTAATGGCAATTTAATAGATGATAAACTGCATATCGAATATCAAACATGGTGCCGTTAAATGCGGATATGTTTACCCCTTGCTCCTGTTGTATTATGAAAGTGGGGTAGGGGAGTGGCGTCTCAGTAATCTTGTCCTCACACTCCACTGGTGGGGCCCAGCAGCGTTTCTTAGAGGGGGGCGGCGTCATCGAAGAGAACTCACTTTGCTTAGTCAGCGGGTTCTCCTTTCCTACAGGACAGACAGTAGCAGAAAGAGACGTCCTCATCGAGATAATGGCCCAAGATTACATTTAGCAAAAACAGGTCATGCTACATAAGAACATAATTAATCTGTGCTCATTTTAAAACTGCAGTGAATCAGCAATTGCTAATCTCAATAGTACCTGACCAAAAATGTATGAGAGCCACATAGAGAACTAAGAACTGATTCTAATGATTTGAATCCTATTACTGATTCCAGTTAAAGGAGTAGTTCACTTTTAAAAAACTTTTGCTGATAATTTACTCACCCCCATGTCATTCAAGATGTCCATGTCTTTCTTTCTTCAGTCGAAAAGAAATTAATGTTTTTGATGAAAACATTCCAGGATTTTTCTCCATATAATGCACTTTATTGGGCACAAATCTTTTTTTCGAGTCATTTGGTTCACTCAAAGAACGAATTGACTCGGAAAAAGATTTGTTCATTTTGATGAACGAGTTCAAACAGGAGAGTCACGAACACATATCACAGAACAGAGCAAGGCGAGTATTTGAGCTTATAAAACTTAACCTTTTTTTTTTTTATGATCGATCGTTTCGCTTGATAAGAGCCTTATTCAACATCTGGAATCGTTTGAAGGCCTTTGAACAGTTTGCACTGAAACTGTCTTTTGGACCTTGAACCGTTTGGTCCCCAGTAAAGTCCATTATATGGAGAAAAATCCTGGAATGTTTTCATCAAAAACCTTGATTTCTTTTCGACTGAAGAAAGAAAGACATGGACATCTTGGATGACATGGGGGTGAGTAAATTATCAGCAAAAGTTTTTTTTAAAGTGAACTACTCTTTTAAAGCACAGTGTGCAAGACACAATCCTACCACTGACATGTAAATCAAAAGAAAAACAACTGCTTATAAACTTTAATATAAATATGTTCATATTTCAGAGTGGTTTTAGTGTTATTATACCATTAAATAGCATTCAATCTTCGAGGTTGACATTATGAATTTTAAAAATGAGATAGTATTGAAAGGACTGCACTGATATTCCTCAAATGTCATGTTTACGTTTGAATACAACTTACAAATTCATAGAGTCGAAACCTGAAATGAACACAGATTATTCAAACTGGAAGACTGGATATGCTTTTTCAATTCTTTTCAATCTGAAAGCCCTCTGAAATGTAAACAGATTTCTTTTAAGGATTATAAGCTTCAGTTGATTTATTCTGCACATCATCTTTCTGCGCTCTAACTGGGATCAATGGAGGAAATCAAATTGTGTCAAATGTATTATGGTGCCTGCTTTTTCTGAATAAGTTCTACTAGCTGGAAATAGCAAACAATGACAGCATGACATTCTCTTAATAACTTCACAATTTCATCTGGTCCTACAAGCCTGCATCTGAAAGACATTCTGATTTTATGTTGGCAGCACCTAACAGTTAGAGGAGAGACTGACCGTTCCTAGAATATTCAGCCAAAGTATTTTTCGGACTCCCATTCTCCTCATTTTTCTTCTGTTCGTCCTCTTCGTCGTCGTCCTCCTCCATCAGAGACTGGAAAGCAGCCATCTTCTTCTTCAGAGAGTCACAGCGTGAAAGAAACGGACTCCCCTGCAAAAGCTTCATGAGGAGAGGGCACAAAGTTACAGCAGATAAAGAAAAACGCAAACAACCTTCATCATCATCATAATGACATTAAACAATGTGGCTCCCTCTATGAAACACATTCATGTTGCATTACACCAGGTGATCTTAACTGGTGGGTCATGTCTTATAAATGGATCGCAAGTCATTGCAAATAATCCTATAATTCTGCATTTTGAATAGCAAATTGAATGGCAAATTGAAGGCTGTGTCTCTAATCAAACTGTATGGTATTCTGTCACACATTTATGTCACTGATAATTTGGCTTACTATACTTGTACAGTTCTTGCTCAGCGTTTATTCAATGTGTTAGGGTGGAAATCACATTTGCATTCACAAAATTCAATGAAATCAAAATGGTCAATTCTTATTTTTATGGGAATATTGCAGTATATATTATAAATTACTTATCTATGTACATCTTTTTTTAATTCATGTGCCCTCATAATCTTTAATTAAAATAACTTCGCCTCGCTCTAGCAAAGACATCAATTAATGATGGACACAATCAAGTCCTAACATTTTTTGGTTTTGTTTGAGAAGCCATTTTACTTGGATATACATCACAATAAAGAAGAAAACACGACCACAACAACTCATGCCTAGCTTTAATGATTAAATCAATTATGCTTACATTTGTTTGATAAACACTTTGGTACTGTGTTAGGTCACCACTTGATGATCAATGTAAAATCTGGTTCCTAAAGCAAAAATAGCCGTGTTAGACCATGCATCTACCTGTGGTGTTCGAGGAGGTGTTCTTGCAGCTTGTTTGGCTCTGTAGCAGATAAGAGAATTCGTTTCTGGAGATCCCCGGACCCCAATCGTGGATCTCCTCCTAGACTTCAGCTGAGCCACTCTGGATTTATCTGAGAAGATAACACGGCATTAAAAAAGTGCTTTCAGTTACATTTAAAATTAATTTAGTGTGTTTCAGTGACAAAACAGAACTGCGTAGGGTAAAATTGTGCAAAACAAAATAACATTATACAGAAAATTATCATAAATAATAAAACTGCAACAATAAAAGGCATTAACTAAACAAAAAGTGCATAAAGCACATACACAAGGCAGGGATACTAGTTCACCCAAGAATGAAACTTCTGTCATTACAATTATTCAATTATTCACAAGACTTTCGCTCATCTTCAGAACACAAAGAAAGATCTTTTTATAAAATGATATCTGTTCATCATAAAGACATCAAGTCTCTTCAGTTACTTTTATGAACTATCAATCTCTTGAAGCGATCTCTGTGAACTTTTCAAAACATCAAAATGGTAGTTGTGTATCTGTCAATGGAGGAACAGAAAGCTCTCAGAATTCATTAAAAAGATCTTCATTTGTGTTAAGAATATGAACAAAAGTCTTACAGGTTTGGAACAACATGGGGGAGAGTCATTAATGACAGAATTGGGATTTTTGGGTGAACTAACCCATTTAAATGCAGTTTATTTGAGCTAACCTTTAATCTTGGATGACGATAAGAAGCTGTCTGTTGATATGCCAAACTGTGAAGGAGTAAGTTTGGAGAAATCCACTTCTCCAGCAGCTTCAGTGTTCTGCCGAGAGGGAGACAGGGCTGCCAGTGGTGTTCTGCTGTCCATGGTTTCAGTATCCTCCATGCTTGAGTCCAGTACATAAGAAATTAGATCTGAGTAAATAAATGAACTGAAGATAAGGGACTGTCATACTAAAACTTCAGAGAGTACGATCACAAGATATTCCACTCTTCAAGACAACACATAACTTCTTAAATTCTGTTACATAAAAGGTAGATTGTTCTAATTTGAATCTGAAAAGACTGATTAGCCTCCGCTAATTGCTAACTGTTAGTTGGTCAGACTAACAATAGATCTTAACGTTACACAACAGATATTAATATACAATACTTCAAACTCACAGCATCTTAGCTCAACTATCCTAACCACACACGATTTTATGGTTAGTTGAATTTTATTGTTTACATTTAGCAGCTAGGCTAGTATGTTTATGGAACTGGTCCCTGGACTGGAGAAGTTTTAACGTATCATGCATGTCTGTTAACATCCTGAAGCATCAGGTACTATTATAAACATTAATGTTACATATCTGCATTATTTTACCCTACTGCGTAACATAAGCACAACCAGTTTAAATATAGAAATGTGGTATTTAATATGTAAAGACAAATATTTGTTTCTATTGTAACGTTACTGAAATGTTCAAAATTCGCTCCTTACCGCACGTTAAAACGACGCAAATATTCTTCCGCTGTGAAGGAACTTGAAGGACCTTAAAATGAACGTTTTTTTACAGCCAATAATCTACGACTACGATACATCTGTATATAACTACTACTGAATTTTAAATGTGTATTTGTATGTGTACTTTCTGGACATGAGAGAGTGCTAGTTCTAACGCATCTGGGTGTCCTTGTTCCATCTGGCAACAACGTCCTGTTCATATGAATTAGCCAATCAGGTTTAAGAAAATGCGTCATGTGCTTCAAAACGGCCAATCACATTCAGGCGTACCCAACGTGCCTGTAGCACATTTTGTGTAGTTCTAATATAGATTACTTCTGTCATCGTTTACTTAAGTTACTTCTGTCATCGTTCCCTTAAGTTATTTCAAACCTGTATGAATTTCTAGAATACTTTATTACTTGAACGAAGTAAATATACATTAATGAGCACATGTATTTTTGAAAGAACTAAGTGTTTTTAGCAAAGAATAAACTAAAAGAGTTAGACAGTGTAGCTTTAAGCTTCCTCCGTTGAAATCTATGGGGTCACTGTGTCAATTTCTTTTAATGTCTATGGGTAAACTGATCAAAAGTAAAGCCAGTAAAGACATTTATTATGATTAATTCTGCTTTTTAAACCTTCTTCATCAACCAATCCAGCAAAAATGTATCAGTTTCCACAAAAAAATAAATAAATAATAATAATTAAAAAAAATTGAGCAGCACAAATGTTTTCAGCATCGTTAATAATAAGAAATATTTCTCAGAATGATTTCGGATCTTGCATCACTGAAGACTAGAGTAATGCCTCGGCTGCTGAAAATTCAGATTTGCATCACAGGAATAAATTTACATTGTAATATATCACAACATTGCTGTTTTATGTATGCAGCCTTGGTAAGCATACGAGACTAATAAAAAATGACTGAGTACTAACTTTTGACCTGTAGATGATAAGAACAGAAGTTTGTTGATGAATACAACATTAATAGCGATGATGCCACTGTCTTTGAGTGATGTGATCAGCATATTTAAGCAGTTGCCCGAGGGTCTATCCAGATGTGCAGTATTTAGTGATCAGGGGGTAGAGAACCCTGAGGTCTGACAGATATGAGGTTTGACAGGTAGACGTTCCTGCGTCACAAAGACTTTGTTTTGTTTATCGTAAAGCCTGATCTGCATGTTTGTCTCGAGTGTGTTGGTGAGGAGATGCTCTGGTCTGATTGTGTTAAATGGAGAGCTAAAATCCACGAACATGATCCAGACGGATGTGCCAGGGGAGCCCAGGTGTTTCACAGACACCGATGAGGCTGCTTCAGGCTATGGTACTCATACTGATGGGTTTTTGTATGGTAATACCATTAATAATGAATATAATGTCTTATCCGTTTGACCTTGACTTAAACAGCAGCATTCCCCAACATCATTCATTATAACCAAAGCTATAATTCAAGGCTAAAAATAAGTGGCGTAAACAAAGGTCAATTGAGACAAAAGTAGAGCACAGATTAAACATTCATAGACAAAATCAAGAGCACTATTTTGTTACTTAATATTCATTTATACTTTTTGGATGTGGTACTGTCGTAATACCATGTTTTACTTTGGGTAATACCATGGTTTTTATATATATATATATATCATACG
Source organism: Cyprinella venusta (assembly GCA_038021265.1). Lineage (NCBI taxonomy): Eukaryota > Metazoa > Chordata > Actinopteri > Cypriniformes > Leuciscidae > Cyprinella > Cyprinella venusta. The sequence goes on along the minus strand of CM075865.1, from coordinate 42,087,233 downwards.
AAATGCCTGTTAGATGTACTTTCTTGTCAGGGTACAGGTTCATCACAGGTAAAACTTGGCTTTGTGATTTTCATTTTTGAATGAATAACTATAAATAAATTACAAGTGGCGCTCCTAGTCTTCCTGAATTAACTGGAATGAAATAAATTTATTTATTCAGAAATGAAAATTGTCATAAAATTCCTTTTAAGACAAATAATCAGATATTCAAAATTATATTTCATTAAATTGTCTTTCTTTTCAAATACACTTTAAAAAATGCTGGGATGTTTTAACCCATCTTTGGGTCAAATATGGACAAACTCAGTGTAACTCAGCCATTGGGTTAAATGTTTATATTACATTTTACATATATTACATACTAACCCAACATTTGGGTTTGTCCATATTTGACCCAAATTTGGGTTAAAAGAACCCAGCGTTTTTTAGAGTGTAAATATACATTTTTCAATATTTTTATTTAATTCAATTGCATTTTAAAAATAATATATAAATACATTTTTAAATACAAATAATCCGATTTACAAAATAATATTTACTTTACATTTGGGTTTGTCCATATTTGACCCAAATTTGGGTTAAAAGAACCCAGCATTTTTTAGAGTGTAAATATACATTTCTCAATATTTTTATTTAATTCAATTGCATTTTAAATATAATATATAAATACATTTTTACATACAAATAATCCGATTTACAAAATAATATTTACTTCAATTAAAAACTGAAAATATAAGTAAATGATGTTTTAACAAATATACATGTATATATTCTTATTTATTTAATTATTTAATTAAATTGCATGCATTTTAAATTAATACATATATAGCCTACTTTTCAAATAGACAAATGTAAATAATTTCACTTAAATAAATTCCATTTTAAACATAGGGTCAGTTTGTAAATTAAGTTGAAAAAAAAAATCTTTTTTTAATTAATACAATGGTATTTGACAGCTGTATTTCATTGTCTGTTGGTATTTGTTGCACTCTAATATGACAACCGAGTTGAATAATGACAGCTTATCATTTTAAAACAAAGTACCATTAGATCATCTAATCTACATGATTGATGTGTCTAAGAGATGGAGATGTGAGAGCTTGACACGCATGTAAAGTTAAAGAATTGGTTTAGCATTGACGTTCACCATAAGCACAGCTGATATCCACAAATTTGGATCCAGTGACAGTTATGGCTGAGTCATTGTCTCTTTGACGCGCTCTTGCAGCGCACCCCAATTCTGTCAGATATTGTTGAGTACTTGAACTGTTTTTCTTTTTTAACTTTAATTCTTTGATGCCTGTGGTAGGATTGAGCTGGGCTGCAGAACACCACTTTGATTTCTTATTAGCAGTTTGCCTCTAACTTTAGCACACACACACACATACACACACACACATACACAGACAGCTATATTTCGTCTGGTTAGGGTTTTAAAGCTTAGCCGATAATCACATTACATCCCCCTTCTGTTATTTAGACAGTTTGTAATTATAGTTTTCTATGTTGGTCTAAAAACCAACCAAACATTAAATTTGCATTTTGTATCTGTTTGAGTGAAAGAGAATGACACAGTTTATAGGTTGCAGAGTGAAAGATCAAAAGCTTCTTTAAACGAAACTGATCAGTCATAATTTATTCCTTAAGATATTCAGTCAGGCACTGCAAACAGCCTCCATCTCGAAGGAAATAACCCGTGTGATCATGAAATATCTCGCTCTGTTTGACTGGAGGTGCCTCTTTGTGAGAGATTGAGCTAAGCGTGGATGTCAGAAGAATCTGTCTGCTGTCTTCTTTGAACACACATTTGCTGCCTATACTGCAACCGTTCCTTGCTTTGAGAAATTTGAATACGGTAATTGACTAGCGTACAGTTCTTTTTGCAGGTATAGGTTGGCAGGCTCGGATGTTTAAACGTTGCAAAGAGACTCCAGCTGAGTTAACAATAAGGTCACAATTTCATACTGATTAATAACTCGAATGTTTGGGACAAAAGCATAAATGCAAAGAAAATTTTCATGGCATAGTTATGGTAGGGTTTCTACTGCCCGATGAGAAATTATGACAGGTGCATAATGAATATCAAAAACTGCTGGATGTGTTATACAACAACGTTTTTTTCCCCCCTGCCACATGATGGCAGGAGATGTGCTAAAATAGACGGAGCTACAACTAAACAAAGGACTCCTTCATGAGTCATTGCCCCAACATTCAAAACAGTGACACCTTTGGAAAACACATCAAAAAACCACACTGTAAAAAAAAATGTGTTCACTCAACTTACATTTTTTTAGCTATCTTTTTGCTTTGACTCAGTGAAGTTTTATTTACGCAATTAATCTTATAAGTATTTTCAACTTAAAGAGTTAAGTTGACATAGTTAAAATAGTTGACCCAACAACTTATTTCAACTTGAAAAGTTTAGTTGAAAGACGATAACTGTACTAAAATGTATGTTCATTAAACTTAATTTGGTATTTTCTCTCACGTGATATGATCTTGCGATAAATAACGAGATTAACGTTACTGGTTTAGCATGTGTTTTTAATTCGAGTCGACACATACTCCAGTTAAGTCAACTTATAGTTGAGATAGTGAAAACTTAACATGGTAAGTTGAAATAACAAATTTAGAAACCACAAGTTGTATCAACTTACAAAATTACATTGAAATAACTAAATTATGCAGAATCATTTTTTTACAGTGCAACCATTAAAGTCACCACTGTAAAAAAATCTTTTCATGATTTGTAATCACAACATTTTTTCTTTTGTAAAATCAACTTAAAAATGTGTAGTTCAGATAACATAATTTTTTGAGTTTCTGATGCTTAAACCAACCTCCATCATTGTATTAACTCAATTTTTCCCGTTCAATGAACTTAAAATTTTAAGTCAACCCAACCCGATCTCACGACCAAGTCGTACGAATTTGACGAATGATTAAAAAGTGGCTAATTCGTACTAATTCGTACGACCTCACTCGTATGAATTAGTACGATTTTGCTAAATCGTACATATTTTACGAATTGGCCAATTCGTATGAATTTGTACGAATGACCTACCCCTTACCTTGACCTAAACCTACCCATCACGTGGGTTTAGACAAATCGTACAAACTTGTACGAGTGAGGTCGTACGAATTAGACACTTTTTAATCATTCGTCGAATTCGTACAAATTGGGCGTGAGATAGTGTTGGTCAAACAGGTTACTTCATTTTTTAAGTTAAACCAACAATATTTTTTTTTACAGTAGAAATTGACAATTCCATCTATTTCTTTCATGGAATAGAGCAGTGTTTATTATAAATAATTATCCAAGCACTCTGTCATTTTTTTTTTTTGCCTTTGTAATCTTTAATCAAATTAACTTGTGATATCTGACATCTTCTTACTGACATGATGGCGGGGCAACCTGTCACTCAAATAAGACCGACCAATAGCAAACCACAACCATCAAAACATCAAAACATAATTTTTCTTGTTCAAGAAGCGGTTTCATTCTGATATACGTCACAATAGCGAAGAAAAGACGATCACGGCGTCCGTTTCATGCTGACTTTATACTCTTTGACTTCTGTGGTTGCATGCTTTAAGTCGTTTTTGTGAAATTTGCACAAAAATGTACAGTTTAAAGAAAACAAGGACACACGAAGGTCCACCTCTAACCCCTAACCGTCAGGACGGCGTAAGCACATCACACAAAACATACCAATACAAATTCATGTTTTGAATTTGCTAAAACATAACATAAAATACTTACAATTTGCCACGAGACTGCGTTTTTGCTCTCATTTTGCCTTGGGATTTGGAAACACGAGGGACAGCGTTTTCATTTTCGGGTGAATTATTTTTCTATAATTAATGCCAGTTCTTTTGAAGCCTGTTCTGGTTAAATAAATGAACAGACTATTCTTTAATTTAACAGAAAATGATTCAGTAAATATTCTTGATGCCAGCAGAAGGACACTCAGAAATAAAGTCTTGACACCCAGGGGGCCTTGAAGTAGAAAAAACAAAAGAGTGGAAATGTGAGTGTTTTGTAATCATTCAAGTCATTTAAAAATGAGGTAATTTATTTTTCAAATGCACATTAAAATGTTTGAAATGTCCCATGATTGATCCTTCGACTGGATGCATGGAAGAAAGAAATGCATTGTTTATGCAGGCTAATGCAATTAATTTTAGCCCAGAGACAGTAAGCACTGTTCGTTTTTAAAATGCCATGCATTTCATCCAAGTGACAGTCCTTGAAAACAGAAGTAGTTTTGGAGGTGGCTGGATTCGGAATCTGCTGCTTTGCTTCAAGCACTAAGAATAAAAGTAGGAGAATCTGAAACATAGTTTGGTCTGTACCAGTCTCAAACTATAATGCAGATCATCATTATTATATCTCTATTAAAATGTATTGTCGTCATGGGCAATTGATTGTCCTTCAGAAATATTTCTAATATGCTGATTTGATGCTCAAGAAACATTTCTGATTATTATCAATGCTGCGTTGCTTACTGTGTTTTTTTTTCTCTTCAATTCTTTGATGAATAAAAAATTCAAAGCATTTACTTGACATCAAAATAATTTGTAACATTATAATTGTCTTTACTGGACATCAAAAGGCATTTAAGGTGTCCTTGCTGAATAAAAGTATTAATTAATTTATTTTTTAAAACTTTTGAACGAAAATGTATTTATCTTACAGGCTATAGTGGTGGAAAGATAGTGTCAACCAGATACTCCAGATAAGATTATACACATATATGAATGTAATATTTCTATTTTACAGAGCGATGGGCATCTGCAGAGATCTTGGCAAACAGCCTTGGCTTGAGATCAGTCTGCCGGAGCCAGAAGTGCTTCACTGAACTTTCTGCAGACACACCTTGGGAATCTATCAACGACTGAAGGTAATAGGGCCAGACCGTTCCTGCAGAGGTTGTCTGAGGATTTTACACCCGATGCAGTTTTTGTCTTGATGAGCTTTATACATTTATGGCTGGATTTGCCATGAAACTTAATCGAGAAGTCAGGGATGATTAAATAATATCGGGCTTTCTCTCTTCCTCTCCTCGTTTTATAGTCAGCTGTGACTGGTGTCCTATAATGTGCAGAGATTGTTCCAGAAGTAGAGGCCAGCTGTGTGGACAGTGTGATGATGCACTTCTGATGTCACACACAGCTGTGTCTGCCCTACTGTACATGTGAGAGTGTGTTTAGATGCACAGAATGAAAGAGAAAAGCATACTTACGCAGGAAAGACTGCACTAGCTGTTGTCTAAGAGTTAAGGTGAGTGTTATGTTTAGCAGAAGCAATATGAAAACCACTATTGCCATTTTGCATTAGCAACAAATGTTGCACATGACATTTCAATGGCATTTTAAAGAGGACCTATTATGCCCTTTTAGTTTTGATTTTGTTTTTGGGGTCTATTGGGTTTCCTGCTTCAATGTTAAAAAAAACAACAAACGTAGTTAGCTGATTTACTACCATAGTACGATGCATCGTTGGATAAATCAACTAGATAGTCACGACTGTTTCCCGAAACCCACTGTCGCAAAGTATCGTTCAACCACGTTGGTTTCGCACGTGGTGGAGTAATAACTACTTTTAATGAAACTGTTTGAGATCCAATTAATGCTAGATTTGCTTTATATAAATTTCAGACATGTCATCTGAGGACTATTTCTAATTGTTCTCAGTTATTTTGCTTTATTACCAGACTCAATATTTTACTCGTTCTTTCATAGTAGAGCACGTTCGCACATGCGCACTCTTCAAACACGTCTTTTGACAAACTAAAAGACGTAAATTACATTTGTATGTATTCTAAATAAAAGGCACCGGCTGTGCTGAATGTCAGCTTGCTTATTTTGCTCAAGATAAGGATTTATTACCTCCAAATGTGTTGCAATATAGAAACGATGCCTCTAACCACAGGTCGAGAGCTGTCGTTCAAACCACACAACTTTGCGATGCTGTTTGCGAATGTTCGTTGGGACGATGGTTTCGGGAAACACTGATTCGTTGAACTATGCTGATAACGACGGAACTTGCGACCATAGTTGGCTAACGATGCTTTCGGGAAACGGACCCCTGTTTAGCTCCGGTCTCTATGAAGCCCCGCCTTCCGAAAGCGCAATGTGCTCTGATTGGGCGGCTGGACCATGGTGTTGCGATTGGTCAACCACTTCGCAAATGTCATGCCGAGTTTAAACACTTCTAGGCCTCGCTCATTTATTTGCATATAGGACTTTTTTAAATGAATATTGAGACATATACGTTCCCGGAAGAAAACTCGACTACAAATGAGGCATTTCAGAGAGTTCAGAAACAGTGCTTACTGACATAGAGAATAACTCGCTTTGGAGTGACTTTGTGCTTTGTAACTTTCTAGACATTTTTCATACTCAAACAGCAACATAACACAGTAAAGTGTAAAAAAAAAAAAATGTAAAAAAACAAAACAAAAAAAACCCCACACCATAATAGGTACTCTTTTAAAGCTACACTGTGTGATTTTTACCTCCATCTAGTGGTGTAAAGGTATATGACCATCCAGTGAATATTAGTTTCTGTTCCTCTCAATTCCGATTTCGTTTTATCTCCTACGGTGGCCAATGTAGTCCAAGATTAACATGGCTTCCAGTTCGACCTCGTCCATGAGTGTTAACTCGAACGTAAACGCGAAAGGCGAAGCTTGAATTAACGAGTCTGTCCCTCTTTGGCTAATGTACTTTCAAGATGGAGGGGCAACATGGCGACCGACATTAGAACCCCTTACCCGTATGTATTTTCAGTGCCATGTTATACACTCACGAGAACACTTTATTACTTGAACGAAGTAAATATACATTAATGAGCACATATATTTTTGAAAGAACTAAGTGTTTTTAGCTAAGAATAAACTAAAAGAGTTACACAGTTAAACACATTTACTCACGACCTACTCACTGTGAACTGATCTCTACTTTTATTTTCTGAAGATATATACATATATAAAAAATAAGGGCATATGTACAATGGTAATAAATATCAACTTTTTGTACAAGCAAAATAAGTTACTTAACATAATTACCTAAAAAAAAAATAACAGCAACATTTTTAAAGATATCTTGAAATGCAAGAAAAGAGACAATTTGTAATACAAAAACTCACAAAGAAACAGCAGATTTAAAGCCATGGGAGATGAACTGAACGAACTGAGATGACCGCCTTTTTTCTGTCTTTCTCTTTTTTTATCAAGCAGGGAATACTGTTCAGTACAAAAAAAAAGCCATGCATGATGCAAACAAGCATATGCAACACTTCTGGTCGCCCAGTGAAATTATGTCAGACTGAAGTCGGACTTTAAGTCACTAGACAGGCTTGTCAAAGCAATTAGAGAAGTTTCACAATTTCAAGAGAGCCCTGAGAAGGCCTGGCAGAAAGTATTCGGTCCTTGTTAATCTGACATTTCTCAGCGTACTTTTTAGTACAAGTGTAGACTAGAAAAGAGCAAATGACAGAATGGAAAGCCGCTTGCAAAATCGTAAAGCTCTCATGCCACGAAGAATAGCATTCCACCAAAACAAGAGTAGTAGTAACAAAGATTTCAGACAATACTTGAGTTCTGTGCAATGGACCAATTCCAGAACATAAAGCAGAGGATTGAAAAAAAGAAAGGAGAAGAGTAAATGGAGAAGAAAAACATGTCTGCAGTCTGCTTTGGCTTCACCCAAGGTGAAGAGGCACAGGTACGAAAAGTCTTTTTCATTTTTTCTCTAAAACGTATGAGACTATTGTTTTACTGTTGAAACTTATATAATATATTTTGCAGAACATCATGCAACAAAGTATGGACCAGTGATGAGCATCATAGTGCCTCTCCACCCACAGGGTCACGGGGAATCGAAATCTCCTTCATTTGTCTTCACAATCAAAGTCAATGGAATGAAATGTCCTCTGCTTTCAGTTTTCACCCTGTTTTTATATTTAGTCTGTTTAAGAGTTGCAAAGCCCACACTGAAAGAGATAAGAAAGATATAGTCTGTTAGTTTTTATACGTTATGACAAAATCAAGTCAAAATATGGTTTTTAACATAATTTTTATACAATAAGGTTCATTAGTTAACATTAGTTAATGTAATAACTAACATGAATTAATAATGAGTAATACATTTGTTACTATATTTGTTCATCTTTGTTAACGTTAGTTAATAAAAATAAAGCTGTTTATTGTTTGTTCCTGTTAGTTTACAGTGCATTAACTAATGTTAACAAGATTTAAATAAAATACTAGTAAATGTTGAAATGAACATTAACAAAGATCAATAAATGCTGTATATGTGCAGTTCATATTAACTAATGTAGTTAAATAATGTTAACTAACAAACCTTAATGGAAAGTGTTACCGAATTCTTTAAAACATGAAAAAACTAAATAAACATTCACCAGTCATTAAAACGTTCATATATTATATAAATGATTATTACACACAGGATATATTTTTATTGTCATAATCTTTTCGCCCATCTCATATATCAACCTTTTAACAATCTTATTCAGTTTTTATTTTTATGAATACTTAAAGTGAGTATTTTTATGAATATTTTTCTACAAATATATTAATTAAGCAGCACAACTGTTTTCAAAATTTGTTAAGAAGAAATATTGAGTGTCAAATCAGCAAATTTTTTATATGTTTTAGCTTACCTCAAGGGCATCCAAGATGTAGGTGTCTTTGTTTCCGCAGTATTTTCAATTTTGATATTTTTAGGTCAAACCGTTCTTGTCTGTCAGTTATATAATGCAGGTGTATGGTCACCACCTCAAAGAGCATGCACAGAGAAGTCCAAATTAAACATGATTTAATGACTCGTAAAAGTAAGACACATTGATGGCCTAAGACACGAAACAAGCAATTTGTGTGAGAAAACGAACAGTATTTATATGCATTGTATGTATGTATTTATTTATGTATTTTTACCTCTTGTAACCACAGCCACGTCCAAGTGATCTGAGGGTGCGGGCGCCGGATGTAATCTCTCGAGCGGTTGCGAAAAAAATTCAACGTTGTCTGTTGATATATTGAAATCGTCTTCCATTGCTTAGATCTTCACTTCTATGTTTAGATCTTCACTTCTGAAATCTCTGTGTAAACAATGAATGATGTACACGCGCAATTCCCGCGCCTGCACAGACCGAAGCGCCTGCGCTCTCAGATCACTTAAAAACGATGTTTGTTTTCTCATACAAACCGCTTGTTTCGTGTCTTAGGCCATCAATGTGTACTTACATTCACGAGTCATTAAATCATGTTTAATTTGGACTTCTCTGTGCATGCTCTTTGAGGTGGTGACCATAGACCTCCATTATATGACTGACAGACAAGAACAGTTTGACCTAAAAACATCAAAATTGAAACTACTGTGGAAACAAAGACACCTACATCTTGGATGCCCTTGAGGTGAGCTAAAACATACCAAAAATGAATTTCAAAGTGAACTATCCCTTTAATATATCATAAAATTACAACTTTTTGATCAAATAAAAGCAGCACTGGTGAGCATAAGAGACCTCTTTCAAAAACATGTCTCAAACAACCCGGTCTCACCCCAAGATGTCATATAACTGACGTTTTGGGACGTCTTTTGACCATACGTCAATATTCGCCTTTTTAGGGCCCCATTAAACGTCGGTAGATGAGGTTATGGGATCCTAACTCTACCCCATACCTAAACCTAACCCTAAACCTAAATCTAACCCGTCACCTAACTGACGTTAAAGGTAAAGCGTCAGTTGTATGACGGCCCGGGATCGCCATCTAGCGACGTTTAAGGGGGCCCTAAAAAGGCTAATATTGACGTATGGTCAAAAGACGCCCCAAAACGTCAGTTATATGACTTTTTGGGATGAGACTGTGTTATCTCAAAAGACATCCAAACTTTTGAATAGTAATGAATAGGTCTCAAATCTTCATTTAATTAAAAAAAAAAAATTAACAGCCCAAATAAAATGTGGGATAAAGTATGATTAGCTGTAGTCTTACCTGTGTTCTGATCAGCCGTAGCCTCCACTACGCATCCTGGACTTTACAAAGGATCCCTTTCATGTAGAACAATCCGGCTTTAGAACGTGGGCGGAGTCTTCTATCCCATTCCAGAAGTAAAGTTTCATTCCATCATGTAGGCAAACACTGGGGTTGTACTTCATTTGGCAGTTCAAGCCAAATATATACAATAATGCACTTGTTGTCACATCCAACACAGTCTTAGTACACATTCTGTTCACACTTTCCTCATGCTACTACCACTGGTAATCCTTTCACATTTCAGATGAAACTATCAATCGTAAAAAAAAAGAAAAGAAAAGAAGAAAACCTTCTTCAACAGTTGACATGAAAAAAACCTCACAATATATTAGTGCTGCAAGTCTCAGTACACATTCTCAGAAAAAGACAAAATTCTTTAAAAAAAGTTCGAGCCGTAGAGAAAGAAAGGCAAAGCATTTTGTTCACGATTCAAGTCCTGCTTTCGTTTTTTTCCCCTAGACAATTTCTCCTCTGCTTCACTCTTGAGAGAAGAGCGTGATTGTCATCTTGCGATTTAAGTTTATGCGTGTCCTTCTCGCCTCCTCTCTCATGTGTTAAAAACACGGGGACAAGCAACCTCTGGACGTCAAAAATAAGCTCTGTATCCTCCATCTTGCCAAATGATTAGGTTGCCAGACATCTGTCCGATGCAGATCAGACTGACGGCTACATTTGGCTGGTCGGGTTCCTCTCAGAGATGTACCTGTGTTCGCCTGTTAGCCACGAGGCCCTGTCGGTCTGGTCCGTTAAATATAGACAATTACAAAAAGCTTTGCGAGATGTGTTCAGTCTCGGTTGAGCGCTAGTTACTTATGAGAACCACAATAATCCAGGGGAATGTCGGTGGCCTTATGGCACGGGAGATTGACAGAGAAGAAGTAGGTTGCGAGTAAGATGAAGAGAGTTCCCCAAGCAGGAGGGAGGTAGGTGAGGTTTTCCGTGCTTCCTGTGAGGTCTACACAGAAGACTCCTCGGGATTGGCATCGGGAAGCACGCTCCTCTGCTGCAGAGTTCTCCGGAGCTCCTCTTTGAACGGACTGGTGTAGTCGTTCTCCCGGCTGCCTAGTCCGAGTGCGCTTCCCATGCCCATTCCCGATCCCGCGCTCGCTCTCTCCTCCCCGGCCGTGCTCAGATTCAGGCGGATGTATCCATTGGTGCCCGAGTTTCGGATGTTGGTGAGGCTCAACCTGCTCGGCGAGTGAATGGGCTGACCGGGAATGGCGCTCGGAGATGCCGTGCTCCCGGCGGAGCACATCGCGTGCCCTGGGACGATTTTAAGGGAGCCGTCCGAGTAGTAGTAATTAGCTCCCGTTTCCCAGAAGCGATCCTCGTCGTTCGCCATCTTGCTCGGCACGAATGACGGCCGGCTGGGAGGCTCTTTGGGTAAAGTAATGGGGTACACTAACGTGCTCTCCAGCGGCTTCATTTCCGCCCCTTTTCCCAGCGCCAACTTTAGTCGTCTACGGAGGTACAAGGACGCGATTAGCAGCAACAGACAAGCGGCGCCCAATGTGATCACCAGCACCCAGAATAAACCCATGCTGCCGTCAGGAGCGCGGGCCTCCATGAAGACGGGCGCGCTGGCCACCACTGCGACCTGGTATCTCTCCGTCTGGAACTTCACGCCTTGTTCCTCCGAGTAGCAGATGTAGCGGCCCGCTTGGAGGGAACCGGCTTGGGGGATAACGAGGGAGCGGAGGGCTCGGTCGAATCGCGGCCCGATGGCCTCACCTTCCACGAGGGCCAGCTCACGTTCGTTGAGCTCCCAGAAGGGCTGGGCTAGGTTGGAAACCAGATTGCAGGGCAATACTAGATCCGACCCAACGACCACAGTTACATTTCTCAATCTAGAATGATCTGGGGGAAAAGAAGATTTATTTCACTATTGTTTTACATAGATTTGTCTTTTAGTCTGTTCTCATGTAGGTGAAAATATGATTATTTGAAACAAATCATCTAGTTTTCTCTTCTTCAGAAAACATGGTTAGTACATTGTTAATATTTTTCATTATTATGTATTATGTTACGTCAAGTAATTTTCTAATTTAAAGGGTAAGTTCACTCAAAAATGACAATTCTGTTAGTATTTACTCACCCTCATGTTGTTCCTAACCTCTATGTGTTTATTTGTTCTGCTATACACAAAGGAAGATATTTGGATGAATGTTTTAATCAAACAGATCTCATTCCCCATTGACTACCATAATATGTATTTTTCCTACTATGGTAGTCAATGGGGAATGAGATCTGTTTGATTAAAACATTCTTCCAAATATCTTCCTTTGTGTATAGCAGAACGAATAAACACATAGAGGTTTGGAACAACATGAGGGTGAGTAAATACTGACAGAATTTTCATTTTTGGGTGAACTAACCCTTTAATGTATTAATTTTTTGTTAGTAATTTCATTGACCAGATGAACGCTGCTTTTAGTTCACCCAAAAATGAAACTTCTTTCATCATTTACTGACTCTCTAATCAATCTAAACCCCTCAGACTTCTATTCATCTTGGGAACATAAATTAAGATCTTTTTAATTAAATCTGAGAGCCTTCGGTTTTGCCTCTCCATTGACAGATAAAGAACTGAAACTTTGATGAAAGCTCGCAAATTTCATCCAAAAGATCTTTATTTTTCGTGTTTTCATTTTTGGATTAAAGGGATAGTTCATTTTGAAATTAATTTTGTTTTAGCTTACCTCAAGGGCATCCAAGACGTAGGTGTCTTTGTTTCCGCAGTATTTTCAATTTTGATATTTTTAGGTCAAACCGTTCTTGTCTGTCAGTCATATAATGGAGGTCTATGGTCACCATCTCAAAGAGCATGCACAGAGAAGTCCAAATTAAACATGATTTAATGACTCGTAAATGTAAGTACACATTGATGGCCTAAGACACGAAACGAGCCGTTTGTGTGCGAAAACGAACAGTATTTATATCGTTTTTACCACAGTCACGTCCAAGTGATCTGAGGGCGTGGGCGTTTCGGTCTGTGCAAGAACCGGAAGTGATCTCTCGCGCATGTATGTCACTGATTGTTTACACAGATTTCGGAAGTGTTGCCCTTTCACTGTGAAGATCTAAACATATTTAGATATACAGGGAATCACAATAGAAGACGATTTCGATATATCAACGTTGATTTTTTCCGCAACCGCGTAAGAGATCACTTCCGGCTGAAGCGCCCGTGCCTTTAGATCACTTGGACGTGGCTGTGGTTACAAGAGGTAAAAACTATATAAATACAGTTCGTTTACTCACACAAACTGCTCGTTTCGTGTCTTAGGCCATCAATGTGTACTTACATTTACGAGTCATTAAATCATGTTTAATTTGGACTTCTCTGTGCATGCTCTTTGAGGTGGTGACCATAGACCTCCATTATATGACTGACAGACAAGAACGGGTTGACATAAAAATATCAAAATTGAAACTACTGCGGAAACAAAGACACCTACATCTTGGAAAGGGTTGGGTATCGTTTGAATTTGAACGATTCTGATTCTGATTCCTTGTTTCGATTCCGGTTCCCAACGATTCTCGATTCCGATTCTTTTAAGAGGCAGGGTCAAAAAAGTTTAGCTAACCTTGCGAACCAACGGTCTTTCTGAAGGAAATACTCCTTTTGTCACAAATTTTGCATTTTGCCGAGATTTCGTTATTTTTAGAAAATTAAAGCCACACTTTGGACCGCCGACGTAAGCTACTCACGTTCGACTCGCGCAGTTATGCCAACACTTCCGGTAGACGCTTCTTCATTGGTGTTGTTCAGCGGTTTCTTCTTCCGCTTGGCGGACTGTGAATATCGAAACTAGGAATCGATACTAGGAATCGAAATTTTAACTTTTGAACGATTCCGGGAAAAACGAAAAGTTAGTCCCGGTTCCAATCGATACTCGATTCTCGATACCCAACCCTAATCTTGGATGCCCTTGAGGTAAGCTAAAACATACCAAAAATTAATTTCAAAGTGAACAATCCCTTTAACTTTTCCTTTAAAAGTGTGGATGTCCCCTAGTGGAAACCGCTCACTGCAGGGGGGCCTGTAGGGGGCGGCGTGAATCTGACGTACCAGGGCTGGGGATGGAGAAAGGCTTATCAAACTTGGCTTTTCCTCGGTTGAACCTCTCCAGCATGAGGTCCTGCGAGAGTGTGGATGTGGAGCTGTGGGGGGCAGAACAAATATTGACAATGTGTCAGAAGTCTGTTAGACACACTGCTATGGGGATGCAGCTTAAAAATATAAAAAGGGACCCGTGGAGGAGAACAGAGGGGCTGGGATAGCCTTTGCAAAATGATGAGGAGGAGAATCAGAGAGAAAATAAAGAGGAGAGCGCAAAAGACAGAAATGGAGCAGATGGAGGATGGTGCAAGGATGCTAGCAGTAGAACCAAAAGATTGATGAATTTACCCGCGGTGGAGGTCGATGCGGACACAAGCGCGTCCCTCGCTGTCCCAGGCACAGTACGGGTCTCTGGACAGCAGGCAGTCTGGCTGTGAATGGTACCGGCTGCAGTTTGCCAAGGGCAGCTGAAGAACCTCAGAGCGTGAGCCAATGTACAAATACTTCTGTAGAGATAGAATGGGAGGATTTGGGATTAAATGAAGGAAAACAATAGCAAATAAATTATTTTCGGTTATCGGTGCATTCTGTTTTCCTACTCAGTTTGAACAAAACCCATTAATGCTAGTCAGGCGGGAGAGCTGGCATCAAAGAGATCAGAAATTACTTTGCTGTGCGAGATGGTGAGGCTGTCCACCGGTTGCTGCCGATCAAACAGCTGGATCTCTTCTATCACATGGGCCTCTGAACCCAAAATCACGACCCGCTGGAGCCATCCGTGCGCTGAACGACAAACAAAGAGGCCGGGAGAAATAATGTGATGGGGACAGAGAGGGGGAAAGGAGAGAAAGGAGAGACAAATAGTCCATTAATGTATCATCAACATGTGGCATATTTTTCCGTCATTGGATTTTAGGAACAAGGTTACGCGGATTAACGGGAGGAAAATTGAATACACCCCAGCTGGTGCCGTGACCTATCATAACTCCGTGTGTGTACTTTATCCCGTCCTCTCACACAGTGCTTGTCACAGATAATGTGCCGCTGACCTCTCACTCAGTCTGGGAGGAAAAGGGAACGTGCGAAAAAGGGATAATGGAGTAGAGCTGAAGAGCTACAGGGTGTGCTTTACAAATCCACCCTGGTACTTTTGCTCATGTCAGAGCGTCTATGTTGACTTTTAATCCTCAATCCAAGATTCCCACACACACACTGCCTCAGATGCTGACTGCACTTAAAATGGGTTACACTATACCCTGAACGTACATATTAGGCTTTTTATTAGCTTTTGCCTTGATTCATCATTTTAAATAGCCCTGCGGTGTGACATGTTTAAGTTAAAAAAATATATATTTTTTTGTAAAAATGTATTTTAGAATAATATTCATGTAGTTTCATAAATAATGTCCTGTGGTACGACAAATACATTTTAAAAAATATATATTACAATGTATATTGCATAATAACATTCATGTCGTTTTTCAAATAATATGTCATAAAATCATTCATTTTAAATAGTCCTGAGGAATGTCACATGCATTTTTAAAAATAAAACTATTTTATAATAATATTAATTCGTTTTTTAATGAATTTTATGCCATAAAAACCTTTTTTTGTGCAGTAGTCATTTTAAATAGTCCTGTGGTAAGACAAATACTTTTTTTAAAGAATAAAAAATACATTTAGGAATATATATATATTCCTAAATGTATATTAAATATATATTAAAAAATTAAAATTAAATGTATATTGAAAAATATATTTAAAAATAATACTAATATAGTCTCTAAATTAAGATGATGTCATAAACCCCTTTTTGCCTTCACAGGTAATTTTACAAGTATTTATTTATTTATTTATTTATTTTTTTTACAAATAAATGTTATTTTAAAGCATATATTTTATTATAAAAATATTCAATTCTTTCCAAGTCTTTCAATTAATATGATGCTTAATATAATGCTTATATGCTTAAACTGAATAATAATTATAAAAGAAAATTGTTGGAAATGTCACTACAGGATGTCCTTCACAGGAAATTTTCACAGGAAATTTTACTAGTATTTTTTTTTTTACAAATACATGTTATTTTAAAGCATATATTTTATTTAAAAAAATATTCAATTCTTTCCAAGTCTTTCAATTAATATGATGCTTATGCAAAACTGAATAATAATTATAAAAGAAAAGTGTTGGAAATGTCACAACAGGATGTCACCTTTCTGAAAATATTTAAAGTCAACTAATTAGTTTTTTCTAGATGCATTTGTCTTTTGTGAGGGATTGGTGAAATACTGAACTCATTGGATACAAATAATAGTTGAGCCTTGAGCCTTGTGAGTGAGTTTATATGAGAGTGCCAAGGCCAAATACATCTTTTCAATTTATACTTCAAGGACTGACCTTCCTGCATGACAGGAATTCATTGGCAGAGGTGACATGTCCACTTAGATACAACATTATGGTTAATAAAATGGTTTCTTTGGCTGCTCTATTTATATTTACACAGAAAAGGACAAAGGAACAAGAAGGACAATGCAGGAGACTTTAAAAAAAACCCTCTTGACAAAGAAACACTGCTCTTATTAGCTGTGTAACGTTCCGTACCATGATCCATGCCTGCGTTTGACCCTCTATAACACACCTGTGCCTATGAAGAGCATGTTGTAGGATCTCTGGTCCAGTGAGCTCACTCTGTCCACAGCTATTCGGGTGAAGTTGATCCCTTTAGTAAGCAGCAGGGGGCGAGCTTCCGCCCTGAGCTCCATTAGCGGATGCTTCTTGGCAAAGTTTAGCGTAGCGTCAGGCAGCTGAAGGGAACTGTTGTAGCCGTTTTCCCGGTCAAAGTTTGTGATGCACTGTAGAAATAAACAAAAGTCATTAGGCATTTTTCCTTAATAATACCTTTATAGCACATGTCATAATGTGTATTTTTTTTAAACAACATTATACAAATTTAAAATACAACCAGTATAGGTTTCTCAGTTTGTTTAATGCTTTGAAATTTACAAAACTTCGAACTGGCCTGTCAGTTCATGAGTCGGGTTACATCCCAAATCGCGTACTTCCCCGCTACAGTAGGCGGAAAACAGTCCGAATTCATCAATTGACCAGCTACTTCTATCAAAAATCTGAAGTGTGCAAACACTGGACACTTTACTATCCCATAAGGCCACGGGAGAGGATTTGTGAACGGCAGTGTGGCGCAACTGACTCACATGGTCACATGATAATGACAGCATGGCGAATGTAGTACGTCCAGATGACACAGTCATACAATATAGAAGTAATTACTTGCAAAGTAATTACTTATTATATTACTTGTTCAAAATAAGTACCTACTCAAGAGAGTATGTGATTTCGGACACAGCTCTGGACTTTGAATCAAACTAGCCACACCTCACAGGAACTTGCATTGGAATAACAGGAAAAAGAATGAGCTGTAATTCAAAGAATTATGGGAAATGAAGTATTCTTATACCCTGGTTCACAAAAGTTAATAAATGTGATGAGATATATCAATTAAAAATACAAAAAAATAATAAAATACAGCAGTAAAATTTTCTTAATTTAATTTTTTTTTTAATTTATTTTGATTATTTTAATTTCTTCTATGTAACTTTGAATTACCATTGTGTCTGAAATGTGCTATATAAATAAACTTGCCCTGCCTTGCCTTGCCTTAATTAATTAATTAATTTTAAATCTGCTACCTCTTTGCAGCCTTAATTTAAATCCGGGTATGTCATTTTATGTTAACTTTTTTTTCGGTAACATTTTTTATGTTCTTGAATGTCTCTTATGCTCACCATGGGTGCATTTATTTGATCAAGAATATAGTAAAAACAGTAATATTTAATGCGCAAGCTAATTTTCAGCATCATTGTCTTGGTCATACATAAATCATTCTAATATGCTGATTTCCTGCTCAAGAAACATTTCTTATTAGTATCAATGATCAAAACACTACATTTTTGTGGGAACCGTGATACTTTTTTTCAGGATTTTGATGAACAAGTTCAAAAGAATATTTGAAATAGATAACATTTTTATAACAACATAACTTTTGATCAATTTAATACGTCCTCGTTGAATAAAAGTATTCATTTCATTTGATTCATTTCATTTGAAGCATTTGAACGGTCCTGTAAGTGTTTTTTTTTAAATTTACTTCTGAATGGCACACAATCAAGGTCACTGTATACTTTTGCATTACTTGAAATTACATAATAAGAGTTTTCCAAACAATGTTTTTTTCTGACATAATCGGACTCAAAATCTTTGTTAAAGGGTAAGTTCACCCAAAAATGAAAATTCTGTCAGTATTTACTCACCCTCATGTTGTTCCAAACCTCTATGTGTTTATTTGTTCTGTTATACACAAAGGAAGATATTTGGAAAAATGTTTTAATCAAACAGATCTCATTCCCCATTGACTACCATAGTAGGAAAAAATACACACTATGGTAGTCAATGGGGAATGAGATCTGTTTGATTAAAACATTCATCCAAATATCTTCCTTTTTTTATTGCAGAACAAATAAACACATAGAGGTTTGGAACAACATGAGGGTGAGTAAATACTAACAGAATTTTCATTTTGGGTGAACCCTTTAAGATGTTTATAAAATGTTATAATCCAACAGGAATATTATGAAGTTCTTATTTTGGGATGAAATATCACAGTATGTGCAAAAACGGTGTGCTTAGTCACGGCCTCTCATTTCATCGGCTGCTCAGCTCACCGCTCCAGGTCGAGGACTGGGCACAGTGCCGGTGTATCGGACCCATCGCTGAGACGACTCCCTGTACTCTTTATACGGCCCGTCGAACACATTTTTCACCTCTCCGATCTGGTACTGACACACAGCAGACACATCCACATCCCCCCTGAGAGAGAACAAAGGATAAAGAAAGAGAAAGAGAGAAAAAAGTAGTCAGTCAGTCTGAAGTAAATGACTGTGCTACATTGGCTGGATTATTACAGTAATAGTCTTACTGTCAACATAATGACAGTGCAGCATTTTCTACGTTAGAGGATCACGGCTGGGTGTTTGGCACGGTGACACTTTTATATAAGGAGAGGACAGAGTGACTTTCACAACTACGTCAGGAAGAGGAAGAGAGAGAAATATTTCTGAGTATGACACGGACTGGCATGGCAGGAGGGTTCGCTCACCACTGCGCATGGAAGATGCCATAGAAACTAGTGCTCCTCCAGTCCGCCCCAGGCAGGGTGAAGACGGCCCGCAGGTTATTAAAGGTGATGTGGCGCTCGGGGAAAGAACACATCAGCCGGGCCTTCTGGAAGGTGGTCCACTTCTTCTGCAGGGTCCGTGTGCCACCCAGGTCTCCCTGAAAAGTGAAGCAAGTAGCCATTTAACAGACGTTTTGGTTCAAAGTGATTTTCTTTATACAGGTACAATTGCCCTAGAGCGGCCCTGCGGAAAAATACAGCATTTCTGCTCAACAAAATGCATGAGAACAGCATGACGATGCTAGTCCACCAGCTTGACCAACATAAACCAGCTCTAACCAGCATAAACCAGCCTGGACCAACATGGAATTATTGCTGGTTTATGCTGAATTTTCCAGCAGGGAGGGTTTCCTTAACTTTTTTTCCAGCAGAACCCCTTAAATGTTTAAAAACATTCATATATTTTCAGTAAGTATATTATTTCAATTTATTTTATTATATATGTACATGTATTGCTTGAAGACTGCCTGCGCCCTCAGTATATATACATACAGTATAGTACATATACTGTATAGCCAAGTTCTTTTTTTTTCTCATTATTGTACACACAGCACCCCGAATTGGCAGAAAAACACAGAATTGTTAAATAATGAGGAAAATAATGAACTTAAATGAGTTTAGCAAATGGCTGCAATATAGCAAAGAGTGAAAAATTTAAGGGGGTCTGGATACTTTCCGTACCCACTGTAAACACACACATATATATATAATACGAAAAATTTGAATATCGTGAAAAAATCTATTTATTTCAGTAATTCAACTTAAAAGGTGAAACTAATATATTATATAGACCCATAACATGAAAAGTGAGATATTTTAAGGCTTAATTTTTTTATTTTTTTATTTTTTTTTATAATTTTGATGATTATGGCTTACAGCTATGAAAACCTTTGCACAATACCCAAATTTTGACTTTGGGGTTTTCATAGCTGTAAGCCATAATCATCAAAATTATAACAAATAAGTAGGGCTGTCAAACGATTAATCGCATTCAAAATAAAAGTTTGTGTTTACGTAATATATGTGGGTGTAGTGTGTATAATTATTTTGTATATATAAATACACACACATGCATGTATATATTTAAGAAAAATCTGAAAGTATATACTTTATATATATATTTATATATAATTAATATTATGTATAAATATAAATATTTGATATATTAAGAACACATTTTTCTTAAATATATACATGTATGTGTGTGTATTTATAAAATAATTATACACACTACGCCCACATATTACGTAAACACAAACTTTTATTTTGAATGCGATTAATCGCGATTAATCGTTTGACAGCCCTACAAATAAGGCTTGACATATCTCACTTTGAATGTAATGAGTCTATATAAGATATTAGTTTCAACCTTTCAAGTTGAATTACTGAAATAAATGAACTTTTGCACGATATTAATTCAAATTTTTCGAGTTTCACCTGTATATATATAATATATATATAGCTCTGGAAAACCATGTTTTAAGTTGGGAAGAGTTCAACAATATTTGGTGGAATAACCCTGATTTTCAATCACAGCTTTCATGCGTCTTGGCATGCTCTCCACCATGTCATCCTACGGTTGTTGAGTGACATTCGAATGAGTTGGCGGTAATCCCGGTCAGTGGAGAGTGGTTTTCGCCCTCTGTCGGTCTGCAGCTTTGTTGTCCCCAATGTCTGCTGCTTGACCTTGTTCTTATGAACCGCTGTCTTTGAAATTTTAAGGTTGGAAGCAACCCGACGCTCACTGCATCCCTCTGCCAGTAAAGCCAGAATTGAACCCTTCTTTTCCTTTTCAACTCTTTTGGCATGGTCAACAGATCTTTTTTGATTCCAATTAATTTTGAGGTACTACTAGCGCTGTTTTTTTCCATCCAGCTGGTCCTATTGCAAGAGGACAGTGGAGACCACAGCAGTGGTTTTTCTACTTTTCCTCATTAAATAAGATTTGGTTCAGGCGATGACCTAATCAGTTCCTCATTCAGTAGAATGAAGTGTGCCTGTGTTGGAATTCAACTATGTAGAGATGCTGATTTACGAAACATTTGCAGCGGTCTCTTATTTTTTTCCAGAGCTGTATGTATATATATATATATATATATATATAATAGGCTGCTTGACCTGCTGTGACATTTAATTTCATATGAAAATGTCTCATGATGAGACACATTCTGCACACATAATTGTTCAAAATTAAGCGAGTGTGAATGTAAATAAAGTTAACCTAGTGCACATTACATTCCTAACTAAAAAAATAAAACCATTAAAAAGTTGTTGCTTAAGATAAAACCCTGAAATAGATTATATATAAAATTTTGTTTTTGATTAACCTGCTAAGGAAATACATTTTCCCATTTTTATTCTAGCTTGATGTACAAAACTTTTTATTTTAGCTTGATATACAGTGTATATATATATATATATATATATATATATATATATATATATATATATATATAAAAATTAGGGCTGTCAAACGATTAATCGCATCCAAAATAAACGTTTGTGTTTACATAATATATGTGGGTCCACATGTGTATAATTATTTTATATATATTATATATAAATCTATATACATGAAAATATTTCTTAAATATATACAAGCATGTGTGTGTATTTATATATATAAAATAATTATACATAGTACACCCACATATATTATGTAAACACAATTTTTTATTTTGGATGCGATTAATCATTTGACAACCCTAAAAAAATTAATAAATAAACTAAAATCCAAAATTAAAATTAAGACAAAAATTAAATAAAAAAATATATGAATGAAAACTAATTCAAATTATTAATAAAAACTATAACATACCTCAAGGATTCTAAAATAACACTGGTTTAGAAATGCACATTAAACGTTTGCAGAGAGTTAAAGAGAAGCAGAATATTTACTGTGAACCGAGCTGAGTTCCACACTTCACTCTGAAACATGCAACGCAACCTTATTTACATTTTATTTAGATTAATTGTGCAGCTCAATTTGTTTATTTAAATCTGATTTAAGTCATTAATTATCGACTGCAGTCCCCTCATGAACCCCCGTTTGAGAAACCCTGCCCTGGAGCAAGCAAGCCGAAACCTTCAGGTCGAATACTTCTGGTGTGTGTGAGTTCTGAGTTTACATTCTCACCTTACACACACGTGCCACCCGTGCCACGGTCAGATCGCTGTCGCAGTCCAGCTCCAACGCTCTCTCGCTGAAGAAGAAGTAGATCTTATCGTCGTCTCCATCTTTACTGTTACGGCTCTCCCGGACCAGCGCCGAACCCACAAAGTTTGGCTCTGTACCAGACCAAAGGGGAAAGATATGCAAAAACGTGTAGTAGACAGCACTTAAGAGATAAGGGGCTGGTGGTTACTTGATGAAACAGATAAAAGATCTTAAATATCCACCGTGGGACATTGTTTATTGAGCTGATTTCGGATTAACCCTGCTGGAAAGATCAGGGCCCTGTTCCCTGTACATCGCTTAATACTGAGATAATATATCAAATGCTTTAAAAGACCAGATCTTTTAATTTGTGATAATCCCTTTCTGGCTGATTGAGTTTATCAAGCACATGGTTGGATTTGATTAGCATGAGTGGAATGAGTTTTTGAGATGATAAACTTTATTTATTTGAAATAGAAATCTTTTGTAACAATGTAAAAGTATTTACCATCACTTCTGTTCATGCCGAATTGTATTATATTATATTATATTATATTATATTATATTATATTATATTATATTATATTATATTATATTATATTATATTATATTATATTATATTTAGGGCTGTCAAATAATAAATCGCATCCAAAATAAAAGTTTTTGTTTACATAATATATGTGGGTGCACTGTGTATAATTATTTTATATATATAAATACACACGCATGCTTGTATATATTTAAGAAATATTTTCATGTATATAGATTTATATATAATTTATATTATATATAAATATAAATATTTCATAAATAAATATTTTTTTTTCTTAAATAGAATGTTTTTTTGTATTTATATATACACAAAATAATTATACACAGTGCACCCACATATATTATGTAAACAAAAACTTTTATTTTGGATGCAATTAATCGTGATGAATCATTTGACAGCCCTAATTATATTATATTATATTATATTATATTATATTATATTATATTATATTATATTATATTATATTATATTATATTATATTATATTAATTTTTCTTAGGACTTTTTTTCACAAGCCAAAAAAGAAGTAAGTCTACCAGGAATTTCTGGACCTTAAAAGAGCAACGAAACACTGCCAAGGAAACTACAAGCAGAAAGAACTGACTGAAAGCTGGGGAAGAATTAAACGTGTAAATATTTAACCATAGCATTATATTTCCATTTCCACTTCCCTTGCATTTCTACAGGTTTCATGTGTCAGATGTTAATGTATTCAGATGAACTTAACATTTAATTGAACAGGTCCTGCAATGCCACTGCATCACGGCATAAAAGCTCTCTGTACAAGCCTGCTTTCTTATGTGACCGGGAGACAACAAAAATCATAAATGTTTTCTTATTACGTAGGAGGGCCAGGTCCTCTTCTCTAATGGCACGACAGACAGCATCTCCTGAGCAGTAGAAAACACAATGTCTGCATTGCAGTTAAAGCACAGACCAGACAAACTGTGCATCTAATGTGAGGTAAATTATCCCCGCACACCTAAAGCAGTCCATCACAACGTCTGTGCCTGTTATCATCCACAAAATGATTATGTTCTTCTAAATTAGGCTATTATTAAAATCATTCTAATAATACTAAATTCTTACATCCCCTGGGTGCGTTGAGAATGGTGCAGAGTCTGGGACAGACTTTAACATCCGAAATCTAATCCTGTTTACGTTAAACAAAAAAGGTTTGAGCTTACGGACCTGTTGCTATGACAACGACTCAGAGATGAGCTTTGGAGAATGAAACAATACAGGATTGTGTCAAGTCGGCTACAATTGAATCCAGATAACTCCGTTATCCATGTCCAAAGAAGCAACATGCTAATAAATGCTGTAAAAAAATGTTAATTGTTAAATTATATCCATTTATCACCAACTACTGGCGGTTTTCATTCCATTACAAATATTATCCATATTTCCATATTAATAAAAAAAATAAATGAATTAAATTTAAGGTGTAATTCACCCAAAAAGGAAAATTCGGTCATTATTTAGTCACCCTCATGGCTGTTGAAGCCTAAAAGTTTATATTATATGTAATAAATTCAGTGTTGAATCAATTTTTTTTTTCTAAACCTTCTTTCTTTATAATGTCTATTTGATGCTTTTCTCATTTTACACAATAATTGATTGATTGATACTTATAATGACATATTTGCCAAATTTGATGTGCGATTAATTAGATGAATTAATTGCCGCATCATATTATTAATTCAATAAAAAAATTGTATTCTCTTAAATATATATATATATATATATATTAGGGCTGTCAAACGATTAATTGCGATTAATCGCATCCAAAATAAAAGTTTGTGTTTACATAATATATGTGGGTGCACTGTGTATAATTATTATATATATATATATATATATATATATAAATACACACACATGCTTGTATATATTTAAGAAATATTTATATGTATATTCTGTATATAGATGTATATATAATTTAAATTATATGTATATATGCTGTGGTCTCCACTGTCCTCTTTCAATAGGACCAGCTGGATGGAAAAAAACAGCGCTAGTAGTACATGTATAGATGTATATATAATTTAAAAATAATATGTTTTCTTAAATATACATGCATGTGTGTTTTTTTATATATATACAAAATAATTATACACAGTGCCCCCACATATATTATGTAAACAGAAACTTTTATTTTGGATGTGATTAATCGCGATTAATCGTTTTGACAGCCCTAATATATATATATATTAGGGCTGTCAAACGATTAAAATATTTAATCGCGATTAATCGCATTAATATCACAGTTAACTCGCAATTAATCGCACATTTTTATCTATTCTAAATGTCTCTTGATTTAGTCACATTATTTTTTCCCATTTTAATGCTCTTATCTACATGGAAAAGTGGATTGGCTTGCTTTGTGCAAAAGTTGCGGCGTCGTTGTTTTGTTTCCGGTCTAGATCCGCTTGTGCTTTAGTCGACAAAGTAACAAAATGTCTTGAATGGGCAGCGCTGCGTCCTGTTGCAAAAGCATGTGAAAAGAATGACAAAGTTTGCTTGGCCAAAAAGACCGTTAATCGCGCGATAAAAAAATAACGCAGATAAAATGGTTTTGCGTTAACGCCGTTAATAACGCGTTTAACTGACAGCCCTAATAAATAAATATATATATATACTCATATAGAATTTTTAATGTATAATTATAAATACCTAAATGCAAGCAGACATGTACAACACATAAAAGCCAAGAAGCATTAAATCTACATAACTATGTGCTATGTGTAATATCTATGTTTAATATAAGAATTACAGGAATGTGTCAAGTTGCCAAGTGCCAACAACTGAACTCCAGAACTCAGTAATCCATGTCTGAAGGACGCGCCTGCTTTACTCTCTGTTCTGGTGCTGGTACAGCTGGTCAACCATGGGCACCAACATAACATAAGATAGTGCTTTCAGCAGGAGAATGAAATAAAATGTTGTTTTTGTTTTCAGATTTACCATTGAGCCAAGCCGGCAGGTATTCACTCTTCATGCTGTAATGTTGTTGTCCCAGGTTCCTCAGGATTACGGGCTCTGTGCCCAGGAAGTTATTGAGGGTGGCGGAGTACAACTCTTTGTCTAGGAAAGGAGAAGAACGCTTAGAGCGGGAACAGGCACACATGCACACACTCCTGTCTACAGCCTCATGGTTATGAGATATTAAAGAGGGACTCCGTTCTCTCCCAAGTGTGGGAAGAGAGGAGGCATAAAGGCATCCACAGGCGGCACAGAGCACAAATGGACACCCACACACAAGGCACAAGAATAATAATGCAGGTTTTTACATGTCAGAAACGTGTGCATACAGCCGACTCACCCACAATGAGGCCTGTATGACCCTTGGCGGGGTCATAGGGGCACTTTCCTTTCCCGTCCTCCGGGGCGGCGCTATCCAGAGTGAAATGATCTGCATTCTATTAGAGAAAGACAGAAACGGTTCCATATGGATCAAGCAAACACACACACATGAATTGACACACACACTGAGCCACCGGCTGTTTGCCAACTGAAGTTTAAGCAGCAGCTGAGCCCTCTTGCATCGTCCTCCTGCCCACACACAAATAAGAGCACACACACACACACATCATGCCTTCTTATCACATTTTCTACAAAAATTTTAAGCAGTAAAAATGGTTTTCAATATTGCTAATAATAAGAACTTTATAATTGAGCACCAAATCAGCATATTAGAATGATTTCTGAAGGATCATGTGAAACTGAAGAGTGACAATGATGCTGAAAATTCAGGTTTGCATATAATATATATAATATAAAATATATATAAAAATATATATAACAAAATCTATAATAATAATAATAATAATAATAATAATTAATAGAAAAATAATAAACTATTTATTAAAATAGAAAAAAGTTACTTTTAAAAAGTTATAGTTATTAATTTTAATATATATATATATATATATATATATATATTTTTTTTTAATGTATTTTGATCAAATAAATGCAGCCTTGGTGAGCAGAGGAGGCTTCATAAAAACTTTTAATACATTATAAAAGTATTAATTTTGTACATTATAATCCATGATATCTTTTCATAAATAACTGTAACCAAAGTTAAAATGCATAATAATATTTGCAGAATTGTGAAATTGCATTATATTTTAATTGCATTATACGTTCAAAGTATGAATAGATTATGTTACAATTAATAGATTATAATAATATAATGCATTATAATTGTGGTTACAATTATTCAGGAAATCATACAATGCATTAATTAATACATTAAAATTATTTCTAAAATGCAGTATATATAAAGGCTGCTATGAAGTGTTACCACGAACCTAGAAGAGTATGCTTTTAAACGCTGTAAAAAATGTAAATAATTATATATATATATATATATATCAATAAAAAATTAATAATAAATAAATTAATACACACACAACAATACACAAGCCACATCATTCCGTCTTATCACATCGTCCGCACAGCATGAGAACACAACCTCATTTACATTTAATATATTTCACTTTGACACACTAGAAGCCACTCGCTGAGACACACACACACACACACACACACAGTTTCTCCATCATATTGCAGCCCACTCCACTTGAACATGTGGGTCGGACAGATTTCTCAAAGATAAAAGCACACACTTACAATATACGTGCATTTGGGCTGGAAGGCGTATGTCCCGCATGTGTACAGGTGTGTGTGATTGTAGCTCTGCAGAAAACGAATGTAGTTGAAGCACTCAGTCTGAAAAGAAAGAGCGAGACACAAAGAGAAAATAAGCGAGAGAGAGAGAGAGAGAGACAGAGAGTAAATGTATTTCAGCGGGGCCAGACAAAGTAAAGCTGTTAAAACATAAAGGATGCAACATTAGCCAGTACCTGGTTATTCTTCCCCTTCGCTGCACACTCCCTTTTCTTTTCCACAGGAGCCGACCACTCAATCTAAGAGAGAAAGAAACATGACTTTTACAAGCAAACAGCACTCTGCATTTAAAATGTGCGCTCACTATTGACAGCCGCAACTGGCAATTTACTACAAATGGCTGTGGCATTGAAAGAGTGAGTCATTTTTAAATGCTGATATTTTTGAATGATAAAATGCTAATGCCCTTTTTGCTTGATGACTTGTGGATTAGCATTTATTGGGTGCATTTGGAGTTTTTTGAATGAAAGGAATCGAAAAAAAAGCCTTTTCTTTGCAGAACGTACCTGTGGTCGGAGTTGTCTGCTGATGTCATTGGGATCCAGGGCGAAGATGTGCTCTCTGGCGCCCACGTATAAAACCCTCTCATGTTCTGCCAGGGTCAACATGGTGTAGTTCCACACCCCAACAGCGCGAAACCTCGCCATACTGTCGTGCACATCTGAAAAGAGAGGAAAGAAGGTTTTTAGGGGTATTAGATGTGATCCAAATGTCACTGATCCAATATGACTCTTGGGCTTTAAAAAAAATCTCTCACATTTATCATTTTCACCAACGTCCCAGCCCAGCTGAAAATGCCAACTTAGGCAAGCATGAATTTCCATGGATACTCATAACCTTTGCTTAAACTGGTTGGCAACGTGTTAAAAAGATTCATTTGGGCTAAAATTAATTTGTATGATCCAGGCTGGTTTTTGCTGGTTGATGTTGGTCTTAAAGGAGTAGTTCACTTGTAAAATAAGCCCATAAGTCTAATAAGCCCATGAGGGCTGGGCACCATAAAAGGTGTTTGACACGTAAATAAACAAACAATTCAATTCAATTCAATTCAAAAATTGTAAAAAAAAAATTTTGCTGATAATTTACTCAGCCCCATGTCATCCAAGATGTCCACATCTTTCTTTCTTCAGTCAAAAAGAAATTAAGTTTTTTGATGAAAACATTCCAGGATTTTCTCCATATAATGGACTTCATTGGGCACCAAACGGTTCAAAGTCCAAATGAGAGTTTCAGTGCAGCTTTAAAGGGGTTTAAACGACACCAGACGATGAATAAGGGTCTTATCAAGCGAAACGATCGATCATTTAAAAAAATAACAAAATTTAAGTTTTATAAGCACAAATGCTCGCCTTGCTCTGTTCTGTGATGCACGTTCGTGACTCTCATGTTCGAATTTGTTCATCAAAATTTCGAGTAATAACTCAAAGGGTCCTAGACAAGACCCTTATTCATCGTCTGGTGTTGTTTAAACCCCTTTAAAGCTGCAATGAAACTCTCATTTGGACCTTGAACCGTTTGGTTCCCATTGAAGTCCATTATATGGAGAAAATCCTGGAATGTTTTCATCAAAAACCTTAATTTCTTTTCGACTGAAGAAAGAAAGGCATGGACATCTTGGATGACATGGGGGTGAGTAAATTATCAGCAAAAACCTACTAAAATGACTCCTTTAACATTTTCAAGTTGTAGAAATTAGCATAAAGATGAAAAATAAATGAATAAAACATTTGCATTTACATGCAATCTGCAAGAAATTGCATTATTACTACATGGCTTCTGATGATTGGCTTCTGCTGATCCTGCAGCCAATGAGATTGCTTGCTCCACATTTAAATATTTTGGTTCGTTGTTTGCTGTAACCTATTCCTCTGACATCCTCAACCTCCCCCAGCTCCACCTGTCTAGATCTGCTATGATCAACACTCCCATTTTTCGCGGGTTTCTACCGTTTTTTTAGCCCCATCTCTTGAACCCTCCCGGTTGTCATTTCTCCCGGGAAACTCCCTTAATTTCCAAGGCATAAACTCCTTTATAAATAATCGGACCAATATGTTTTCTAATGTTGACCAGTTGCCAGATCTTGTATTAAAGGGTACATATCATGCTTTTAAATCATTCATTTTTACTTATAAATCATACATTTGTGGTCTATATAAAGCATAACTGCAATGCTTGGGTCTGAATTCCTCATTATTATAGCTCAACAGGCCCCTTTTCTACCCCTTTTCTGATGTGCTTCTGTGAGCAACCCGTTTCGAAGCGTCCCCTTTAAATAAAAAGGAGTTGCGTCTTTCCCCGCCCGCTCTCCAGGTCGCTGAGTTCACGGTCGGTTCATCTCCCCGCGTTCAGCCATTATTGTAGTTTGATAAGAGATATACGATTACTATAGTTTCAAAGAACATTTCAACAACGGAAGACTTGTCCATCAAGCGTTACATATTCGAGCCAGAGCGAGCGATTTGAAAAAGACGACGACAAACCTGCAGAACAACGTCTTCATATGGATGCAGTGGTATGTAAAGTTAAGTTAACTATGTTGTGTTATTAGTGAAAGTCGACTATTTCTCTTGTTAAAACAAGCACTCTGACAAGATAAATGACTACAGTCTAATCTTACCACTAAAAATCTGTATGATAATAATATGATAACTTGCGTTTAGAAAGCGTCAGAAAACACAGCAGCTAAATGATAGAAGGAATTTACCCCTCATTCAGACGAAGTCGATCGGCAAACCATTCTTTATACTGGCGGAGGTTGTTGGATTGGGGATCCTTGAAGTGCTTCAGGTCACTACATCCAACAACCGAACATTTTGACTAGCCCTCTCGTAACTTCTGCATCATTGAGCTTGGACTACAAAATCGGAGCGAGAAATAATAATGGCGGATTGCTCGAAGTGTTGGACCGGTAGTCAATGTCCTTATTTGTCAGTTCCGCTGCAAATACTGTGACGTAATTGTTCAAAAAACGTAATAGACAACAGGAAAATCCGAACAGGTTGAAAAATATGACCAAAACAGAATATAAAGATATAAACGAAGCACCTGAAGAGAATAATTTCATCTTTTCTGTACTTATAAACACTCCAAATATACAACAAAATGCATTTAAGGGCTAAAAAAGTGGATTTTGCATGATATGTCTCCTTTAAATGCGTTATATTCACACTCATACAATTTCAACCCGTTTGTCATCTCAACCTGGCAACCTATACCCCAATTACCCAGTCGCGGAAAGTCCAACCTGAAAGCGAGCAAACCTGTCACGACCAAATACATTAACATTGCCATATTCAATAACTAGATAGATAGATAGATAGATAGATAGATAGATAGATAGATAGATAGATAGATAGATAGATAGATAGATAGATAGATAGATAGATAGATAGATAGATAGATAGATAGAATCTTCAATTTCCTGACACTAGTCACTACTATCTGTGGCTATTTTTCGCAGAATTAAAACAGAAGGTGACATCATCCGTCTTGGCTTAAGCCAGTGAAGAGGCCACGAGAGGACACCAGTATTCCATGCACCCTTGAACACACAAGAACATTGTGCCTCATCAGATTTACCATTACCGTGGCAGATGGGTTCAGAGTGGAGAGAGGGTTATGATGAGCAAGTACTCCAGGAGGGGAGAAAAGACACCACGAGTGGTGATGAAGATTCTGCCAGGATGGAAGTCAGGAGAGTGTGTGGTTATTAGTTGGAGAGCGGCAGCTTGTTAACATATAAGAGGGCTGGATGATCCAAGAGAAGAGGAGAAACAGACTTCCCCCAGGGAGGACAGAGAACATCTGCTAGGATGCAAACTGGGAGATGTGACAGAGCACACACACACATGCTCACACTTCTAAATACCTGCATAATTACTCAAATGCCTCTTAGCCAGTCACAGAGCAAGTTTTTTGAGCTTTGTGCTGCTGAGCCGAGCAGAGAGTGTCATTTCTAATTATCATTCACAGAACATGGCAATTATACACAGTGGGACAGGATGCACTTACAGATCCCCACCAGAAAGTGGCAACGTTGAGCAAACTGTCCACTGAGGGGGTTCTTTGTCTGATTTCTAGAAGGTGTTCTGGCTGGTGGTATCACAAACAAAATACATAGTGACAAAACCATTCACTTGTGAGTATCCTGAGTTGTGATGTGAACGACAGCCGAGAGGGAAAATTAGGGGCGTGTCAATGTTAAAATTCAGGACGATATGATACGCTGATAAGTCACATTTTATGACTGAAAATGATAAAAATCTACTATTTAGCCAAAATATTGTGTTAAGTTAATGAAAAATAAAACGAAATATAAAATCGATTATTTTGTATGTTATATTTGAATTTAGCCATTACAACATTGTAATGTGCACTCTAAATATTACATGATATAATTATTAAAATATATATTATTATAAGATGACGTAGTAAAATCAGTAAAACTTAAAAGTAAATAAGTAAAATTTAAAATAAGTAAATAAAAATAATAAAATAAAAATAAGTCAAATTTACACAAAACTTACATCTTATATTCATAATAAGCATACAATAAATATTGTGCACCCCATGGAAAAGGCATCGTAAAATCAGAATTATATATTCATTATATATATATATATATATATATATATATATATATATAAAATGAATATAATTATATCTATATATAAATATATTAATATAATATAATATATTATAAATATATATTTATATAATTATATATTTATGATATTACAACAATGTATTATTTTTTTTTTTTGGAAAAATGATACAAGACTTCATGTAATAAATATTGTGCATACCATGGAAAATATGACAAACAAATTAGGCACTGGAAAAACATGTACTATAATGTATTAAAATATTTAAAATAATGTATTAAATATATAAACATATTTTGCTTTGATTTGTGTCTCTGTATATATATATATATATATATATATATATATATATATATATATGGACGTATATTTTTGAATGGCAGTCAAAGGAGAAAGATGCCATATGGTGTAGTTACAGCATCCACCTGTAGGGGCTGATTGCTGATGCTAAACTTGGTTTTTGTATGGTTAGCAGTGTTTAATTAAAAAAGTCAAACCAATCAAACTGACCAAGCTGAGGTAAAACATGGAATACACAAAGAACAAGTTGACCAAAGCCAACAGCACCATATCTAATGGGAAGAGAGTGAGTCTCTATCTTCAAGTGAACAGACTAAAAAAGGAACAAACTAAAAATAGAAATCACTTTGAATGGAATCCAGATGTGAGCAACATAAAGGGAACAGAGGTGAACTCTGCGTGTGTGTGTCTTTGTCCTTCGTAAGTTCTGAGCTGGGCCGAATGAGAGAGCAGTGAGCTCTGGTTGAGGGACCAGAGCCGCAGAACTGAAGCGAGTCAAGTTGAAGGCTGCAGTTTTCTTCTGATGTTCCTCCACGGCTCCTTACAAAGCAGCTTTGCTATAAATACAGTCCTGCCCTGCTTATAGCTCATAACCACAGCACTCCAAACACACACTCTGCTATTAAAGACCTATTTTAAGGCCTTTGAAGCTTTGACATGGATACAAAAAATGACTTGGAAACACAGAAAATGGACACACACACAGTCACACACTAATTAGGAAGAGAAAAGAGCGTACACTCATATACAGGCTATAAAAACACACCCACGTTCTCTAAGACAAAGACGAGAGAAGCCACCGTCTGATGCCGACACGTAACAATACAATTAAAAAGAGAAGAAAGGGAACAGAGACACATTAAGAAAGACACAGGTGGCGTGTTTACGCTGACACACAAACGAAAACGGTGAGCTTACGAGCGTGAGAGAGTGGGCGTTTGGGGGGACGAGGGGAAGTGCTGTAATTGCAGTAGATTAGATGAAGGAGTGGTGGGGCTGTCGCTGCTTTGGGAAGGGAAGAAAGGGAGAACACGACGCGGCAACAGGAAATGGTCAAAACGGATTACCACAACAATAGCCTGAAAAACTCACAAACGCCACTAAAGAGCAGCGAGGGAACGTCGGCAGAAAACGACACAAAGAGTATATGGGAATATATATATGCCTAATTCTGTCTCCATAGGAAAGAAAAACATCTTTAGAATAGCTGGTTTTCCTGCTAGTGGTTAGCAATCAAATGCTTAGCATACAGAGATTTGTTGCTGTTTGAGCGTTAAAGCTACACTGTGTAACTCTTTTAGTTTATTCTTAGCTAAAAACACTTAGTTCTTTCAAAAATATGTGCTCAATGTATATTAACTTCGTTCAAGTAATAAAGTATTCTCGTGAGAGTATAATATGCCATTGAAAATACATACGGGTAAGGGGTTCTAATGTCGGTCGCCATGTTGCCCCTCCATCTTGAAAGTACATTAGCCAAAGAGGGACATACCCGTTAATTCAAGCTTCGCCTTTCGCGTTTACGTTTGAGTTAACACTCATGGACGAGGTCGAACTGGAAGCCATGTTAATCTTGGACTACATTGGCCACCGTAGGAGTTAAAACGAAATCGGACTTGAGAGGAACAGAAACTAATATTCACTGGATGGTCATATACCTTTTCACCGCTAGATGGGGCTAAAAATCACACAGTGTAGCTTTAAAAAAGTCTTAAAAGTCACTCTGAACTCCCTGAAACACCTCAATTGTAGTCTTAAGTTTTCTTCTGGTAACATACACGTCACAATATACCTCATTTAAATAATTCCCACCCAGGCATACACAAAAACTCTTGAAATTACATCAACGTGATAGAAACTACAATAAATGACAGAAACTATCTTTGGATAAAGGATATGTGAAGTGTAATTTAACTGTTTAGTTGGTCTCACGTCCCGTTGAATAACATGGGGAGGCGGGGTGACATATACTAGGATCGGTCACAGGGGGGCGATAGAGACGCTTTGACTTCACTTTTGAGGGCTTGTGAGGCACGCTTGATTGAAACTCGCAGTTATGGTAAGGGGCGTGACATTTCCGAAACACGCTTGAAGCAGTTGACCAATCACAACAAACTGATCCAGCCGACCAATCAGAGCACATTATGCTTTTCCAAAGGAGGGGCTTCATAGAGACTGGAACTAAACAGAGTGTTACTGACAGACTAGCAAGAGAAGCGTAGCAATAATTTAAAATATATGAAAAATAATGTGTTTATACCAACCTGATCTCACGACCAAGTCGTACGAATTCGACGAATGATTAAAAAGGGGCTAATTCGTACGAATTCATACGACCTCACTTGTACGAATTAGTACGATTTTGCAAAATCGTACATATTTTACGAATTGGCCAATTCGTATAAATTCGTACGAATGACATACCCCTTACCCTGCCCCTAAACCTACCCATCACGTGGGTTTAGACAAATCGTACGAGTGAGGTCGTACGAATTAGTACGAATTAGCCCCTTTTTAATCATTCGTCGAATTTGTACGCATTGGTTGTAAGATAGGGTAGGTTTATACAGTACATCATCAGTGAAGAGAGAGGGGAAGTGGTTTTGATTAAAGATTATAAGGGCACACGGATTTAAAAATATGATGTGCACAGATAAATAATTTATAATACTGCAGTATTAAAAAAAAAGGTATCATGATGACCGACATCCCAACTTCCTGACAGATGTCACTAGAATATGTGTCTCGATGACTGACAGCGCAAGAGCGTAAACAGCAAAAAAGAGACAGGGGAGCGGCCCACGCCTGAAGACTAGTCTATTAGAAACGCTCTCTACATCTGAACCATTTCACATGTTCATGATTGCTGACATCTGCTTTGCTAACATGTTTTAGATGTGATTTGAAAGGAGGACATGTGGTTGAATTTAGCAAAATGGTGGGAGTTAGCAAAATAGCAAGCTGAAAGCACTTTTGGGTCAATTATGTTTTTCATCTGAAAAAAACAAAACAAAACAAAAAAACCTTAGTATTCTCTGTAAAATCTTTTGTTTTGGAAAGTTAATAGCGCTAGCTGGTTAGCCAGCTACCATGTTTTAAAAACCAGCTTAACCTTACTTTAAGTTGGAAATATCAACTTGTAACTGTTTAAAGTACTCTTTTAGTTTATTCTTCGCTAAAAACACTTAGTTCTTTCAAAAATATATGTGGTCATTAATGTATATTTACTTCGTTCAAGTAATAAAGTTTTCTCGTGAGTGTATAATATGCCATTGAAAATACATACGGGTAAGGGGTTCTAATGTCGGTCGCCATGTTGCCCCTCCATCTTGAAAGTACATTAGCCAAAGAGGGTCAGACCCGTTAATTTAAGCTTCGCCTTTCGTTTGAGTTAACACTCATGGACGAGGTCGAACTGGAAGCCATGTTAATCTTGGAATACATTGGCGAATTAAAACGAAATCGGAATTGAGAGGAACAGAAATTAATATTAACTGGATGATCATATACCTTTTCACCACTAGATGGGGGTAAAAATCACACAGTGTAGCTTTAAAGTTTGACAGTGTTGTTAAAATAAAACTGAAATAAAATATAACAATTTGATGCAAGACTTTAATGTTGATGTACTAAAACTGAGCTAAATAGAATTATAAAAATAATAAAAAATGACAATAGCGCAAAACAAAATGACTAAAACAAACAAAACAAAAATAAAAAGCTAATTCACCACTGAATAAAGACTATAAGAGTGCATAAATAATGCTTAACGAACACTTGCACTAGCTAACGGCCATCTTGGAATGACTAATGACTATCTGAGATGACTATTCCAAAACATCAGGAAAGTTTCATAAGAGATCTCACAAGTTACCAAAGTCCGCAATAAATTCCACATGGAAACAACAACAAAAAGGAGCACAGGACTTATAATAGGATATTGGATGGTAAATTAAAAAGCAGTCATTTTATAGACAGAGCAAGATTTCTTTGGGCAAAAACTGCCAAAACATGCACAATAAGTCCAGGAAAGTGCATTAGGAACGTCAATAAGGCCAGTTCTGATTTCATGGTGACTTTAAGTCTCCCGAGTTATGAAAAAGCAACATCAGAGCAATGAAACTGTCCTCAGGGCCAAACATGCAGGAATGGCAGAGCGAGCAAAAAAGGTGTGGGTGCTGAAAAATTACAGCATGGGAGTAAAAGAGCAAAGTAGAAATCGAGGTGGGGGGGAATGAAGGGGCAAGACTGAAAGAAAATGAAAGAGTGAGTGGAAGAGACTGGATGACGGTAAAAGAGAGAGACGTGTGAAAGGTTGTTGAAAATAGGCCGTCGTTTGACAGACCGGGGGGATTGCAGTTGAGAATTGAGCTCACAGCTTGTACCAAGTTTGACCTTTTCGTGAAAGTGGCGAGCGCACAAAAAAAAATAGAAAGGCTTTCTTTTTTTCTGTCCCCTTTAACAAACACACTCTGAAGCGAACAGTCCTACAAAGGTTATGGGAGACAGATTTATTGAATGAAAAACGAAACACTTTTACAGACAATGAGAAGTAGAAGCGGAGGAGAGGGCGTCTGTTAGAGAGGATAAATCACAGACGTCTGTGTATATCTTGTGTGTGGGGAGGAGTTCGGCACAGATAGACGGAAACACGCACACATACACTCGCAGTGGGCCTGCCCGTTTCAGCCCAGGCCGTCATTATAGTAATTGGAGGGTAGAGAGATGTGCTAAGCAGGCAGTGCCTTTCTCTCTCTCTCTCTGTAGCTTTGCCATCCTCAGCATGTTGGAGGTTCATATACTATTCCGCTATAAGTCAGCGGGAGTTTCCTTTGGCCTTCGTTGAAATTAGTCTTTAATTTTCTGTTTGACCTGCTCTCGGTCTCTGTTGTACCAGTTGTGGAGCTCTGCTGTGGAAAGTTATGGGTGGGGCGTGGAAGTCCGACGGGGCGGGGCATCTGACTCCCCTTTGAACTCTTAGAGCTGTTTTTCTGCATGAAGACAGTTTAACGGCTGCCAAAATAAGCAAGGCCCTATGAAATTAGCTTTATTTTTTTTTCATATCGTGTTTTTTGTTTGTTCCCGAATTAGCTTTTCTTTTTCAGTTTAAAATTTTCTGGATTCCACTGGAGCCACAGTGGGCAAGTGCTCCGATGTATGTTGTGTTTACATTTTCGGGCGACCCAAGTTCGAGTGCTGGCTTGAGGTTCTTTTTCCCAGTCCAATTTCACTCCTCTCCTGTGATTTCCTGTGTGTCCTCGTACTTTCTAAAAATGTGTAATTATTTTAAATAATGAAACTTATACAAAATGTATTAAATTTGAACAGAAAAAATTTAGGCCCCATTGAAATTTATTTTTCCATTTTAATATTTCTGGATTCCATTAAAGGGATACTCCACTTTTTTTTGGAAATAGGCTCATTTTACCACTCCCCCAGAGTTAAACAGTTGAGTTTTACCGTTTTCGAATCCATTCAGCCGATTTTCTGACATTTAGACGAATATCAGTAACCAGACAGTTTCTGGTCTCATTGACTACCATAGTATATGTTTTTCCTACTATGGAAGTCAATGAGACCAGAAACTGTCTGGTAACTGATATTCTTCTAAATGTCAGAAAATCGGCTGAATGGATTCGAAAAACGGTAAAACCCAACTGTTTAACTCTGGGGGAGTGGTAAAATGAGCCTATTTCCAAAAAAAAGTGGAGTATCCCTTTAAGTGGACATTACACTTAGTGGTTGTTACATTTGAATAATCAAAATGCATGTGTAAAATCTTGTCTTGAAGACTTGATGACTGGAGATGTGAACTCTCAAAATGCGTTCACGCCAGGTTTAAATTACCGTAATTACGAGTTACTTTTAAAAAGTGCTCACGCCCAAATACAGCATGTAATTACAGCTTGTAAGGATTACTTGTACCATGTGACTGATACAGATTAATTTAGGTGTTGATAGTGGTGCCACAGAAACGCATTATTCTCAGTCCAAGGATGAGGGAGTTGTAAAATTGTGACTTTCCCCGCTCCCCAAAGCGTCCCCAGGCGGAAAACCAACCTTGCAACCAAGAACAGCTCTGAATAAAATGTCACGTGTTTTAATTTTGGGCCCTATCATAAACCTGGCGCAATGCAGCACCAGACGCGACGCAAGTGTCTTTTGGTAGTTTAAGCCCAACGCACTTATCATTTTCACGTCCTGCACCAACTTGTTTAAATAGCAAATGCATATGCACCCATCTGTTCGCACATGGGCGTGCTGGTCTGAAAACGAGGGGTGTTCAGGCGCATTGTTGGCGCATTGCTATTTTGAGGCATTCAGGAGAACCACGTTCTACCTCTGCTTATGTACATTTGCTATTATCGGAGCTGGAAAATTTTATTGTGTGGCGCTATGTCTACCGAGTGGGTAATACGTCATACACAGTATCATAGAATTATGTCGAATTGCCATAAAGCAGTTCGTGTTTCTCGCTCGTTCTCGCTTCTCACGAGACTTCAATTTCCAACTTACCGGGACGTTATTCCCCATGTTGCAAAGTTGCTTTTCCACCTAGGGATGCTGGGGGGAGCGGGGAAAGTCACAATTCTCTCCAGAACAGGTCATTGAACCGTTCGAAATGGTTTTATTGAAATAGTTGAAATAGTTGTCAAGTGCCCCTTTAAGAGAATAGGGACCCTATTCCCTTTTAGACCACGCCTGGGCGTGCCAACCATTTCTCCCGCTGTTAAACTAGCATAAGTGGATTCGAACAAGCCCCAAGTCCACTTGTGTTTTAGACCATGCGCTTAGATTCTTAAAGGGATACTCCGCTTTTTTTGGAAATAGGCTCATTTTACAACTCCCTCAGAGTTAAACAGTTGGGTTTTACCGTTTTCGAATCCATTCAGCCGATTTTCTGATATTTAGAAGAATATCAGTAACCAGACAGTTTCTGGTCTCATTGACTTCCATAGTAGGAAAAAATATACTATGGTAGTCAATGACACCAGATACTATCTGGTTACTGATATTCTTCTAAATGTCAGAAAATCGTCTGAATGGATTCGAAAACGGTAAAACTCAACAGTTTAACTCTGGGGGAGTGGTAAAATGAGCCTATTTCCAAAAAAAGTGGAGTATCCCTTTAAAATAGGGCCCTACGAGACTAAGGTAATTAGGGTATAGTGTGAACGCAGCTCTGGAGACAAAGTTCATGTGTTTACGTCCTCATAAAGTGAGATGGCAGATCCCACACAGATGCTTCATTATGTGTAGTTGATGAAACCTCATCACACATTCACACAGAGACATGTACAGTGCTTTGATGATGAACAAAGGGGGAAAATGGGAATGAAAAGACGTTTAGTTGCAGACAAGTGTTTGCAATGCTTGCGAATCCTCTGTGTTTTTAAGATGGGGATAATTGTGGAGGAGGGGTCTTTAGGGTGTGTGGAAAGTACTGGGTAAATATTATCTCTGCAGCGATCCAGCTCTCCACCTCCAACCACACACACACACACACGCTACTGCAGCTCTAAATCCCTCAGACTGCCAGTCTAAGCACTCTGCGCGCTCACACACACAAACATTAAAGTGCACTCCGACGCTTTGCCTGGCTTTCATCCTCCCCGAAAAGCGCATGTGTGCTGCGCAGGCCTACTGTTTATGTGGTTTAAGGCCCAAATGAAGTCACACATGACCTGAAACAGTAGTTAAACACACACTGCAGACACACTGTGTACTTTTCTGTTCTTTCTGGACTTTCGTTGACGTCCCACTCGCTTTCTGTAGCTCAACTAAATCCATTTCCTGTCCATTTAAGGCTGTGTTCCCGGCCGCCACGATCTCTACCGAGGGCTTAAAAGGAGATGCTATCAATTTATGGGTGTACATAAAACCATGAGTACTGCTTAATGTTTATTGTAGCTGTTTTAGATTAAAACAGGAAAAGATTGAGGGGCAAATTAACTAAACGCTGTGCCACTTTTGCACGCAGCATTTCAGCAATCTAGCTGAAAGTCGCTAAGCTAATATTGCGGTGCCAAGAGTATTTGATTTAAGCCAAATCATTCATGTCACACACGCCTCCTTCTATACTACGGTATTATTTTTGCTCAAAAGTGACAGTAAAACCTTTGTAATGTCACAAAAGATTTGAATTTCGAATAAATTCTGTTTTTTTCAACTTTCTATTCATTAAATTATCCTGATTAATCCTTGACATCCCAGGAATAAATAGCATTTTGAATATATTTAAATAAAAAACCTTCCCCTGCTGTTCCCTGACAGCATTTTTCCCAGTCAGCACCAGCATTTTTGATAATTTTTTTACAAAACTTTCATGGGCACCAGACTATTTTGTTGTATGAATATCTGAACATGCAATATACTGTATCAAAAGAAGGACCCTATGCTTTTAAAGAAAAGTTTACAAAAAAAAAAAAAAACGTTTTATTTTAGCTTCATCCATTCTTTTTTATCAACACTTGAATTTGGGTTTCATACAAAAGGCAACATTTTGAGCAAAAAGAGGAGAAAATCGCATTTTTGACAAAAACTGATCGAGTCCATCAACACCCCCAAAGCTTCACAGTCCTATACCTCGTCCTGGGTCGACATTTCATTAAGTAACAATAGGCAGTTTCGATTTATATGCTGTTTAACATTGATGATCGCATTATTTTAGATATGCTATTGCTTGTTTCTGCTTTTTTTTCCGGTGTTTTGATCAGGATATTCTGTACTCTTACAGAAGATGCATAATAGCGCCCCCTTCCATATAACAGCGAAAACACGGTAAGACGGAAAATTCCGTCAATGGCGGGGAAAGAGTAAAAAACAAACAAACATAATATTACTGTTTTTTTCTGTATTTCTTTACTCAAAATATATAGCATTGATGAGCATAAGACACTTCTTTCAAA
The DNA here is from genome assembly GCA_038021265.1 of Cyprinella venusta. Taxonomy (NCBI): domain Eukaryota; kingdom Metazoa; phylum Chordata; class Actinopteri; order Cypriniformes; family Leuciscidae; genus Cyprinella; species Cyprinella venusta. Next base: position 42,045,629 of record CM075865.1, on the reverse strand, counting down.
ATATTTTAAAAAAATTATCCGACCATGAAAATCGTCAAAACACAGAGCTACCTGGCACAACTGACTGTGATACAATGTTAAATTGTTCTGTTTTATTTTTGAGTACATTTTCTATTGATATTTATAGAAGTAATTAATCAAATGATGGAGAAGAGCATTATGACAGAGCATCCATCCAGACACGCGGTGTAGACTAGTGCACCTTCTGCATTTTAAAGAGCCGATTCAGGAGCCTGGACTACAGTTATGAAGGGAAGTTCAGTCTCAGCGTAGTATGCCACATCACGCTAGTCTGTTGCGTCCTCCACTACCTTTTAATCAGGACTGGCATGCAAAAAGCATGCAAATTGAAATCAGTGCTAATTTTTAATCTCTTGGACAGGTTTTTATACCACATTGCTGTAAAAACATCTACAAACGACTAAAACAGGACAGATTTACTTGAGAAACAAAATTGTGAAAATACGCTTCCAGAGCGTTTTCAGTCTGACGGCCAAAATTAGTTTTATCACCACACTGGCAAATAGATTTTCTCCAACTTTAAGCATTGACTTCATTAAATGTTGTCAAATGTATGCTAAATTTAAAAAAAAATCTTTGCTAATGAGCTAAGAAAAATACCCATTATTCAAATAATATTATCTGAGGACAAATTTTGAAAACGAAATATGCAATTTTGCTTCATAAGCAAATGCATTTTTAAGAACGCTTACAAGTTTTTCCAGGTATAGACAAAAATACTGCTAAAGAAAAAACTGTTTTTTTCTAATAAGCACTCTCACCAGGCACAAATCATTCTCATTGAATTCCCTCCAGAGGAAGCGTAAGAGAAAAAGAGAAGTAGAGAGCCGCGAAATAGAAAATAGGGTGAGAAAGGGAGAACAGGCACAAATGAAGCAAGTGCAAATGAATAGGGATGTAAGCCCTTTACAATAAAGGCCTATAAAACCAGGCAGTAATGTGATATCTCAGTAATTTCAAAGCAGAGATCACTCCTCTTATCTCAAATCTGCATAGAGAATGAAGGGAGGGGTCGACTGAACAAAAGAAGAAAGAGACGGACAAATAAAGAAAGTGCCATAAAAATACTGTGAGAAAAAAATACCCAAATAAACGGGAACACTCATTTACTAGGCAGTCACCGCAGGGAGGAATCGCTCACAGTTTTGTTTGGTCATTAGATACTCACCATTATATTTAACGGTCTTGCGTGGGACGGGGTTCCAGTTGACGCAAATCCCCTTTTCAAACCCGATCACGAACATCACGAGAAGAACTTTCGCACACCCCATTTCTCCGCTCCCACTCCTTTTATTCTGCACAGGTTTAGATTCCGAAGCGAGGGTTCTGATTGGACGACGAGGCGTGGAGGCTCCAGATGCGCGACGGCTCCTGTCAGGGGAGATAAAGAAAACAAAAAAAAAACATGAACAAAAGTGATTACGAGACGAACGCCAACATCCCTAGAGCCTTCTTGTCGCTATCCCAATAGAGCCGGAACTGTTTATGGAGTGAGAAAACACAGTCAGGACAATTTTAATGACAGATTTTACACTCTTTCAGAAGGTACGACGATAAATGCATCTTGGCAGACCACCAGCCAAATCGAGGATGCTTGTCAGAGCGAGGCTGCATCAACAGAACTCACAATCGTGTCCCGAAGAACACGTCGCACATTTAAGAAGGCCTGTTTTTGACAAACGAGACGTGCGCTTGTAATTATAATTGGAGTCAGTGTTCTCCTGAATGCATTATGATGATGCCCGAAGCAAAAAGGCCTGAGCCGTCCAGTCTGTTCAGCAATAGCTGTTTTCACACGTTTGCTCTAATCATCAACTCACACCTGTTTCTCTCCATTAAAAAGGGAAATTAGGGCCTTGATAATATTTGCTGATTTGAGAGCAAACCCATTGACTTTTAAATGTGCGTCAAATGTCAAATACTGTTTAGCGGTGAAGATAACAACGCTCTCTCTCTCTCTGCCTGCACCGTGTTTTATCATTCGGTCTGAAAAGGTTGTGTGAATTTAAATTGCGCAACGATAAGACAGTGTGGATGGGTGGCCTCTTGCCATCATTGGATTGAGACGTGGTCCTATGCGGTAGCAATCTCACGGCCATTGATTTCTGTTTTTCTTTTTTCATTAGCATGAAAGAGAGAGAGCCAGATAAGAGAAGTCAGAGATGCCGGCGATTCACTCCAAATGAGTTGTCCGTTATAGAGGGGTTGCAATATAGCAATTCGATGACTCACATCTCCACTCGCACGCCATTTTTTTTTATTGGATCGATGCGCCATTGCTTATATCTGTGTTATATATCTGGAATGCGTCAGACTGTTGTGACAGGCGGTGTCTAGTTCTACTCCACTTTTAAAAACAGGTGATTGTGTTCTCTCTCCCTGCATATATAATAAATAATATATATAATAAATAATATATATAATACTTATAAAATCTGTATGTTTTTAAAATGACTATTCATTTAATATATATATATATACACACTGTAAAAATGAATATGCTTTATGTAATCAAATAAATTGTGGCAACAGATTACAAGCAATATTATTAATTAAATTTAACAAATTAGAATTGATTAATAATTAATCAAATTAATTCCTTAAAAGTTAACCATTTAAAACGAGCAAAACTTACAACAACAACCAAAAAAATATAAATTGAAGTCATCATTATGGTGATCGGTGTTTGTTTTAAGTTTGTTTTAAAATTACGGTTTTCTCCAATTTTTCAGGTGTCTTCAATGCTGGCAATATAAATATAAATGAGTTCTTAATTAATCTTTGATGTCTGTCTGTTAGTGAGATATTTTTGTTAATTTTTTTGGTGTAAACTTTACTCATTTTAAATGGAATAATTTGATTAATTATTACTCAATTCTAATTTGATAAATTTAATTAATAATATTGCTTGTAATCTCTTGCCACAATTCTATTGATTAGATAAAGCATATTAATTTTTACAGTGTAGCTCTATATTATTTTATTTACAGAAATATTATTATCTCTCTATATATTATTTAGTACATTATAAATTGTTTCTACACTTTATATCTTTGAAAAATATAACTGCATTATATACTGCCTAAAAGAGATAAAAAGATAGATAGAAGTTAATTAAATTAGACCTTGAAAAATTAAATAAAGCTTGTGCTAAATCTCTGGAATATATGGCAAGAATAAGGAATGTCAAAACAATTACAGGTTATGGTTACGCAAATTCCAAAAGAATAAAGTATTAATTCAGTATAATAGAACATGTCATGTAATAAACATTGTCCTTCTACCGAAGGATGTGATCTGTGTGAAGATGGATGTATATTCAAAGAGCGTTTTGAAACGAACTCCTCCCTAAAGAAAACAAACGTCCGCTGTTTTTTCATTCACGTCCGGAAAAAGGTCAAAGGTTGAGTGATGACCAGCTTTGTGGGTCTAAAGCGTTTCCCATCTCCTTCCAATCTGCTCTTGTCTTCCTGTCAATAATGAGCTCTTCTCTAGAACCAACAGCCAATCCTCATGTTCATCATTTAAACTAAAAGAAGAAGACCCTTTGAACTATGACCTACTGACCCATAAGAGACAGCAGATGTCAAGGCAACAGCATGTTGGTGGACTGTGACCATACGGATGCACGAGAGGAAACAACTCCACCCCTCAAAATAAACACATCTTTCCAGTGTCTTCCTTCCATCCCTCGTTCCCCAATCATCCCTCCTGTAATGAAACTCAAACAAAAGCCCTTCGCATGTCAGAGGCCGGTAATTTCCCAACATCCTGCCACTATCTCTACACCATGTCAACGATTGCAGAAACTGACCACTCAACACCAGCTGCTCAAAAAAGCACCTACGTCAAACCCAAACTCTCTTGAAATGTACACCGCACAAACAGAATGATCAGAATAAAAGAAATCTCCCTTCAGCATATGATCTATTTATTTCGGTTTAAGATCGGATGGCACTAGTCAAAACAGGCGGCATGCTTTCATCCCCTAGAGTAACAGGCAGGGTTCTTTTATAGCCACAGATGCAGGGCAGTAGGTGGGAAGAGGAGCCACCAACCCTCTCAAGGTCTCTGCACAGGCCCTTAAGTCTTGTTTATGCTTGACGCATTCAGTCTGGCGTGAACCACCGCAGACACGTACATCTCAATGGCACTGAGAGCTGTTTACTCTATACATTTTCCATTGGATTATTTTCCAAAACGACAGGCAACCATGAAGTGGAAATATCAGGTAAAGCAGCAGTAAGTGTCAGAAAGCAGAAGTAGTTTACAGTATATTTATCCTACTCAAGTAAAGGTAGTTGGTCACAAGAAGCAGACAAAACAACAACACAACTAAGCTTAGATTTTAGTCTTAAGATGTCACCTTGTAGATTTAAAATAATTTTATGAAATCAATTTACTTTTAAAGGCATGTTACTACATTGAAAAAATGGGGTAGGATTTAATTTTAAACAATTTTCACTCAAAAAATAAAAAAACATCCATCCAAAAAACATCCATCATCCATCCATCATCCATCCATCCATCCATCCATCAATGCATCCACCCATCCATCAATGCATCCATCCATCCATCAATGCATCCATCCATGCATCCATCCATGCATCCATCCATCCATCCATACATTCATCATCCATCCATCCATCCATCCATCCATCCATCCATCCATCAATGTATAAATCAATCCATCCATCCATCCATCCATCCATCCATCCATCCATCCATCCATCCATCCATCCATCCATCCATCCATCCATCCATCCATCCATAAATCAATCCATCAATCAATCCACCCACCCACCCACCCATCACCCACCATCCATCCATCCATCCATCCATCCATCCATCCATCCATCAATAAATCCATCCATCCATTCATCCATCCATCCATCCATAAATCAATCCATCAATCAATCCACCCACCCACCCATCCATCCACCCATCACCATCCATCCATCCATCCATCCATCCATCCATCCATCCATCCATCCATCCATCCATCCATCCATCCATCCATCCATCCATCCAGCCATCAATGCATCCATCCATCCATCCATCCATCCATTCATCCATCAATAAATCCATCCATCCATTCATCCATCCATCCATCCATCCATAAATCAATCCATCAATCAATCCACCCACCCACCCATCCATCCACCCATCACCATCCATCCATCCATCCATCCATCAATGCATCCATCCATCCATCCATCCATCCATCCATCCATCCATTCATCCATCAATAAATCCATCCATCCATTCATCCATCCATAAATCAATCCATCAATCAATCAATCAATCAATCCATCCATCCATCCATCCATCCATCCATCCATCCATCCATCCATCCAAGTTTTTAAACCATTAAGGCTTTTTGTTTTTAAATTTCAATCAAGGAATTATATAAAGTTTGGTCTTGTCAAACTTTGCTTTTTAGTTGAAATTATGAACACTAATTTATTTACAATTTTCTTCCATACATTCGAAATTTAAATTTAAATGTATTCTCCATTCAGTTCTGACTGGCACACGACTCTGAAACAAAAACACCTCTATAAAACGAACTTCCATTTACTGCCTGCTTTCCGCAGGTGATAATAGCACAATGTTAATTGCGCCAAGCAAAGAGATTTAGGAATTAGGCACAATCTATAATAAGCTTGATTTACATAGAAAGGAGGTGTGTTTAGCACTGAAAAGAATGACAATGATTTAATTTGAATAACACGGCACAGCAGCTGCATTCCGCCCGGTTAAACTGTTTCGCGTTTGTGAAATAAATTAGGCATTTTGCACTGAAATAATGCCAACAAAAGTAGCGTGAGGGTTTAGTGAACTCAGCCCTCAGAGTTTCAGAAAGAGTCTCAGGACTTCAGAGTGACTCTGTCTCGAGCTGATGAAAGGGTTGAGCTGAAGGTTTAATGCTGTTTGCTCTTTGTTTATGCCTTTGTGACAGCGCCTGCAGCTGGCATGCATGTATTATGCATTTTTTTTGGTAGAAGAAAGTGTGAATGTTGTTGTGGTCGGACTGCATGTGTGCTGTAAGTGTGACTGATGATGTTAGAAGTGGGAGTGTGTGAAAGAGTGGGACGCTGACAGCTTGTGTGTGTGTTGAATGATTGTGTGTGTGTCTGTGCTATAACATCAACAGGCAGTGTGAGGTTTCATTAAGGAATGAGAATAGATGAAAGTCTTAATAATCAAATGGAGTTTGATCAGCTGCAGGCGCGTCCCACTTCCTATTCCACAGGAAAACCTTCCTGTCACCGGGATCCCCCCGCCCAGTGGCCCTCGGGCTTTAGAGCACGATAAAAGGTCACCTTTCAATCTGGAAAAAACAGCTTAACTACATTTTAATCCTTAATTATCAACCCAAGAGTTAAAAAGAAAAACTGAAAGAAAGAGTGGATCATCTGTTCCCTCTTATTTTCTCACTTTGTGTCTACTGTTATGTAGATCTAACCAATTAACCCAAGGGTTAATTTTCTGTTGTTAAATAAAAGTCATAAAGAAATCTCAGCTATGTATAAAACTATACTGTTCAGGCTAACACTTGTCTCAGATGCAGGCTTTCAAATTATTTATGTCATTTTTTTCCCTCAAATGTTATGACAGTAAGATCACAGTTATAATAATCAAGTGAAATCTAATTTCCATAACCACTAATTCCAGCACACGCTAATAAACACAATAGATGTAATCTGTGGTGGAAATGAGAATGAAACAATGAAAAAAATGGCATTATTCTTATGTATCAGGGCTCCAGACTAACTTTTCCACTGGTTGCACTGGTGCTACCAACTTTCTCAGTTGGTCGCACCAGCGTTTGATTTGGTCGCACTTTTTTTTCTTTTTTACTACATGCCATGGGATTAATCAATGCATGCTGATGAATAGTGGTTTTAATGGACCAAAGCTAGCAAAGGCATTATACCTGAAATATATTAATTATCATTGCCAATTTTCAAGATATTCATGGATTTTGGACAGTAATGTAACAGTAATTTGACAGTAATTTACATTTGAACATCTATCTATCTATCTATCTATCTATCTATCTATCTATCTATCTATCTATCTATCATCTATCTATCTATCTATCTATCTATCTATCTATCTATCTATCTATCTATCCATCCATCTATCCATCCATCCATCCATCCATCCATCCATCCATCCATCCATCCATCCATCCATCTATCTATCAGCATCATCTTTCCATCTTTTAAAAATCATTAAACATTCAAATGAGAGATACATTGCATTTTAAAAGATTAGAGTATTATAATAAGCTAATACAGATTTTTCGGGATCATTTTTCGTTTGTAGTTGTGAAAAAAAATCAGAACTCACACTCCTTACCTTCTGCATATTTTAATAATTTTTTTTTCCTCAGTCGAGCGATTACTCTCATCTAACCGCTGAAAAACGTAGGAAGAGGCACGCTGTTTCGTGAGACATTTTCATTTTTATAATATATGCCTTAATTCTTGAATTCGTCTACGCTCGTCAATAAATAAACTGCACGTGTCTTGCGGAAGAACATTGTAGCCGGAGCTACTTCTCTCCGTCAACGTCTATGGCGAGTCACACAGGCACTGGGCAACTCCGCATCCGAGTCGACCTCAATAAAATAGTCCGAATATAAACACTTATTATAGGCGTATCGTAGTGATTCAGGATAAATCAAAAACACGTTTTGGAAAATGGATTCATGATGTAGCCTACTCGAATT